>CAWUFW010012218.1:0-556588 GCA_963921515.1 Calotriton arnoldi | reverse complement strand
ATGAGAGGGTCTCCACCATGGGGAATCACTACCTCTGGTGTGCTTAGGTAAAGTACAAGGCTGGTGAGGTGTCTGAGTAGGGAAGTGAGGCCCTAGGAATGTTGGCCTCAGCTTCCTCAGATCACTGGTCACCATGTATGCCTGTCTTTCCATGACTGAGTTGCACTTTGCTCTAAGGGTCAACCTTTGGCTGCCTACAGCTGGGGGTTGGGTCGCTTTGGATGGAACACTGGAGGGACATGGCAGGTTTGGAACCTTCTGGTCCCAGGTTTGCCCTTGCCTACCAGAGTCCTTCTGGGGGAGGTCCCTACATAAAGGTATGGGGGATCCCTCAGTGTGTAGAGGAATTTTCACCTGGCTAGGGCTACTAGACTGGCTGCCCCTAATCTGCTGATGGGGGGGCTTCCTCTGGACAGGGGGCCCGGGGGGGTCCACTGACCTCCCTGACCTCTGCAGCCCTGGGCTGACTGAGGCAGGGTAGAGAGGGGCAGGTTACCTGCTCCAGACTGGGTACCACCGTGGAAGGGTCCTCTGCCATCAGGGGTGTGGCCAGGCCAGGCCTGACTACCTCTGTGGCAGTTCCTTCACTAGGGGTAGGGTCAGTTCCCTGAGGAGGCTGACCCTTACCTACTGTCTGGGGGGAAGAAGACTTTTCTTCAACCCTTTTGCTCTCTTTTGGGGGAGAGTGGGCCATTCTTTCAGGCTCCATCTCTCCAAAGTCTTGGGCTGGGGCTGTGGCCATCACAGCCCCACTAACCTTTGCAGGGACGCCCAACATCCTAAGATGGGTTTGGTGTTCAACTTCAGCCCAGGCTGAAATTTCCAAATCATTGCCCATCAGGCAATCTACAGGTAGGGTTGGGGACACTGCCACTCTTTTTGGGCCTGTGACCCCCTCCCAGCTGAGATTGACTATGGCCATGGGGTGATCTGTTCTGACACCATCAATGTTGGTCACCTGGTATTTAAACTCAGGTAAAAGCTGGTGAGGGGGACTAGTTTCCCTGCCACCATGGTGACACTAGCCCCTGTGTCCCTAAATGCCACAGCTTTCTGACCATTAATCATTGGCTCCAGTCTGTACCTGCCCAATGCTATGGGACCCATGGTAAAGGTGGCAAATCCTATACCACCATCAGAGTCAGAGGAGTCTGTTGAGGGGTCCCTGTCTAAACTAGGGCCCACCTCTGTTCCTCTTGCAAAAGCACCCAACTTTTGGGTGCACTACTCCCAACTGGAGGATTACTACTGGTAGTACCAGGAGGGGTGGTAGTAGTTGTGGGAGGAACATTTTCTTTATTGCCAATCCTGGGGCAACTGGGATCAGTTTTCCAGTGCCCAGGCTTTTTACAGACATGGCAATATGGTTTCTTTTCAGGAGAGGAAGGAGTTTGGGACCCACCCCCAGAAGAGGAATTTTGGGGCCCTGTAGGGGACTTATCGTTAGATTTATCCCCACCTTTCTCTTGGGACTTAGTAGAATCTTTCTTCTGGTCACCACCCTGATTTCTAGTTTTTACTCTGGTTCTGACCCCTTTGTCTGCCTTCTTTCCCAATTCTTGGGGAGAGGTCAGATCAGAGTCCACCAGATACTGGTGCAAAAGCTGGTTTTGACAATTATTAAGGATCTGCTCCCTCATAATCAAATTGTACAATCCTAAAAAGTCATGCACTTTGTTGCCATGTATCCAACCTTCCAGAGCCTTTGTAGCACAATCTACAAAATCAACCCAGTCTTGAGTCTGAGCTTTTTGGGTGTCTCTGAACTTCAACCTATACTGTTCAGTGGTTAGGCCAAACCCATCTATCAGAGCACTCTTCAAGACTGTGTAATTGTCAGCATCCTCTTCTCTTACAGTGAGGAGCTTGTCTCTACCTTTGTCTGCAAAGGAGAGCCACAAGATTGCTGCCCACTGCCTCTGGGGGACCTTCTGAACTTTACAGGCCCTCTCCAGTGCAGTTATCCATTTGTGGATGTCATCCCCACTCTGGTAGGGAGGGACAATCTTGTTTAGGTTTCTATGGTCATAAGACCTGTCCCTATCTCTAGGGATATTGCTGCCACCATGGGACTCTAGTCCCAACTTTCTTCTCTCTCTAAGGAGATCTAGGGATTCTCTATCTAAAGCCAATTGCTTCTTCCTGATCTCTAGTTGAGTTTCCTCATACTGGACCAGTCTCTTTCTTCTCTCATGAGAGGATTCCCTCCTGTGAGAAGAAACAGAGCTCCCTATTGAGGTGCCAGAGTGGTTAGACTCCTGAGAAGGAGACCTAGGACTTTCTGAGCACACTCATAATCCTTCCTGGGGGGACAAAGGTGTGGTTCTCTAGATCCTCATCTTCATCTTCCCCAGAAGGGATTGGGTTTTCCAGGTCAGGGTCATTGTCACCCTCCTGGTCAGTTTCAGAGGGGGCTGGGGGTAGTAGTACCCCTGGCCCCTTCCTCATCTGCTGGCCCACCCTCTGCTCCTACCCCTTCAGTCTCTGAGGACTTACTAAGATCATAAGCCACCAACAACTCCTGGAGGTGTTGGGTGGTGGGACTTTGGCCTGTCCTTAATTTCCTCACGTTACACAAAGCTCTCAGTTCCAAGAATGGGAGTGTGTCATACTTGGAGGGGGAAGCTCAATGGCTTCCTGCAGGGCATCTCTAGATCCTGCTTTTAAAGACATTACTAGTGTGGTGTGGTGTATGCACTACCTACTCTAGTGTGGCCTACTAAACTCTCTTGAGTTGTAGAAAGGGTTGTGCTATCCCTTAACACACAACTCTAAGTTCAGTAGAACTTACTGATATTCTAAGCTTAAATTATATGTACCTTAGGTACCTTTAGTGGTTTTCAGTTGATCAATTCAATTGAGATTATCTGGTAAAACAATAGCAAGCTGGAATCCCACACGCTGCACACCAATGTGAGAAGTTGGCCTGGCATATGCTGTCCACTAATTATAGTGGGCACCTTGCACCAGTCCAAATCGACTCTTATGGTAGGTAGGTTAAAGACAACCTTATTGAAAGCTATCCTAGTGGTAGCTGTGGAGAGCAGCCTTCAGGCTAAGTCTTGAAGGAATGTAAAGCAGCTTGTTTTACCAGTCTATAATCTCTTGAGTGACCAAATGAAAGAGCACCACACCAGGTATATATTCAAAATATATGTATTTATTACTAAACACACCCCTCTAGTCTCTTTATGAGGCTAGAGTTCGAAGTACATAGGTTATAAGATCTTAAATCACAGTAATAGCACAAATACACGTTTGGGCCCTAGGGGCGTACCAAACCATATACCAATAAAGTGGTATGCGAACCACGACTGAACTAGACACTAGGCCTAGAGCCTCTAGAAGTGCTTGGACCACAAGGAACCACCCAAGGTAGTGACACAGGGGACCCACGGGAGACGCGTGCAGTGTAAATACACAACCGCGATACGCCGTTAACTTCTATGGAGAAAGTCGGGATCGGGAAAATAGAGGAAAGGGACACTTTAAAGAGGACTAGGACAAAACCCTTTGAGATCTAGGACTTTGAAGAGTCTCTACCCACGGGAGCACCGGAGTACTCGTGTTACCTCACCCAGGGAAGCCGGGTGCATAGGTGCCTTTCGGGGTCGGGTTTCGTCGTCGGTTCTTATGGCGATCTGCTGCAAAGTGCTGCTGGCGACCAGGAGAAAAGTGTCCGGGTGGATCCAAGAGTGGATCGGAGTTCTGAAGAACCTGAAAGCAGAGGGGACAGAGTCTGGGTCACTAGCCAGTGACCAGGGAGGTGATGGACGGATGCCCACCGATGTCGAGTGCTTCAGGTGCGTTGACGGTCGTCTCGTTTCAGCAGCCACGAGGTCCAGGAGGCGTTGTCGGCAACCAGGAGCAGGATTCGGGCTGGTACACGATGTCTGTCGAGTGCTGCGGTGTCGGCGACCAGATTGGACCCAACAAGCCTTGGCAACGGCAAGTCTCGATGTAGCTGAAGATCGTCGATGGTGCAGACCAGCAAGGTCTGGGGAACTCACACAGCAAGGGTAAGTGAGGGCAGGCCTGGAGCAACCAGACTGCCAAGTAAAGAAAAGATTGGCCTTCGGTAAGGGCTACTAGCCAACGGGCTAGCGACCGCGAAGGAGCCTCCGTGACGCCGCACGTGGAGCTGGCTTACAGGACACTCGTGGAGTGGGGGCCAGTGATCTTCAGTGCAGGTGGTGCTGGAGGCTAGGGCTACTCGGAGCCCAAAGCACGACTTCTTGGGAGACCCAGAAGATGGTGCACTTGCAAATGTGCTCGGTGTCCAGGGGTCACGGTCTCAAGTCACCCACGATAGCCACGGGCCTCAGCTTTGCTGGGGACTCAGGGTAGCCTCGGGGAAGTCTGAGAATCTACCTCTGGTGATGCGATGACTTCGGCGTCCGACGGGAGCTTCAGTGATGCGAACCGGACAGATGCTTCTTTGGTGCCTGCCAAGCAGGGGAGTCACTCCTTGACCCCAAGGGAGATTCTTCAGTCCTCTAATCTTGTCGTAGAGCGTCGAAGGTCCAGGATTCCGTGTCAGAGTTTCGTCCAGGTATAATCTAATCTTGCTGTGGCAAGGGTTCCCCATTTTAACCAGTAAAACAGGGAGGGACTAACTCTATGACCCCACCTATGGGAGGGTCAAGGGAGGGGGTGGCTACACCCACTTCCCTTTGTCCAGTTTCACGCCAGAGCAGGGGCAGGTAGCCCCTGAGCTGGTTTGAACTGGCATATGCACAGAGGAGCCTTTTGCTCCCCCAGTGCAGGACTTCAAAGCACTCTAAGAGTGCACCCACCCAGCCCCAATACACATTATCCTGTCTGGGGAGGTGGTCACACCTCCCTGCAACAGGAAACCTATTGTCCAGGCCTCCCTGCCGGAGTTTCGTCCAGCAGCAGGAGGCCAGACTTGTGTCTGTGGCAGCAGCATCCATTTTGTGATGCCAGGGCTTCAGAAAGAAGTTACCGGGTAAGCCAGAGTTAACATGTCTTTCCCTCTAGAAGGGTGGAATGCTACCTCCGCCGCCAGGATTGGCGGGGGGTAGTATTCCAAGATGTTTGACACCAAACACGACATGTTTAGGTGCAGCCATTCCAAAGTTAGCATTTTACCGCGAGGATATAATGCGCTTAAGAGTATATGGTCAGGCTGCACTACAAACAGCATCAGAGATGGTCTCCGAACGCTGCAGAGGGGCCCTGCTCATGCAGGGCACCCTCTCACATAGGAACCATGCACTCTGCCTTTAGGATTAATAAGGCCTGCCTTAGGAGTGACTTATAGGTTTATATGTGTGTATGTATTTAGTGATATAGGTAACCTATATCACAGTAAGGGGTGCATGCACCACCTTACCCAGGCTGCAGTAGCAGACCTGTGGTGTCAGTTTGGATGGCCTTCCAGGGGTGGCATAATACATGCTGCAGCCCCTGGCAGGCCTCTGAGGTACCTATGCCCTTGGTACATAGTATACCATATACTAGGGACTTATAAGGGCACTCCAGATTCCAATCAGAGATGTGCCTAAGGCACATGGAAACCTTTTACAGAGAAAGCAGATAGACTGGGGCCCTGAATAGCAGGATCCCAGTCCAACTAAGTCATAAACCAGCAAAACACCATAAAAAAAAGTGGGGGCAACCATATAGTCAGATTCCACCTTCCTACACGCACGAACCCTGACTCCACGTCAACTGCGGTGGTCCCTTTACTTCGCCGATTATGACTTTGTGATTACCTTTCGTCCAGGAAGGAATAACGGAAAGGCGGATGCTTTGTCACGAATAGACACGGATGGAAAAAAGAATTCAAACTGTGAACAGAGAATTATTCCTGATGCTAAAATCATAGGAGCAATTTTGGAACATTCTTTTGAAGACATGATCATAGAGTCGATGACTCAAGAGGAAACCCAGAACTGGGCACTGGAAGACCCGGTTCGTGAGGTTCGTGAAAAATTGCCGTTCCATGCCCAAGCATTATTCCTACCTACCCCTGAACTGCAGCAACAAGCAATGGTAGATTGTCACGACAATCCTATGGCCGGCCATCCTGGAATCCATCGCACAGAAGAGCTGTTAAAAAGACAATTTTGGTGGCCAGGGCTTTCCAAGGACGTTCGAGATTATGTTAGAGGCTGTGGAGCCTTTGCAATGGGGAAGATGGACAGACGAGCCCCTCAGGGACTTTTGAGACCTTTACCCACTCCCCCATACCCATGGCACACAGTTACTATGGACCTCATAGTGGAACTGCCCTCTAGCTAAGGGTTCAACTCAATTTTGGTGATGGTGGATGCCTTCTCAAAAATGGCTCATTTTGTTGCCTTGAAGGGAAACCCATCAGCAAAACAAATAGCCACACACCTAAATCAGAGTTTGATTAAGATTCATGGAGTCCCTAAGGTCCTGATTTCTGATCGGGGCTCTCAATTCCTGTCTCATTACTGGAGAGCCTACACCAAGAGGTTAGGAATAGAGACTCGATTTTCTACTAGTTTTCACCCTCAAACAGATGGCCAGACTGAGAGAACCAACCAAGAGCTGGAAAAGTACCTTAGGTTGTTTCTCTTGGATCAGGAGGGCGAATGGCCAGACCTTCTTTGGTACGCAGAGTTCGCACATAACAATGCGAAGAATTAATCTACTGGATTTTCCCCTTTCTATTTAAATTATGGGAGGCATCCGAATATGACAGTCTCTTCTAGCGAGGTCTCGGTGCCAGAGGCTCAGGAGCTAGTTCAACATCTTAGAGAGGTACATGAGTCAGCCATCAGAAATCGAGCTCAAGCTAAGGAAATTTATAAGCAACAGGCAGATAAAAAGAGAAGACAAGAACTGAAGTTACAGGAAGGAGACAGGGTTTGGTTAAACACTAAGCATCTGCGACTCAAGGGAAATAAAACATTTCAGCCACGTTTTGTGGGTCCCTTCCGCGTTGAAAAGTCAATCTATCTAGTTACCTATAAATTGAAGCTTCCCCCACAGTGGAAAATACATCCAGCATTTCATGTATCCCTGTTGAAGAAAGTTTCGCCAAATTTCAAGGAGCCAGAGAAGCCAAGACCCCTAGTGGTAGAAGGGCATGAAGAATTTGAGGTCAAAAGGATTTTGGTTTCAAGACTAGTTCGAGGTAACATTTTCTGTCTAGTGGATTGGAAGGGCTACGGGCCCGAGGAAAGATCTTGGGAGGAACATTCTGATGTTCACGCTCCAAGATTGATCAGAGCTTTTCACTTACAATACCCTCATAAACCACAGCCCAGGGGATTAGCCTTGCGGGGGGCACTGTCAGGATGCGGATTGCGGGCGCCCGCAGGCCCCCATGTATTGCGGTGGCATTGGCAGGGCAGCTTGCGGGCTCTACGCCCACAAAGAGAAGATGTCGGGTGATAGTCACCTGGAGTAGAGTCAGAGGTCGGGCGTGCCTAAAATGGAGACGCGCCAGGGCAGTTGTGGGTCTAGTCTCTCGCGTCTGGCTCCAGGCGCAAGGACAGGACCTGAAGTGAAGTGCGGCAGCAGCGTTCTAAGCCACACACTTCACCAACATTCTTGACCTGTGAAGACCTAAGCGCTAGGCGTTAGTCAGTCAGAATTAGTTTTAGCATTGCGCGAGTGTAGCCAAAGAATTCAGTTTCGTTTCAGTACGTCGAGCAGTTAGACAGGTTCAGCATTAGATGTAATAAGGAATTATCACTTACCTGTCAGGCCTCTTCAGAGTCACGGGCGCTGCTCTGGTGACAGTTATCTTCCTGAAGGTGTCCAAGTTGGAGTTTTCCTGAGGTCAAGCTGTGCGCGCAACCGCAAGTATACTCCTAAAAGGAAAAGATGCTTGTTTGGGATACTTAGGTCACTGTGTAATAATAATTATAGGAATGTTGATTTAAAAACAGTAAAAGAATAGTATTTAGTTAACTATTGACACTTACCTGTAGGCAGCCTTGGCAGTCATTATTTCATCCTGAAAATTAAAAGAATAAAAGGTCATTAGCATTTACAGTTCGCTCATTGTCCAGAAAAGATATAAAAGAAAATGCCATTTTTTCTTTATGAGAAATATGAAGAGGAGCAAAAGCCTATAGCCTAATGGGTAAGAGAGGGTCAAGTGCCACTAATCTTTAGAGAGACTTGGGAGGGAGGTTATGGAAGCACTAATGTGTAGTTGTTGTTCTTTCCTAGTTTCCTCATTCGAGAAGCAGAGAGAGAGAGAGAGAGTTTAAGAGAAGCGAAAGACAGTCAGATGGCTAGAAGCAGAAGCGAGTGAGGAGAACCAGAGGAAGCGAGGCAGTCTCTTCTTGTCCCCTACCCCTTTCCCCCGGCAGGTTTCATGCGAGTCTCTGTGCTATTGGAGCGCGTCTGAAGACCTGTAGGGGGAGTTGAGAACATACTACATTTTGCTCCCGGGAGTATCGGAAGCGAAGTGAGTACTCTGTGTCCTTGACACCTATGCAGTCATGCAATAACCCAGGTACTACCCTTGCACTCCTCTAACCACCCAGTCAGTACCCATGCACTTACAAAATCACCCAGGCATTACCTATGCAGTCCTCCAATCACCCAGGTACTATCCCTGCACTCATTCATTCACCCAGGCTTTAGCCATGCACTCCTTCAATCGCTCAGGCAGTACTCATGCACTTATAAAATCACCCAGGCTCTACCTATGCGCTCCTCTAATCACCCAGGCACTACCCCTGCACTCATGCAATCACCCAGGCATTACTCATGCACTCCTCCATTCACCCATCCAGTACCCATACATTTATAAAATCACCCAGACACTGCCTATGCACTCATGGAATCACCCAAGCACTACCTCTGCACTCATGCAATCACCCAGACACTACCTATGCCCTCATGCAATAACCCAGGCACTACCCATGCACTCCTCTAATCACCCAAACACTACTCATGCAGTCATACAATCACTCAGGCACTACCCGTGCACTTTTCCAATCACCCAGGCACTACCCCTGCACTCACGCAATCACCCAGGTATTATCCATGTACTCCTTCAATCACTCAGGTAGTACCCATCCACTTCTTCAATCACCCAGACTTTACCCCTGCACTAATGCTGTCACCCAGGCATTACCCGTACACTCCATCAATCACTCAGGTACTACCTGTGCACTCCTCCAATCACCCATGCATTACCTCTGCACTCATGCAAACACCCAAGCACTATCCATGCAGTCTTCCAATCATCCAGGCTCTACCTGTGCACTTATGCAATCACCCAGGTACTACTGATGCACTCCTACAATCACCGAGGCACTACTCATGCACACTTCCTTGCACCCAGGCACTACCCATGCACTCCTCCATGTACCCAGGCACTACCCTTGCACTCCTTCACTCACCCACACATTACCTCTGCAGTTATGCAATCACCCAGCCATTACTCATGCACTCCTTCAATCATCTGTGGAAAGGTATGCTTGAAATACACCATATGATTTTATGTCTCTACTTGAAATGAGAAGTGCTTGAAATACACCATATGATTTTAGGTCTCTACTTGAAATGAAAAGTGCAGCTTCTTAAGTTTTAAGGTGTGCATCATCTTGTGACCGAGGTATGTCTGTACTTGTAGATGTGTTTTCATATGTGTTACGCATCTAAAGATGCTAGATGTATAAAATACAGGTATATATCTATTTTTATGTTTCTTTTATATATGATGGCACTAGGGAAAGGTACAGACTCATGCATCCATGCTTTTTGAAATATGGGGAGACTTACAACAGAGATATGTGAAGGGTTGTTGCTTTGTATTTTGGTAGGCTGTACATCTGAGTAGTCTTAGAATGGTAAAGTAGCAGGAGCAGTAAAGTAATGTGTAAGATATGTTGGGTGAGGAATTAGTGATTATGGTGCTTTAAAAGAGTCTATGTAAAACTTTACTTGAAGTATGCCACATAAATATAGGTGTCTGTTTGAAATGTTAAGTGTAGTCTGTCAAGTTTTAAGGTCTGCATGGTCGTGGGATTGATGTATTTTCTAGTTGCATATGTATTCTCATATGTGTTATGCATCTGAAGATGCTACATGTATAAAAGAGAGATATATCTCTATTTGTATGTTTCTATTATATATGGTAGTACTAGTAAAAGGTACAGACACATGCATACATGCTTTCAGGAATATGGTGAGATTTATAACAACGTTATGTGTAGGTTTGATGCTTTATATTTGGGTAGGCCCAGTACCCTGAGCAGTTAGAGAATGGTGAAGATGTACTAGAAAAGTGTACACCATGTCTTAAACCTCACTTTTGTGTTGCAATTCTACTATTCTCCTACTACTCAGGAAGTTGGGTGTAGTCAGAATCAGAATCAGAATCAGAACAAAGCTTTATTTCGATTGTGATATAACAATCATAAAAAGCACAGATAAAATACATAGTTAATACAAGAAATTTTCATCAGAGAATTTAACTACAATATCCAGATAAAAAGTGTTTCGTCTAAAATATATCTCATATTTTAAAAACTGATAAGAATTAAATGGAGAATGCATCTAAAAACTGATAAGAATTAAATGAAGAATGCATCTAAAAAGGGCCACCTCCTCAGTCCTGAATAACAATACTCTTTCTCTGGTGGAGATTTTTTTAAAAACATGGATATCCTCCAGGCAACATGTTCATTTTCTAAAAGCTGGAGCTTAATAAAAGCAGGGCGGCATTTTCTCAGTCCCCATTTCTGTAAAATCGGGACTATCCAGATCTTTCTTACCTCCATATAGAATTTGCAAAATAAAACAGTGTGTAAGGACGATTGAGACGACGAGTTATCACATGGACATGGTTGTAGCTTGCTTGCCCAATCATTCAGATTGGGGAAAGAGACAAGTCTATGTATTGTCCCCAATCTAAATCTTAGTAATAAAACCTATCAAAGCCACCCGGTACAAATATCAAATATGGCTGCTAGCTAAAAGTTGTAAGAACCGTCTGGTGCTGCAAAACGCTAGGCTTGATGATTTCCCCAATAGTCTTAGGCTTTCCAGGAAGAAGAGGGCCTCTTTTCTAAGATTTTTCCTGGAAACCAGGGTAATAGAGCTAGGGTTAGTAAAATATTCCGGGTTACCCATATCTTTTGTGAAGTCTTGGATAAACTTAACCCATGGTATCCTTTGCGCACCATCCAGCCTGAGACTATCCTGTAGTAAGTCCCTATTAAGTGTAGTCTCGTCCCTTGACCAAATCCTGTGCCACAGAAGAAGTGGCTCTAATTTTATGAGGTCGGATATGTATGGGAGACCCAATTCGGCATGACTAACATAAGTGGAGGTACTAGAAGATGCTGACAAAATATATTTTAAGAAGGAATTCTCAACTAGTTGAATCGAGGCAGTGTCCGCAAAATCCCAAATCCCAGCCCCATAAGTGACAGTTGTAACGCATTTTGCTTTGTAAATTTTCAGAAGTTCCAGAGGTGGTTTACGTCCCAGTTTTTTGCAAAGCTGGCTAAAGCGGACGTTGTTCTGATAAGTGCCAGCTTTTTAGCTGCAACTGCTTGGGCCCAGGTGTCATTATGGCTGAACAAAATGCCTAAATATGAAAAGCTGTTGGTTGTGGCTATCGGATTTCCCTCCACAAAAATATCCCTGCACTTCTGGATCCCACGGCCGCATCTCATTGCGAAGGTTTTTGAGATATTAATTCTGAGATCCAGCTCCTTCATAAAATTAGAAAAGTTGTTTAGGGTCTTTTGTAGGCCAATCTGGGTACGAGACATAATCACAGCATCCTCCGCATATAGCAATGCTGGAATGGGACGATTACCTATTTGCTGGAAATCTTGGGCATCTTTAAGGAGTGCCTGTCCTAACCCATTAATGTAAAGGTTAAAAAGGAAGGGGGCTAGGACACAACCTTGTCTAACCCCCCTTCCAATAGGTAAAGAGGCAGTACGCTCTCCTCCCAAGCCAAATCGCACGCGTGATTTTGCTCCATTATAGAGGCGGCGGATAAAATTAATAATATTTCTATCGACCCCCAGCGATTCTAAGATTTCCCAGAGCTTTGAGTGCCTCACGCAATCAAAAGCAGCCATGAGATCAACAAAGATTAGATACAAATTTCCCTTTTTGGCCTTGGTGTACTTCCCCATGAAGATCGCTAAGTTTAAACTCTGCTCCACGGTCCCTAATCCTTCTCGAAAACCATATTGGATGTCGGATAAGATTTTAATTTTCCTCTGCCCAAAGCTGTAGGCGTTCCAGGATGATACGTCCCACAACCTTGGCCATGGAATCTAATAAAGAAATGGACCTGTAGCAGGTGGGGTCCTGGCGGTCCCCCTTTTTAAATATGGGGACGATGGTGGATTCCACCCAGGTTGGTGGGAAAGCAACCTCACAGCTTGCATTGATTATTTGTGTGATTATAGGTACCCACAAAATGACATTGGACTTATATAAGTCCACGGGAATCCCATCAGGACCCAAGGCTTTCTCACCTGCACTTAGGGAGAGTGCCCTGCTTACTTCATCGATACTAAAGTGCAAATCTAATGACTGATTAGTAGCTCCTGGGTTGTCACTATTCTGGCCATTAATGGTACGTGGACCATTGTATATCTTCGAAAAATGTTCGACCCATTGACCCTCTGTAATAGCTACTTCGACAGTTGGGCCCCCAGCCGGAGTCAGGAATGGTGTTTTAACCGCTTTCCAAAAGGCGGCACTGTCTCCCAGTCTCCCAGGCTTCTTTTCTAAGGGAATTCTTCCTTTCTAGAAGACCTGATTTATAGTTCTTTCTAGCCTGTCTAATTTTGGTGATATTCCTTGGGATGTTATGCAACTCCTGTTTCAGGTGAGAATGTGCACGAGTGCAGATTAAGTCAAACCACAGCTGGGGGGCAGACTTTTTGCCACTTTGTTTGGACATTACATCCCGTACCGCGTCTGCTACATCTTGGAATGAGGATAAGATACTCTCAGGGGATGCTAGTTCATTCAAGCAAGTGTCAAAGGCCGATCTACACCTTGTAATTAGTGATTTATTTACTGCTTCAGGATCCATCATATTCCAGCGAAGCGTATATCCATTGACTTTGGCAAGTTTTAAGTTAGCCAAAGCCTCATCTACCACCTGTTTATCTCTTCCCTGGCTACTCACAGGGAGAGTCATCGTGATACATAAAGGAAAATGATCACTTACTGAGTTTGTATCGACTGAAAATGTGAGTAGTCTAGAAGCAAACATATTTGATAACAGAATATAATCTATTGTGGAACAAAGACCTCTGCCATTAAAAGTCTACGGCATCAGAACAGGTCTAGTACATAGATCATTGGCAAAACCTAGATCTAAATTAAACACCAGGTCATTAAAAAGTTCCCCTGTGCTTGAGTGACAGAAATGAGTGTTATGTATGCCTTCTTCCACATTAAAACCACATATCCTGTCGTCCTCAAGGGGACACAGGGCACAATTAAATTCCCCACACACAATAAGCATATTATCAGAGCCCTTTACGTTACACATAATTCTTAACTCTTTATTGAGTGTATTAACCACCTTAGGGACACTATCAGGTGGAATATTATTATAAAAATTGACCAATATCATTGAATGAGAGACAGTTGAATACAGAGTCAGTAGTTGATAATAGGGGGACACGAGCTGGGACTCGGTCTTAACAAAGTTTAACTTGTTAGATACATATATACAAAGCCCACCTTTAGCTCTATCATGAGATCCCCCTATCGCTTGTGTATTAAATGTTCTATAGCCATTCATATGAATGGGGTCCTTCAACCATGTTTCCTGTAGACAGATAATTTCATATTTTAATATATATTCAGACCATAGGGGATTACTAATCTTGGAACGTAGACCTGATATATTCCAAGATACGAGGCTACACCCAGTATTCGTATTGATAGAGGAGGAGCAGGCTACCCCCATATCAGGAGAATTGCCAGCTTCGTAACTTCTCTGCTGCCACGCTTTAGACCATAAATTAGGTAATAGTTGTAGTGATATCTGAGCCCGAGGAGTGGAGCCATTAAGTTTAACCTCGTCCCCGGTAGTATGCACACTTAAAGAATCCATGGGTGGGGTCTCTGCCCCAGCAGAAAACACATTATCCTGGGCTACAATCATTTTGCATTCCCCGGATGGTGTGGGATTTAACTCCTCTGTTAAGGTGTAAGATCTATTTACATGCATTAACACCCCATCTCCCAGCTGCCTTACTTGCCCGCCGGTAAAGCTTCGATGATACCTCACATGTGGTTGTCAATCAATATCGTCCAGCGTGTTAAAGATGTCAAAACGATTACTAATTGGGACAGTATATCTTGAGTGGCTACCGTAAGTACACTCCTTCTCCCTAGAGACATGCCATGGATAGATGGATGGAGGATGAAAAGGTGGCAGATAGAAATACCCCAGGGGTAATATGGCTGGCTCATCTAATCTAACTGGCCCTTTGCCTGCCCTATCCAGAATTAAATGGACAAAATCCGGGACCTAAATGATAAAACAATACAATCCCCTTTAAGTGACTTCCTAGATTGGCCCACCCAACCAATTCTACGTGCCATCTTATATTCTGAATATAAAGAATTGATGTTGATCCCAGTCCTGGCACTAAGAAAATGAAGAGATTTGTTCCGCAGAGTTGAGGGTGTGGTCAAATATAAAGCAGCAACCTCAACACAAGTCTCAGCTGTAAGTCTGCAATGACCCAGGCACTACCCATGCACTCATCCATGCACTAAGCCACTATATATACAGTCCTTCAATCAGTCAGGCACTACCCCTGCACTTATGCAATCACTCAGGCACTACCTATGCACTTTTTCAATAACGCAGGCACTACCCCTGTACTCATGCAATCACCCATGTACTATCTATGCACTCCTCCAATCACCCAGGTGCTACCTGTGTAATTATAAAATCACCCAGGCACTACCTATGCACTTCTCCAATCACCCAGGTACTATCTCTGCACTCCTCCGATCACCCAGGCAGTACAGATGCACTGAAGCAATCACTGAGGTACTACCAATGCACTCATACATGCACTCTGCCACTTCCCCTGCACTCATGCAATCACCCACGCACTACCCATGCAGTTCTCCAATCACCTAGGCACTACCCATGCATTCCTCCATGCACCAAGGCACCACCCATGCATTCCTCCAATCACGCAGGCATTACCCCTGCACTCATGCAGTCACCCAGGCATTACCTATGCACTTCTTCAATCACTCAGACAGTACCCATGCGCTCCTCCAATCACCCAGGCACTAGCCATGCACTCATACAATCTCCCAGGTATTACCTATGTACTTCTTCAATCACTCAGGCAGTACTCATGCAGTCCTCCAATTTCCTAGGCACTACCCCTGCACTTATGTAATCACTCAGGCACTATCCATGCAGTTTTCCATGCACTCAGTCACGACTTGTGCACTCATTCCATTTACTGATGCATTCATCAAATCACTCAGGCAGTACTTATGCACTCATGTAATCAGCCAGTTACTATTCATCCTCTTTTCCAAATACACAGCCAGTATTCTTGCACTCACACAAACACCTAGACACTACTGTTGCACTCATTCATTCATGTAGGCACTACTTATACACTCATCTATGCATTCAGGGACTATTCATGCACTTATCCATGCACACAATCTTTACCTCTGCACTTATGCAACCAGTCAATCAGTATCCAATCTCTCCTCCAATTATACAGACATTACCCTTGCACTCATACAATCACCCAGGCACTCCCCATGGAGTCATGCAATCACT
Organism: Calotriton arnoldi; assembly: GCA_963921515.1. Lineage (NCBI taxonomy): Eukaryota > Metazoa > Chordata > Amphibia > Caudata > Salamandridae > Calotriton > Calotriton arnoldi. The sequence goes on along the minus strand of CAWUFW010012218.1, from coordinate 540,807 downwards.
GAGATACTCCCATCATATATCTTAGCTGTAAGTCTTAACATATTCCGGAAACAATTTATACATATTTCTGTACCTTTTGCTAGCAATATCATATGTTAAAGTAATATACAAATAGATGTATACTTGTGTTTTATATGTGTAGCATCTCCAGATGCATAATACGTATCCGAATACATGTGCAAGTAGAGATATACCTTAGTTACAACACTATGCAGACCTTAAAACTTGACAGATTGCTCTTCACATTTGAAGCAGATAATGAAAATTATGTGGTATACTTGAAGTGTAGCTTTCCACAGACTCATTTAAAGGAGCGTTTTAACTGATTATTCTCTTAATATGGCTTAAACCTCACTTTTGTGCTGCTGCTTCATCGTTCTATGACTACATAGGGTGTTGGGCCTAGTCAAATATATACCAGCAATCTTTCACATGTCTCTGGTGTAAGTCTCACCATCTTCTTAAAAGCATGCATGCATATGTCTGTACCTTTTGTTAGTAGCATCACATATCAAAGAAACATACAACTAGATGTATACCTGTGTTTTATATGTGTAGTATGTTCAGATGTATAAGACATATCACAATATATGTGCAAGTTCATAAATATCTCAAACAGAAGACCATGAAGACCATAAAACCTGAGAGAGTGCACTTCATATTTCAAAGAGACACTTAGATTTATTTAGTGTAATTCAAGTGAACTTTTCCAGAGAGTCTTACAAAGTATCATAAGCACTAATTTGTCACACAACATATGTTATACATTACTTTTCTGATGGTGCTGCTTTACCATTTTACTAGTAGTTAGGTATTGAACTTAGTCAAAATAAATAAGAAGAAGCAAGAGAAGTGCAGACAGAAGCAACAGAGGTGCAGAAGGAGGCAAGAGAAGTGCACAAACAGGCAAAAGAAGAGCAGCAAGACCAAGAGCAGTGCAGAAAGAACCAACAGAGGTGCAGAAGGAGGCAAGAGGGGTGCTGAAGGAGCCTGGAGAGGTGTAGAAATTAGCAAGAGAGGTGTAGAAAGAAGCAACAGAGGTGCAGAAGGAGACCAGACAACTGCAGAAAGAGGCAAGAGAGTTGCAGAAATAGGCAAGGGAGGTGCAGAAAAAGTGAACAGGGGTGCAGAAAAAGGCAAGAGAAGTACAGAAAGAGGGAAGAAGGATGTAGAAAGAGGTAAGAGGGGTGCAGAAGGAGTAACAGAAGTGCAGAAAGAAGCAAGAGTAGTGTAGAAAGAAGTAAGAGAGGTGCAGAAAGAGGCAAGTGGGGTACAGAAAGAGGCTAGAGAAGTACAGAAGGAAGCAACAGAGGTGTAGAAAGAGGGAAGTGGGGTACAGAAAGAGGCAAGAGAAGTGCAGAAAGAAGCAACAGAGGTGCAGAAAGAGGCAAGAGGGATGCAGAAAGAGGCAAGAGAGTTGCAGAAACAGGCAAAAAAGGTGCATAAAGAAGGAAGAGCAGTAGAGAAAGAACCAACAGAGGTGTAGAAGTAGGCAAGAGGGGTGCGGAAATTTACACGAGATGTGCAGAAAGAAGCCAGAGCATTGCAGAAAGAAACAACAGAAATGCAGAAAGAGGCACGAAGGCTGTAGGAGGAGGCAAGAGTAGTGCAGAAAGAAGCAAAAGAAGTACAGAAAGAGGCAAGAGGGGTGCAGAAAGAGGCAACAAAGATGCACAAAGAGGGAAGAAGGGAGTAGAAAGAGGCAACAGGGGTACAGAAAGAGGCAAGAGAGGTTCAGAAAGAGGGAAGAAGGATGAAAAAGAGGCAAGAAGGGTGCAGAAAGACTTAAGTGGGATACAGAAAGAGGCTAGAGAAGTGCAGAAAGAAGTAACAGAGGTGCAGAAAAAGGCAAGAGAGGTACAGAAAGAGGGAATATGGATGCAGAAAGAAGCAAGAGGGGTGTATAAGGAAGCAAGAGTAGTGTAGAAAGAACCAACAGAGGTGCAGAAGGGAGAAAGAGGTATGCTGAAAGAAGCAAGAAGAGTGTCAACATTTGTAAGAGAGGTGCAAAAAGAAGCAAGACTAGTGCAGAAAAAATCATCAGAGGTGTACAAACAGACAAGAGGGGTGCAGAAAAAGGGAACAGAGGTGCAGAAAGAGACAAGACAGGTGGAGAAACTGGCAAGGAAAGTGCAGAAGAAAGCAACAGAGGGTCATAAAGAGGCAAGAGAGGTACAGAAAGAGGGAATAGGGGTGCAGAAAGAGGCAAGAGGGGTGTATAAAGAAGCAAGAGTAGTGCAGAAAGAACCAACAGAGGTGCAGAAGGGAGAAAGAGGTATGCTGAAAGAAGGAAGAGTGCAAAAACAACAATTGATGGACAGAATGCAGAACAATGTCATACATTCACCCCAGTACAGAGATCTAGGCCTAAATCCATCGTTTTTTTGCTCACCATGCCATTCCAGTTTGGACCCAGCCATATGCAAATCAGTCTTGACCCTGCGCCCAATGGGAACAGTCCAGCCCGAACTGCTAGGCCAGGTCCTCACTGGACTGGAAACAAGCATCCTAGGACCGGTTTCGGACTTTCAGCCCTCATCAGCCAGGATAGCTTGACTCCAGTGGCATGGAGAGCACGGGCTGGACTGTTCCCACAAGGAACAGGGTCAAGACTGATTTGCATATGGCTGGGTCCAAACTGGGGTGGTGTGGTGAGCAAAGGAATGATGGATTTAATCCAGATCCTTGTGACTGGGGGTGAATGTTTGCATTGTCCAGCATTCCGTCAATCAATTGTTTCTTTTGCATTTGTCGCCCTAAGTGGGAAGGGTATGCCCAGACATTGGTCCCGTGCTCACTACACCACTGGATTCAAGCTAGCCTGGCTGATGAAGGGTGATGCCCTGAAACCGGTCCTAGGATGCTTGTTTCCGGTCCAGGGAGGACCTGGCTTGGCAGTTCGGGCTGGACTGTTCCCACAAGGAACAGGGTCAAGACTGATTTGCATATGGCTGGGTCCAAACTGGGGTGGTGTGGTGAGCAAAAGAATGATGGATTTAACCCAGATCCTTGTGACTGGGGGTGAATGTTTGCATTGTCCAGCATTCCGTCCATCAATTGTTTCTTTTGCATTTGTCGCCCTAAGTGGGAAGGGTATGCCCAGACGTGGGTCCCGTGCTCACTACACCACTGGATTCATGCTAGCCTGGCTGATGAAGGGTGATGCTCTGAAACCGGTCCTAGGATGCTTGTTTCCGGTCCAGGGAGGACCTGGCTTGGCAGTTCGGGCTGGACTGTTCCCACAAGGAACAGGGTCAAGACTGATTTGCATATGGCTGGATCCAAACTGGGGTGGTGAGCAAAATAATGATGGATTTAACCCAGATCCTTGTGACTGGGGGTGAATGTTTGCATTGTCCAGCATTCCGTCCATCAATTGTTTCTTTTGCATTTGTCACCCTAAGTGGGAAGGGTATGCCCAGACGTGGGTCCCGTGCTCACTACACCACTGGATTCAAGCTAGCCTGGCTGATGAAGGGTGATGCCCTGAAACCGGTCCTAGGATGCTTGTTTCCAGTCCAGGGAGGACCTGGGTTGGCAGTTCGGGCTGGACTGTTCCCACAAGGAACAGGGTCAAGACTGATTTGCATATGGCTGGGTCCAAACTGGGGTGATGTGGTGAGCAAAAGAATGATGGATTTAACCCAGATCCTTGTGACTGGGGGTGAATGTTTGCATTGTCCAGCATTCCGTCCATCAATTGTTTCTTTTGAAAGAAGGAAGATGAGTGCCAGAATTTGTAAGAGAGTTGCAAAAAGAAGCAAGACTAATGCAGACAGAATCAACAGAGGTGCAGAAACAGACAAGAGGGGTGCACAAAGAGGCAAGAGAAGTGTAAAAAGAAGCAACAGAGGTGCAGAAAGAGGCAAGAGAGGTGCAGAAATTTGAAAGTTGTGCAGAAAGAAGCAACAGAGGTGCGAAAGGAGTGACGAGAACTTTAGAAAGAGGCAAAAGAGTTGCAGAAATAGGCAAGAGAGGTGCAGAAAAAGGGAACGGGGTGCAGATAGAGGCAAGAGAGATGGAGAAAGAGAGAAGAAGGGTGCAGAAAGAGGCAAGATGGATGCAAAAAGAAGCAAGAGAGGTGCAGAAAGAAGTCAGAGAAGTACAAAAAGAAGCAACAGAGGTGCAGAAAGAGGCAAGAGGGATGCAGAAACAGGCAAGAGAGTTGCAGAAACAGGCAAAAGAGGTGCATAAAGAAGGCAGAGCAGTACAGAAAGAACCAACACAGGTGTAGAAGTAGACAAGAGTAGTGCAGAAATTTACACGAGATGTGCAGAAAGACGCAAGAGCATTGCAGAAAGAAACAACAGATGCAGAAAGAGGCAAGAAGGGTGTAGGAGGAGGCAAGAGTAGTGCAGAAAGAAGCAAAAGAAGTGCAGAAAGAGGCAAGAGGGGTGCAGAAAGAGGCAACAGAGGTTCACAAAGAGGGAAGAAGGGTGTAGAAAGAGGCAACAGGGGTACAGAAAGAAGCAAGAGAGGTGCAGAAAAAAGCAATAGAAGTGCACAAACAAGTAACAAAGGTGCAGAAAGAGGCAAGAGGGATGCAGAAAGAGGCAAGAGAGGTTCAGAAAGAGGGAAGAAGGATGAAAAAGAGGCAAGAGGGGTGCAGAAGGAGTAACAGAAGTGCAGAAAGAAGCAAGAGAAGTGCAGAAAGAAGCAAGAGAGGTACAGAAAGAGGCAAGTGGGGTACAGAAAGAGGCAAGAGAAGTGCAGAAAGAAGTAACAGAGGTGCAGAAAAAGGCAAGAGAGGTACAGAAAGAGGGAAGAGGGATGCAGAAAGAAGCAAGAGGGGTATATAAGGAAGCAAGAGTAGTGTAGAAAGAACCAACAGAGGTGCTGAAGGGAGAAGAGGTATGCTGAAAGAAGAAAGAGGAGTGTCAAAATGTGTATGAGAGGTGCAAAAAGAAGCAAGAATAGTGCAGAAAGAATCAACAGAGGTGTACAAACAGACAAGAGGGGTGCAGAAAAAGGGAACAGGGTGCAGAAAGAGACAAGAGAGGTGGAGAAACAGGCAAGGGAAGTGCAGAAAGAAGCAACAGAGGGGCATAAAGGAGCAAGAGAGGTACAGAAAGAGGGAAGAGGGGTGCAGAAAGAGGCAAGAGGGGTATATAAAGAAGCAAGAGTAGTGCAGAAAGAACCAACAGAGGTGCAGAAGGGAGAAAGAGGTATGCTGAAAGAAGGAAGAGGAGTGCCAGAATTTATAAGAGAGGTGCAAAAAGAAGCACGACTAGTGCAGAAAGAATCAACAGAGGTGCAGAAACAGACAAGAGGGGCGCACATAAGCTCCGATTCGCGCCACAACACGATCCACGGCTACGAGACGAACACGCCAGCGACGAGGACGAGGCGAAGCAAAGAGAAAGACGAACGAGACAAACCAACCATGAATCCCTTCGTGCCGATCCTACCAATATTCTACCTCAATTACCGGAACAGGCACGGACGCGTACGGTGCAGAAGGTAAGTCAGACACCAACAACAAAAACAAACTACACGTACCCGACACATCACACACAGAGGGATGCAGAAATACCTACACCAGCAACAGCAGCACCATAGGGGCGGGATGGCCCTCACCAATGCCACACATACACATAGGGGCCTGTATGCCTACCACTACTACCACCCCTACCCAGGGTAGGCTGGATGCCTGTCACTACTACCACCCTTACCCAGAGGGTGCCAGATGCCTACCACTACTACCACCCTTACCCAGGGGGTACCAGATGCCTACCACTACTACCACCCTTACCCAGGGGGTGCCAGATGCCTACCACTACTACCACCCTTACCCATGGGGGTGCCAGATGCCTACCACTACTACCACCTCTACCCAGGGAGTGCCAGATGCCTACCACTACTACCACCTCTACCCATGGGGGGCTGGATGCCTGTCACAACTACCACCCTTACCCAGGGGTGCCAGATGCCTACCACTACTACCACCTCTACCCATGGGGGCTGGATGCCTGTCACAACTACCACCCTTACCCAGGGGTGCCAGATGCCTACCACTACTACCACCCTTACCCAGGGGTGCCAGATGCCTACCACTACTACCACCTCTACCCATGGGGGGCTGGATGCCTGTCACAACTACCACCCTTACCCAGGGGGTGCCAGATGCCTACCACTACTACCACCCTTACCCAGGGGGTGCCAGATGCCTACTACTACTACCACCTCTACCCAGGGGGGGCTGGATGCCTACCACTACTACCACCCTTACCCATGGGTTGCCAGATGCCTACCACTACTACCACCTTTACCCAGGGGGTGCCAGATGCCTACCACTACTACCACCTCTACCCATGGGGGGCTGGATGCCTGTCACAACTACCACCCTTACCCAGGGGTGCCAGATGCCTACCACTACTACCACCCTTACCCAGGGGTGCCAGATGCCTACCACTACTACCACCCTTACCCAGGGGTGCCAGATGCCTACCACTACTACCACCTCTACCCATGGGGGGTTGGATGCCTGTCACAACTACCACCCTTACCCAGGGGGTGCCAGATGCCTACCACTACTACCACCCTTACCCAGGGGGTGCCAGATGCCTACCACTACTACCACCTCTACCCATGGTGGGCTGGATGCCTTTCACAACTAACACCCTTACCCAGGGGGTGCCAGATGCCTACCACTACTACCACCCTTACCCAGGGGTGCCAGATGCCTACCACTACTACCACCCTTACCCAGGGGGCTGGATGCCTACCACCAACACCACCCCCACTCATAGGATGGACAATGCATGACACAACCAGCACACCACAACCTAGGGAATGCAAGAAAAAGACATCCCCCCAACACCATGACAAGCGTGTGTAGACTGTGTCAAATGCCTACAACACTGAACATGACTTTGAACATACAATGTGACCCCCTATCACATGTGCCACACATATATGTGTGTGGCCCCCACAATGCAAGCAGGCCATGACCATTGTGGCAATGGGGATCAAAACCCCATCATCACAGTGAGCAAAATGTATGTGTGGGGGCCCATAGCTGAAGCACATTCAGAACATTGTGGCAATGGGGTCTAAACCCCCATCATCACAGTGACCAAAAGGTAAGTGTGTGGTCCATAGCTGAAGCACATTTTGAACATTGTGGCAATGTGGTCCAAACCCCCATCATCACAGTGACCAAAATGCAAGTGTTGACAAAGAAAAAGCTGCAACTGCCAAACTGCATGGATGATTCCTGGTCACAGAACATAAAACACATCAGTGGCAAAGTAGTGCATGTGTCCCATTGCAACATAGATTGGGGGAGGCTAATACTGCAGTGCAAATAAGACATACCTTTGGCCATGTGCAGACAAACATCACCCATGGGGGCTGACACTGTCAACATTCATCAATGACACAATGACAGAAGTGACCATCAGAATGCAGACCCACATATTTGCACCAATGGGCACACAAATGCAGATACCCTGTGGAGACTGTAGATGTGAGGTGAACAGATACCATACCATGGCAGCAATGGGACACACAAACCATGATCATTGTGCTGACCGATGACCTAGTAGTCCAAGGGACAGCAGGGGAAACCCACCAAACAACATACAGCCAATGGCACACCAAAGATATGCCAATGCAGTGGTGCAGATGCACAAACACAAACAGGCAGACCCACACTGCACATCAAACACAACAGGTGAGGGGGGTGCCAGTGTCCCCAGGCAACCACACAACACATGAGGAGGCCTGAATACCAATTACACAGATGTGCATACAGTGCCACACAAAGGTAACTCATGGATCCAAATCCCCTATGTGGGCAATCAGGCATTGTCAGATGAGAGGGAACACAAATCACACATGTCACACAAGCATGTAGGAACAGCAACTGACACAGCAAGACACAGACACACCACAGCACTACCCCCAGGGCCCCCACAATGTGGTGACCCTGGGCTGCATTACAATCCCACTGTGATGACAAAGCTAAATGTCGTTCACACTGTGAACCACAGTCATGTGTCCTGAGCAACAAACTACCATCACACCTACACAAGCACAAATCAATCAGCATGGCCAGTAAGCCAAGGCCAACATGGAGGCAGGGGTCTAGCCGGGCAACAACTCTCATCTGCACACACTCAACACCACACACCTCGACCTCCAACAATGTGCAGCAGTGAAGCACACATGCACTGGTGACATTGCACATGCACCCATGACAATCCCAGGGCGGTGGGTGGGAACCAAGGTGCAGAAAGACATCACACATGGCATCTCAACATGACTCCTGAATGTCTGACACACTGCACACTACGCTGTACATGGACATGACGACAATACCACACCAACCAATGGGATCTCAGCCACAGTCACACACCAATGAAGAAGCCAAGGTCACCCACAAAGAACACACATAGACAACTACCAACATTGCAGCCCGGACCCTGAGCAGTGCCAGCAGTCACACACACAACGTGTCACAATCACTGAAAGATAACACAAACTGGAAATCACATGACAGGTGTAAACAACAAGTGCCAAGGGGAATCCTGACTGTGACCCATCTTCGTCTGCACACAAACTCAGCCCTGACAGAAAACACACCTATGGGTGACACCCTGATGACCAGTAATGTGCCATGCACCCACATCACAGAGAATCCAGGGAGAAGACTTGGGGGCAACATAGGTCAACTCAGCAAGCATCACAAACAGGTACAACACTAGGGATCACAGCATGCACAGCAAAACGGAAGTGAACACACAGACATGCTCATACAACACACACCTTGGGCGCAGGCAATGTCACAGGAGTACACACTGCCATGAGGGGACTCCACTCCTGTGTGAGGAAAGCTGTGCCATATGTTGCCTCAGTAGGGCCCCATCATGTCAGCTGAGCACTTGGTCACACAATCAACAATTAGCACCAAATGAAGGCTCCTGTCACATCAGCCTGGTCATGGAAGTGCCAACGAAATCATCAGCACAGATCCAACACACTTGTATAGCAATGTTGCACTGACAACACAGATGAGTCCTTCCCCATTGATGCCCAAACCTGCATGTCTAGTGGAGATGGCCACACGGTCAGGGAAGTAGACTAATTGAACAATGGCAGGCACAACAGATGTGCAGGGGTGGAAGCCACAGATGTGAAATTGCTAATGTAAGTAGGAAATCCCATTGCCAAATATTGAACACATGACACCCTCAGATGCTGCTAAGGATGACATGGATACACCACAGGATAGGACACATTCCCCCTGGACCACATGTGTTCCTGCACAGTAACACTTCATTATCATGAGACCAAATATCACCATCACTGCAGCAAGGGCATGGCTAGCATCATCAACAACATGTACATCAGAAGCAAAAGCACTAGAGAACAGAAAGGTGCTTTATTCAGCAAATGTGGGTCTAACAGTTGATGTCCAGCAAAGAATTAACAAAGGCCAATGGCCAGTCCAACATGAAAGTCACAACAGGGTGACAGTGGCAGATGTCACCCTACCATGCCTGCACTGATGAAAACCAGGGACAATCGCCTCGGAGGGGTATACGAGGGGGCAGGCCAGGCACCGCAGGGACAGGATCATGGCTCACGAGAAGGAGGCAGGGAAGGATTGGTGGGTGCTGGAGAGCCACTGACAACTGCAGTGGAGGTGTCTGACATGGTGTGTGCCGGCACAAGTGGGGGGCATGACTCTGATGGTGTGGGTGCCGGCAAGACTGCAGGGGACCGTGCAGATGGAGTGGACAGGTTCCCCACTGCAGTGCCCAAGTCAGACAGGGTGGTAGTGGACTCCACTGCAGTGCCTACCTCCAGGGGAGGAGAATGGGGATCAGGTAAGGTGGGCAGGACAGAGGGGAGGACACCGTCTCCACACCAGTGGCACAGACAAGCGCAGCGGGGGTGTGGGGCCGGAAGAGCAAGTGGCAGGGGGAGAAGGCCTGATCTTTTTGGGGATGGTGTATCTGGGTGGGGGAACCTGGGGCAGGGTGTGGTGGGGGCACCTGTGGAGTGGGGGCCTGAGGGATGGAGGAAGGTGACTTGGTGCCTGAGCTGCAGGGCGGCGGTGGGGTCTTGCTCTTCCGGGTCCGGGGGGACTTGCGGATGGGGGCGTCAGTAGGTCTGCACCTGGGGGAGGGTGTCCGGTGGTGAGGGGCACTCCGCTCAGTGTGGGTGGGCTTCCTCTTCCCCCTGAATGCTGGATCAGCTGGATCGGAGGGGAAGAGGCCGAGGTCACTGAGGAAGAGCCGCTGGGTCTTTGGGGTTGCAGGTGAGGCAACGGAGGGGGCTTTGGAGGGAGAGGCAACTGTGGACTGCGCAGTGCTCATGGATGCGTGTGTGTGTGACTGGGCCCCATCCCCTGTGAGTGTGGTTTCAGTCCCCTGACTCTGCACGCGTGTGCGTGTGCGTCTTGATTTTGGCGTGTGTGTCTGTGTGCTGCTTGTGTCTGTGCTGGTGTGTGCATGTGCCGGTGTGTGTGTGCTTGGGACAGGTAAGGTGCTGGGGAGTGTGGATGGGGCAGAGGCAGGAGGGGTGAGGGACTGTTGGAGGAGGGACACTGCTGCCGTCAGGGAGGAGTCCATGGACCTATTGCCCCTCTGTAGGGCAGACATGCCCGATGAGATGCCCTCCATGAACGACACCAGCTGAGTCAACAGAGTGGTGTGTGCATGGAGGACACTCAGCATCGCTGTCTGCCCTACATGGAGCTGGCGAAGGAGGTACACAGACTCCTCACTCAGGGCAGCAGGGGACACAGGGGCAGGGGGTGCGGTGCCTGGCCCGAAGGAGACACACTCCCGAACATGGGAGCCTCCACGGACCTCGGGAATGGGAGCCGATGGGAGGGCGGTGGTGGTGGTGGTGGCGGGGACAGCAACACCAGCTGGGGTGTGGTGGCTGCTGACACCCGCCTCCATAAGGGAGTCATCCTCCGAGCTGCTGTGGTCCTCAGCTGAGGTGGATGGTGCTGAGGACTCCTCGGTGTGGCTCCCCTCGCCCTCCGTGCCACTGGGTCCCTCCGACCACTCCTCGGCTGATGACCCAGTCTGGCTCTGCGGCTCCTCCTGGTCCGTGGAGCTGTCCCCTCCTGTGGCCGTGGATGTATCTGCAAACAATAGGGAAACAGACAGACATCAGTCACCTCCACCGAACGCACACACCACAGTAAGTACAGCACAATACAGAGCAAGGCCTGGCATCCTTAGTTGAACATTGCTAAAATTGCCCAAACAGAATAGGATAAGCCAATTGTCAGTCTGATCGTCAACCATGGCACTGACATCCCACCTGGCCTTGCACCCATCTGTCTGGCATCCGTTGGCTGGCAATACCCCAGTGTGGACACATTCACCACCTACACAGTAGTTGGACGGTGCAGAGAACACGGTGAAGCATGTGAACATGCACACATCACAACTCTTGCCACTGAGTCAGTACAGGTGCCCGGATGAAAGTGATGCCCAGAGTCAGATATATGAAATGCATGTGATGCATACCAGCGACAGACACCATGATGCACCCATGTGCTGTTAGCCATTGCCACTATGGTGTGCATGTAGCACATGTCACTCCCCTGCAGGATCACTCATAGGAAGTCACATGCCATCGCATAGGCATGCCTGCTAAGTCATACATCACTGTCTCCAGTCACATGGGCAGGGCAGCCACACAACAACAGTCTGCACTGTGTCACAATTGTAGGTCATGGGGAATGCAAGTCCTGGAGCTGAACAAGTGCACATGTACATCCCCCACACACCACATCATCTGAACCCTTATCTGTCCAGGTCATACTGATTGGACATATGGGTGACCTGTAACACAAGCCTCTGAACCTGAGCACCTCACAATCTGCTGTGAATGGGAAACAGCTGCATGGACTTCACATTCGCATACCCCAGTCTGCACAGTCAGGTGTTCAAACACCTATGTGTCACACAAGTATCGTCTCCAATGGTCACATCTCCGGTGGCATGCTGAGCCCCAACCGATAAAAACCCCAGCAGTCCTGACATCGAAGCCACAGCACACTGACACAGAGGCTGACACCTGAGGGGACATATCACTGAGCACAACGTGTCAGCTGATACACGGGAGTGGTAGTACAGAGTGCATTGCATGGCCTGGAGTAGGCATGACTGTCCTGCCCCACATGAATGAGGGATGAACCCTGGACAGTAGGCAGCTGGCTAAGTATGTGTGACACACGTAATATACACACTCCTGGGGCCCAAACATTGTTCCCACCCACAGCTTGGGTGTGTGCCAGTTACCCCAGGCACATGTGGTGGATCAGCTCAGCAATTGGACCACATATCAAAGTAACACGCAGATTACATGTCAGAACACAGGCATTGTGTAAGCAATGGACCCACCCATGATGCCCACCACAGTTAGGGGAACAGATGCTGTCCCCCACCTTGAGTCAAGCAAACTGCAAGGACACAGTACCCAAGTGACACAATTCCCTGACTGCAAGGGCCACACCTGGGTATCAGATGAGGAGTGGGCAGTGCACAATCGAGGGACATGGGTCCTGGACCACATGACTGATGTGCTGTGGAAGTTTAACCAGGCCAGAGGAGGGCACATAGCATGGCAGACAAAGTACACAATGCAGTCATGGACTCACCCCCTCCGTGCTGCTCCCTGGCCTTCAGCTGCCCATCCAGATCAGGGAAGACCACCGCCAGGATCCTGAGCATGTGGGGAGTCAGGGTCCGGTGTCCGCCCCTCCTGCGAGGAGGTGACAGCTTCAGCTGGACCCGTGCGATCCTCCGGGTCCAGCCCTGAAGGTCCTGCCACCTCTTCTGACAGTTGCGGATCCGGCGCTTGTAGTCCCCCACGGATCTCACTGCCCGGACGATGGTCAGCCATATCTTCTGCTTCTGGTGGGCATCAACCTGTGAGGATGACAAAGTGAGAATGCTATTACTACACATGCAACATATCCGTGCATTACACAGTTGTGTATACATGTCTCAATCACAGGGGCACATGATGTACACAGGCAGTGCAACGATGGCCATGGACAGTATGCCAGCAGTTACTACATGGTATCATTGCCTGGGAAGTAAAACCTTGTATAAATGCACTGTCACTGCACTATACCTGTCCAGTGCATGTAACTACACACTATGGGGGGTGACAACTATTCAGTGAGCCTGCTAGCCAGTGGTGTGCAGACTGTTAGCCATGCTAGTCAGACAACATGCACATTTAGGAAGGCAGTGGACAGAACACTCACCTGCTCCCCTGATTTCCCATACAGCTTGCTGTACTGTGGAAGGAGGCTGTCCAGCAGGGCCTGGTTCTCCTCAGTGCTGAAGGCTGGGGCTCTCTCCACAGTACGTGCCATTGCAGGGTCCAGAGGGTGCAGATACAGCAGCAGTGGTAGTGGCAGATGTCGTCCTGGAGCATGTAGTGCAGGCAAGTGAGCTCTCAGGGGAACAGCCAGCATTATATGTGTGCTGCAGAGGCAGATACTGTCCCATGTGTCCAAAGTTATAGGTCCAAGTCATTAGCATCTTCTGAATCTGGCCAATCCATGGAATTGCACCACTTACACACGCCCACAGCATCCTTCAAAAGTTCAACTTCATGACACCCATGTATTTGCAACATTGTTGTGGGTGACCAACTGAATTTCCAGCATCAGACTCGTTCAAGATTTGAAATCGCGTCCGTTGCCAGGGCCAGGCCATAGCCAATGGGTGCGCACCGATCGGTCCATTGCTGTTCAACGCGTACCTAGGATACAACGCGTACCCGCACACATTGAATGCAATGGGCCGGCCGGGCCCACCGATCGGTCCATTGCTGTTCAACGCGTACCCAGGATACAACGCGTACCCGCACACATTGAATGCAATGGGCCGGCCGGGCACACCGATCGGTCCATTGCTGTTCAACGCGTACCCAGGATACAACGCGTACCCGCACACGTTGAATGCAATGGGCCGGCCGGGCACACCGATCGGTCCATTGCTGTTCAACGCGTACCCAGGATACAGCGCGTACCCGCACACGTTGAATGCAATGGGCCGGCCGGGCACACCGATCGGTCCATTGCTGTTCAACGCGTACCCAGGATACAACGCGTACCCGCACACATTGAATGCAATGGGCCGGCCGGGCACACCGATCGGTCCATTAGTGTTCAACGCGTACCTAGGATACAACGCGTACCCGCACACATTGAATGCAATGGGCCGGCCGGGCACACCGATCGGTCCATTGCTGTTCAACGCGTACCCAGGATACAACGCGTACTCGCACACATTGAATGCAATGGCCAATGTGTGCGCATCGATCGGTCCATTGCTGTCCAACGCGTCCCTGTACATGTCACTGGCATATGTCACCATGCCTGTCACAGGTGAACATATGCCAGCCACATATACTTCCCAGGGAGTGAGGGGCACACCTACAACACCACAGCCTGTCCAAACTGTATCCTAAGGCATGTAAGGCTGCATTACCTGTACCGTGTATGGGGGTCAACATGTTGTTTTTGGGTGGCACTTGGGGGCAGCCACTCCCAGGCTGTGCACGTGTTCATGGGGACAGAATCCTTGGTGTGTTGTGCACATGAACACTGTGGTGTGCAACTGTTCATTTCAGGGCATGTGGCATGGTCACGTTTCACGGTTGTGTATGTGTATGTCATGTCACATACCCCCTGAGTCCCATGTGGGACGGTATGTACGTCCCAGGGTGACCCATTGCCACAATTGTGATGGCCCTCCACAGTCTGTGTGCATGTTGTGTTTACAATGTCTCTGATTCCATGTGCACAATGGGAGACAGTCTCCACATCCACGTTGTTTGTGCATGGACTTTGATGTTGTGCGTGTGTGTGTCACAGACGTCCATGTCTGTCCTGCCGAGGCAACAGGGACCACTACCTGTGGGGGTCATGGTTGTTTTGCTGTGGTGTATACATGATACGCCATGTCATGCTAGTGTCCATGTGGCAATACAGGGTCCCTGGGAATCTACCTGTCGTTGGGCTGTGATGCCAGGGGCACATCTGTCCTCACATGTCACTGTGGGGTGTGTTTGTAACGTGGCAGCAGGAGATGGGAAATGTGACACGTCCTCATGATACCCAATGGCACAACCTGGGACTTATTGATGCCACTTGTTGAACTGTGATGTTGGATGTTGGCCATGTATGTGCCATACATGTCCTTACGGAACTGCACACATCATGTACTTGTGCCTCATAATGATGTATCGTGTGATATTGCGTGTGTACAATGCCACATATGTGGGGTGAGTGACAATCTTTCTTTCTTCACCTATGCACTGCAGGGCACCAGCTGTCCATAGACCATTCCCTGACCTGGCAATGATGGTGGAACGTGACAGCATCCGACGGTACCGCTTCACCAGGCAGCTGATTGATGATTTGGCAGTGCGCTTGGCACCACACCTGCAACCTGGCCAGCCGTACCCTACAGCGTGACCCCCAAGGTGAAGGTGATGGCATCCCTACACTTCTTTGCCACCGGTACCTTTCATCACACTCTGGCGACTGCTGGTGGGATGTCACAGACCATGTTCAGCCGTGTGCTCCGCGATGTATTGGAGGCTATGTTGATATACCTGAACCAGTACATCTATTTCCCTAGACTCCAGCAACTCACTGACGTGAAGAGTGACTTCTATGCCCTGGGGAGGATGCCGCATGTCATTGGCTCCATTGATGGGACACATGTGGCTTTGGTACCACCACAGGCCCAGGAGCAGGCATACAGGAACCGCAAGCACTACCACTCGGTCAATGCACTGGTGGTCTGTCTTGCAGATATGACCATCTCGCACGTGTGTGCCCGTTTCCCCGGTTCTGCACACGATGCCTACGTGATGAGGAGTAGTCGCATCCCGAGGATGATGTCACAGATGCGGAACCAGCGTGCCTGGCTTGTTGGTGTGTACTGACTTTGTACCATTGTGTGTGTTCTGCAATGTAGTGTTCCACCCTCTTTTCCAACTCAGCTAATGTGCAATTGTCTGTATGTAGGTGACTCCGGATATCCCAACATGCCATGGTTGCTGACGCCCCTCAGGAACCCTGTGACACCAGCCCAGATGCGCTACAATGAGGCACATGGTCGGACAAGGAGAGTGATTGAACGGACATTTGGTCTCCTGAAGAGCCGCTTCCGCTGCCTGGACAAGACAGGAGGGTCCCTCCCATATGCCCCGGCAAAGGTGTGCAAGATTGTTATCGTCTGCTGCATGCTACACAACCTGGCAGTGCGGAAGGAGTTGCCTCTCATCCTGGATGTCGATGACCAACGTCCGCCACCTGTGGAGGATCCTGGCCTGGACCACGATGCCAGTGATGATGATGATGATGATGGTGATGTCCGCACACAGCTCATCACCAACTTCTTCAGCTGAATGTAAGTATCCAGAGATGTCATGTAACTGATGTGAGTTTGCATGATGTGTGTTGGTGGTGCTCTGGTGCTGTTTGAGTGTGTCCATGTGCTACATGACTGTATGCGTGTAGCGATGTGTCCTTACAGGTAGTCTGTACTCCCCAACAGTGTTGACATGCTAACTTGGTTCTGGGTGGGTATCTTGTGACATGTATTGGGCATGAGTATTGCAGTTCTGTCCTGTTCTTGAGTGCTTTTGACTGTGTGTCATTTCTGTCCTTCACAGGGTACTTTCAGAGTCGTTTGGTCAACTGTGATCCCCGACACCATGATTCGACTTCCAGGGTGGTAGCTGTCGTGTCCCTACAGGTGATGTGCACCACACCCATGGACTTCCTACCTTCTACACTTGTTGACTGTGTGCCCGCTGCCAGGTGGGATTACCTTGCATCTGTGGTGGTTACAACATGTTGCAAATGTGTAATAAACCTGTGCTTCACTTTGTGATGTGCGTTGTCTGTGGTCACACATCTGACTGACATTTGCTTACTGCACCAGTGGGCTAGTTAACACAGACTGTGAATAGGTGTTGGGTCTGTGCAATGCAACGTGTTTCCTGGCAACATCAGTGTAGGCGATGAGTCAGATGGCCATGGTGTGTATGTGTTGTGTAGCCCTGGTGGTGTGCCTCCCTCATATGTGTGACGTTGCCATGACTCACATGCCGGTGTTATACTTGCTGTAGCAGTTAGCATGCACAGTGTCATTTCCCAGATCATCATCGCCACTTCAGAGACAACGTAGGAATCACAACAGAGGCAAGTATGGTGTATTAGTGAGTTTATTGACATACATGTGTGAGTATAGTGCACAGGATGGTGGGTTCTGTACATTGTGATTGTAATCCAAAGTTCCTAGATGATTTGGAAGTCCTGGTAGCAGAAATGTCCAGAGTAAAGTCCACAGTCATCTGAGACATTGGTCCAACTTGAGCTCCCCATGTCATGTGGGAGAGTTGTGTTGCAGTCAACAGGGTGAACAGTTTGCGCACAAAGGTGATTATCCAGAACAGGTTTAGGCTTCCTGGGGGTTGCACATGGCCATCGGCCTCTCACTTGCCCCTCCTCGGACGGCCCCTCTTCTTTTGGGGGGACCCTCAAATGCAGGCTGCTGCGGTGCAGGGGACTCTCCGCCAGAGTCATCCTCCCTCCCTGTGGCAGTTGCAGTTGTTTCAGCACCAGATGTTGTGGGCACACAGGGAGGTGTTGACTGGTTGCTGGTCATCTGGCGGAGGCATTGTAATATGTCCCTATGCACCGCCGTCATCTCTTGCAGTGTGTCCCACTAGGACTCCACGCGGGACATGTGTGAGTCCAAGCGGGCATGATGGGCAGCCTGCTGCTGTTTAATGTCCCTGAGGAGCCCCACTACCTGGCTAAGCTCTCCGGTGCTGGACTGGTACGCATCCGCTATGCGTGCCAGTTGTGGGTCATCATGCAGTCCAGACCCCTCTGCAAGCAGCGACCTATGTCTCCCACCCCTCCCACCACCCCTGGCGACACGTGCAGTACCTGTGGTGGCACGCACAGGTGACCCTGGGCCCCCTTGGGGGTTGTTGGTGGTGTTGGTGTCCATGGCCCCACGTTGGTCCAGGGTCCCTGTGCTGGTGCTCCTTGGTCTTTCCATGTCGGCAGGGGTGGTATGTGTGTTGACAGTCGTTGGAGGGGTGGGTGCAGGGGTTGCAGCTGGTGGTCCTGCTGGTGCTGCATGATGACTTGCTCCGGAGGTGCCAGGTTGGTCTTCTTCATCCGAGGAGGGCAGAGGCTGTTCCACACCAGTGAGCTCTGTATCCTCTTGAGCCTGGGACGGGGACTCCTCAGCGTCTGCTGCTGTGTCCACATCATCACCTGTTTTTGGGAGACACACACAATGTATGTTATGTTTCTGCAGGCATCAATGGTTGACACACCTGACAGTTGTGACTGTGCCTCTGGATGCTGGCCTGTACATTGCATTGTCCTAAGTTGTCACAGTCAGGGGTTGATATTAATGTAGCACATTGTCCTGCATTATTTGGGCATTTCTATGTGAATGTTGGGGTGTGTACATGGTCTGCATTGGTTGTATTTGGTTGACATCCGGCCCTCCTTCCCACCCAGCCAGATATCCCACCATGGAACTTGCTTCCATTGCAGGGAGCGCAAGTTGTCTTTCAGGATGTCAGTCAGTGGTGTCCCGCTGTTGGTTGGTGCACAGTTGCCAGCAGGGCCTTGTGCTCCCCACAGCAGTAGCCAGTGTCAGCCATCTTGTCAGTTGTTTTCCACTCCCTGTGATGTGGGCATGGTTCAGGGTGGTGTTGATGGCCCAATTGTGAGGCTGACCAATATCTGTGACTACCACTCCCATCATGCTATTGCCTCCACCCCCCTTCCCAGCATGCCCATACTTCCTTCCTTTTGAGTGTACTTCACTGTGTGTGGGTGTGACAGCAATGGCAAGATGTCAGTCAGTGGTGTACTGCTGTTGGTTGGTGCACAGTTCCCAGCAGGGCCTTGTGCTCCCCACAGCAGTAGCCAGTGTCAGCCATCTTGTCAGTTGTTTTCCACTCCCTGTGATGTGGGCATGGTTCATGGTGGTGTTGATGTGCGCATTGTGAGGGTGAGCAATATCTGTGACTACCACTCCCATCATGCTATTGCCTCCACCCCCTTCCCAGCATGCCCATACTTCCTTCCTTTTGAGTGTACTTCACTGTGTGTGGGTGTGACAGCAATGGCAAGATGGTTGACAGTGGTGTCCTGCTGTTGGTTGTTGGCCAGTTCCCAGCATGGCCTTGTGTTCCCCACAACAGAGCACCAGTGTCAGACATCTTTGATGGGGCTTTCCACTCTCTGTGAGGTGTGCATGCTTCAGTGTGAGCTTGCTGGGCCATGTGGGGGGGGGGATGTTGAGCTGTGACTTCCACTCCCATCATGCTATTGCCTCCACCCCCCTTCCCAGCATGCCCATACTTCCTTCCTTTTGAGTGTACTTCACTGTGTGTGGGTGTGACAGCAATGGCAAGATGGCTGACAGTGGTGTCCTTCTGTTGGTTGTTGGCCAGTTCCCAGCATGGCCTTGTGCTCCCCACAACAGAGCACCAGTGTCAGACATCTTTGAAGTGGCTTTTGACTCCCTGTGAGGTGTGCATGCTTGGGTGTGTTCTTGCTGGGCCATTGGGGGGGGGGGATGTTGAGCTGTGACTTCCACTCCCATCATGCTATTGCCTCCACCCCCCTTCCCAGCATGCCCATACCTCCTTCCTTTTGAGTGTACTTCACTGTGTGTAGGTGTGACAGCAATGGCAAGATGGCTGACAGTGGTGTCCTGCTGTTGGTTGTTGGCCAGTTCCCAGCATGGCCTTGTGCTCACCACAACAGAGCACCAGTGTCAGACATCTTTGAAGTGGCTTTTGACTCCCTGTGAGGTGTGCATGCTTGGGTGTGTTCTTGCTGGGCCATGTGGGGGGGGATGTTGAGCTGTGACTTCCACTCCCATCATGCTATTGCCTCCACCCCCTTCCCAGCATGCCCATACTTCCTTCCTTTTGAGTGTACTTCACTGTGTGTGGGTGTGACAGCAATGGCAAGATGGCTGACAGTGGTGTCCTGCTGTTGGTTGTTGGCCAGTTCCCAGCATGGCCTTGTGCTCCCCACAACAGAGCACCAGTGTCAGACATCTTTAAAGTGGCTTTTGACTCCCTGTGAGGTGTGCATGCTTGGGTGTGTTCTTGCTGGGCCATGTGGGTGGGGGATGTTGGGCTGTGACTACCACTCCCATCATGCTTTTGCCTCCACCCCCTTCCCAGCATGCCCATGCTTCCTTCCTTTTGACTCTGCTTCCCTGTGGGGTTGTGTGCCTGTGCTGACAAGATGGCTGACAGTGTTATCCTGGGGTTTGTTTTGCTACAAGTCCCATGTGTGTCCCTGTGCTTCACACTGCATGACCCAGGGTTGTGGTTCTTTGTGGGATATTTGATTGGTGTGTGTGGCAATGCTTTCTCCCAGGTGAGTTGTGTGTAGTTTGTGTTAGGGGGTGTGTGGGTGGAGCTGCTGGTGACTATGGTCAGTGCTGTGAGTCCTCCTTCCCACCCAGCCAGATATCCCACCATGGAACGTGCTTCCATTGCAGGGAGTGCAAGTTGTCTTTCAGGATGTCAGTCAGTGGTGTCCTGCTGTTGGTTGGTGCACAGTTGCCAGCAGGGCCTTGTGCTCCCCACAGCAGTAGCCAGTGTCAGCCATCTTGTCAGTTGTTTTGCACTCCCTGTGATGTGGGCATGGTTCATGGTGGTGTTGATGTGCGCATTGTGAGGGTGGGCAATTTCTGTGACTACGACTCCCATGATGCTATTGGCTACACTGACTTGCCCAGCATACACAGTATTCCTTCCTTTCAGTGAGCTTCCCTGTGAGGTGGTGTTGTGGTGGTGGCTACATGTCTGACTGTGTTTGTTGGTTATATTTGTTCCACTGCCTAGCTCTATTTGTTGTTAGGTTTGTACATGTCATGACACAGTTACATTTCACTATGAGCTGGCATGTATTGTGTTTATCTGGCTGACATACACATTTTGGGATGATCTGTTTTGGTTGGTGTGTATTTGCTAAGGGTGCATGGTTTGACTCTCCCCTTGACAGTGATGTGTGTGTATTGTGGCACAATATTGTGTACATTTGTTGTGTACTCACCAGGCTCTGGGATGTTTTCTAGTCCATAGACGCTCACTGGTGGTAGGATGGCCCGCACCTTCTCCTCCCATGGCCTGAGGTATACTGGTTTGGCAGGAGGGCCACTGCCGGTGTGTTGGCTCAAGATGTAGTCCTTCTTCAACAGCTCCTTGACCCTCCTGCACACGTCATACCACCTGTTCTGGATGTCTACCTTTGTGCGCAAACATGGTGATTGTGCGTTCACCCTGTCGACAATCCTCTCCCACATCTTGGTTTTCTGCGCCATGGGTGTCTGTTGGACCAATGTACCAAACAGCTGTGGCTCTACCCTGAGGCTCTCATCTACCAGGACTTCCAATTCACTATCTAGGAACTTGTGATTCTTCTTTGGGGGCATGGTGATGGGTGGTGATGGTGAGTGATGTGTGTGTTGGTGTGCAGGTGAAGGTGTGTGAGTGTGTGTTTTGCTGGGTGTATGTGGGGGTGCTATTTGTTGAGGTGCTGATGGTGTGTGGCTTGTGTGATGGATGAGCTGTGGGTGTGTGGTTGCTGTCTGTTGAGTGCTGTCAGGTCATTATAATTTGCAAAGGATCATGGTAGGGATTTGTGTCCTTTATATGGGTGGAGTTGTGGGTGTGTCTTTGTTCCCTGTTTCCCCACCCAGTATGTATTGGCTTTGTAATTGCTTGTTTGGCCTTTTCTTGTGTGTTTTTTCATTAGTACTTTTTGTGCATGTAGGAGACGTTCTTGTGACCGAGTCGGACCCTCCAGTTGTCTCGTGCGAGCCTCTCAGATTCGTTCACGCTGTGTTTGTGCTGTTTTCTGTGCTGCGTACGCGTCGGTCGCGGGGTTTTGGGTTGCTTCGGCTCGCAGTTTTGAATGCGTGTCGGTCGTGCGGCTTGGGCTCCGTGCGACTCGGTCGTGTTTTCCACGTGTTGCATCGTACTTGGCGTGTCTGAGTTCGCGGGTACGTTTCATTCGGTATTCTTCCTGGTGCGTGTCGGTCGGTTCGATTCGCGTGCTTTTCCGGCCGGATGGCTGTTTTCCGCGCGGCTCGGTCGTTCGGCTTGTGTTCCGTACGAGTCGGTCGGGTTTTGCACGCTTCTCATCGTACTTTGCGGGTCGGGCTGCACCGGTACGTGTCGGTCGGTATTTATTCCGGCTCCGAGTCGGTCGGTACGTTTTCCGGCCCGAATCGGAATCGGCCCCTTAGATGTTGCAAGGACTAGATCCTTGTAAAGTGAGAATATATACTAACTTGCAGGGTCATTCTCTGGCTTGTCTTTCTAGAAAAGTGTGTCAAAGTACTTTTCATCATTTAAGGATGTTAGCAGTACATCATTCAGAAATGCGGAAGTTAGTAAGAAGATTGTACTATGTAAAAAGTCCTGCATTATCTTTAAGTGAAATAAACACAGCTCTTTTGCATGGTTCAGTATTGGATGTAAAAAAAAGTTTCTGATGATATACAGTTTCTTTTCTTTTTTGCTCAAGAGGAGTGTAGAGAAAGTGAGAGTTTGATAAGTGTAGGTGTTGAAGAAGAGGTGGAAGATAGTACTACTGAGAAGTATGTAGAAGAAATTACAAAGTTTAAGGTACTTTCTTGTGAAAAACCAAACTATGGGGGTCATTACGATGGCGGACGGACTTCTGTCCATCCACCATCGTGCCGGGGCTTGGGACCGTCCGTCTGTAATGCGGCGGTTCCGCACATGAGATTATGATGCGACCGCCACTGTGGCGGTCGCATCGTGTATATCTGACATTGCGGAGGGTGCTGCTGGCTGCAGCACCCGCCGCAATGTCCGAAATGCACTGTTTGCATTTCCCTGCACTACGTGGCAGGCACCACACTGTGCCTGCCACCTGGTGCAAGGAAATGTAGTACCCCTTAGTGCACACCCACCTCCCCCCAACACAATGGGGGCCTGCCACGGGCCCCCAAATGCAATTCCCTCCAGCCTGTGAATGGCGGTTTCACCGCCATACACCGGCTGGTGGAGAGGCAGCATCATAATATGGTGCACAGTGCCTGCTAGGCACCCCCACCATATTGTAGATGCGGGGTGGGTCCGCCAGGCAATTGTAACGATTTCCTGTGGCAGACCTGTGGTGGAACAACGCCCGCCATTGTAATTTGACAGGCAGAGAAGTGCTTTAAGATGGCAATGAAACCGCCACCGGCAGGCTGCCGGTGGCAGTTTCACCGCCATCGTAATGACCCCCTATGTTTATATTTGTTGTTGACGTTCTCACTTTAGAAGGCTACATTATATCTTGTACAAAACAATATTTATTATAAAACTGTAAATGTGGAAGAACAAGAAATATCTTTAGAAGATGAAAGAGAAATTTCAACTGGCCAAATAGAAAAACTGGACAACTCCAGGAGTGAAGAAATATATGAACATTACAGTACACATCCTCTACATTCAAAAGAAGTGATAGGAAACACTGTTGAATTATTTCAAATGAAGAAAGCGAAGGGAACTCCCATGAGTGTATGGAAAAAAGTTTAGAAGCTCGTTGTTTTCCACAGATCTTCTTCACTGGAAAAGGTGGACGATATGATGAACGACCAGTACAAATTCCAGCTTCAGAATATCGTACGACAAGATTGTACTCAGAAGATCCAATATTTCTACAGTGTATTCCATATTTATTTCATCTTCTGTTTGAAAGTGACTTGTCTGGACTTTCATATGCAGTGTCCACATATTAGAAACAGGAGTTCATCTTACACATGTTTCTGCAAAGGAATTTTTGGACAAAGTTCAACAAAGAGACGATCATTTAGAATCTCAGTTAATTAATTTGATGGCGTGTCAACGTGGTACTAAGGAGTATTGGTATCGTCGTCACGGAGAACTTAAATGTATGTTAAGAAACTTAGGAACCCCTACGTGGTTTGTTAGGATTAGCTGTGCTGAATACACATGGGACGATTTACTTGAATTTCTAAGACAAGCAAATTCAAATGTAAAAAAAACATTGAATTGAAGACAGCTGGAGAACTCTGTTCCTTGGATCCTGTAAATGTATGCAGATATTTTAATCATAGGTTTCAAGCTATGATGTCTTTTATCTGTAATAAAAATAATTCACCTCTTGGAGAAGTTATTGATTTCTTTTGGAGAAAGGAGTACCAAGCCAGAGGTGCTCCTCATATACACATGATATTATGAATCAAGAATGCCCCTAAATCTGCAACCGATTCTGATTAAACTGTTTTGTCTTTCATTGAAGACTGTTACCTGTGCCAATCCAAAAAAAGGAAGAGAAAACAGCTTAAGACAACAAGTTTTACGGTTTCAAAGTCATCGATGTGGAAAATATTGTCGACAAAAATACACGTCAAAGGGAACATTTTATACAAAATGTCGTTTTGGATTCCCACGTCCAGTAATTTCAAAAGGAAGAGTTAATAGTTTCATGTCAGCAGTAAGGCATACTATAACTCGAAAATCTTCGAAGAATACTTGCAACATAAAAAGAACTGAACATTCAAAGTATATTAATGACTACAATCCAGTGATTTTGACAATGTGAAATGCAAACATGGATATCCATTATATTGCAGATAATTCAATTGCTGTTGCTCGCTATGTTACGTCATGTATAACCAAATATGAAAAGACGGAGTTGAAAGAAATGTGGGAAGAAATTTCACAAGGATAGCGGGCGGATCGCCACCGCCCGTATGGCGGTGGCAATCCACCCGCTATTTCCCACCGCCCGCCTCACATTTCCCCACCGCCATATTAGTATGGCGGTGGGGACCCAGGCGGACGGCAAGACCGTCCGCCGGTTTTCCGCCGGTCGACCTGTCGACCGGGCGGAAAAGGGGCTGGATATGGTGGCGGTGTCTGCTAGACACCGCCATCCATATTATCATGGGCAGCGGTGCAGGACTTTCCATGGCAGAGACCCCGCCATGGAAAACCAGGCAGAGTTTGCTTTCGGGGGCCCGTTGCGGGCCCCCAGGGTATTGGGGGTGGGGGGTGCACATGGGGGTACCTATGGTACCCCCCTGCATTGGCATGGACATGGTGGCAGGCACCTCACGGTGCCTGTCACCTTGTGCATGACAATGCAAACAGTGCATTCCCAGCATTGTGGCGGGCGTTGCTGTGAGCACCGCCCGCCACAATGCTGGGAATGGAGGATGCCACCGCCACAGTGGTGGTGGCATCCTAATTGCCGGTGTGGGACCGCCGCACCCCTGGCGGACGGTCCCGCATTCCGTTACGGTGGCGGGCGGACTTTGTCCGCCCGCCATCATAATGACCCCCTTAGTAACAAATTGTACAGCTTTAGTTTGAAGATGCTTTCCCATCAAGAGATTGGATCCTACGAATGTTTGGATCGGTTGACCTCTGCAAGTTTACTCAAACTCAAGAGGAATCATTTGGACAAGTCTAGGTCTTGCTGCAACATGAAATCGAGTATTGAAATCTCTACAAGTAATTGAATACTTTGCATTGAATGAACCAGAAAGTACAGATATTATTAAAACTAATATGTTGGATACATACTATACCAAAAGGAGTCCACATCTGGAAAACATATGTCTCTATGAAGTACTGCAACATTACAGTTTTAAGAGAAATGTTACAGAAAATATAAATGAAGAAAAATATGCAGTAATTGGATGTGATGGATGTTTGGTAACACGGTAAGTAGACATATATCGAAATTTTTATATCGACATACATAAATATCGACTTTAGTATATCAATAGTACTAAATATCGATGTTGTGTATACCGATGTTAAAAATATCGATTATAAGTGTTGTTTAAAATATCGAAGTATGTAATGTCGACTGTTAAAATATCGTTATGTTAAAATATCGTTTTTGTACTATTTTAAAATGTATTTATAGTTTGTTTGTAGTTTAATTATAGTTAGTTAATGTTAATCAAAAATTAAATTTGTAAAATATTTTTTAGGAGCGGGATGTTGGGTTTAGAGGGGATAAGGTTGGGTGTGTTTTAAAATAATTGATTTTAATTTTAATAAATTTGAAATTAAAATTTATAATTTCTAAATAATAATTTCGAATTTAGAAAAATATTTTTTAGGAGCGGGATGTCGGGTTTATAGGGGATAAGGGTGGGGAGTGTTTTAAACTAATTCATTTAAATTTATAATACATTCCAAATTTTATTTTATAATTTATAAAGTATAATTTCGAATTAACAAAAATATTTTTTAGGAGCGGGATGTTGGGTTAATAGGGGATAAGGGTGCGGAGTGTTTTAAAATAATTCATTTAAATTTATACTAAATTTGAAATTAAATTTATAATTTAGAAAATATAATTTCGAACTTTGATTAAAAAAAATTAGCAGTTGGATGTTGGGTTTATAGGGGATAAGGGTGGGGAGTGTTTTATAAATTATTAAATGAAATGTAATAAATATTTGACGTTTATATATTCAAATTTGGTTATATTATATTTGTATTTTGCATGTATTGTTTTATAATTTTGGAGTTGTGTTTATAGGATGTAATGTTGGTTACTGTTCTATACATTTATTAAAAATATTAAAAAAATTAGAAAAAATTAATATTTACAAAAATTTAGAAAAATGTGTTTACAGTGTAAATTTTTGATCAATTAAGATTTATCTTTATTTAAATATTAATAATTAATACATTTTAAGAAGATAAAAAAGTAGTATTATATTTGAAAATTATTTAATATTCCATTTGATAAGAATAAAAAAATTAAATTAAAAATAAAGTGAAAATGTTTGTAATTTTCAATCAAAAATATAATTTCTGTTTTAAATATTACAAATTAACATCGAAATATTTATATTTAGTAATTTAATGTAGATATATTATTTATATGGGAAATTAAAAATGTAGTAAAATAGATTGATATTTAAAAATTACCTAAAAAATGTATATTTTACATTTATACCATATAAAAAATATAAAATGTATTCAATTATATAGTGTAGTAATTTATTATAGGTGTTGTCAAATATTTGGATTTTTATGTATAGTGTAGTTAGTCATATTATATTAATTTTAATATGAAAACAAAAATATATATGTCAAAGGTCTGGCAACTCCTTTTAATTTACAGTAAATTCTATGGGTATGGTTAATTAATTAATTTTAGTGTCCATCACCTACCTGTAATTAATAATAAATGGAGTAGGAATAGTAAATTAATAAAGTTTAGTTTGCAGCACCTACCCCTAATTAATACTAACTGGAGTGGGAATAGTCAATTAAATAATTTTAGTGTCCATCACTTACCCTGAATTAATATTAACTGGATTTGGAATATTAAATTGCTTAAGTTTAGTGTCCAGCATCTCCCCCTAATAAATACTAACTGGAGTGGGCATAGTAAATTAATTAAGTTTACTGTCCAGCACCTACCTCTAATTAATATTAACTGGAGTTGGAATAGTAAATTAATTAAGTTTAGTTTCCACCACCTACCCCTAATTAATACTAACTGGAGTGGAAATAGTAAATTAATTAATTTTAACCGCGTGACCGCGGCGCGAATTCCGCCGCGGAGCGGGTGAAATAATGAGTGGGCATGTCTCGGACGGCCCCCGGCCGTCCTCCGCACACGCCGACCGTGACGTCGGACGGCCGGGGGCCGTCCGACGCATCGAACGGGTTAAGATCCAGCACCTACCCCTAATTAATACTAACTGGAGTGGGAATAGTGAATTAAATAATTTAATTGTCCAGCACTTACTCTGAATTAATAGTAACTGGAGTGGGAATAGTAAATTAATTAAGTTTAGTGTCCAGCACCTACCCCTAATTAATACTAACTGGAGTGGGAATAGTAAATTAAATAATTTTAGTGTCCAGCACCTACCCTTAATTAATACTAAGTGGATTGGGAATAGTAAATTATTTAAAATTAGTGTCCAGCACCTACCCCTAATTAATACTAACTGGAGTGGGAATAGTAAATTACTTAAGTTTAGTGTCCAGCACCTACCCCTAATTAATATTAACTGGAGTGGGAATAGTAAATTAAATAATGTTATTGCCCAGCACTTACTCTGAATTAATAGTAACTGGAGTGGGAATAGTACTTTATTTAAGTTTAGTGTCCAGCACCTACCCCTAATTAATACTAACTGGAGTGGGAATAGTAAATTAAATAATTTTAGTGTCGAGCACCTACCCTGAAATAATATTAACTGGAGTGGGATTAGTAAAAAAAATAAGTTTAGTGTCCAGCAGCTACCCCTCATTAATATTAACTGGAGTCGGAATAGTAAATTAATTAAGTTTAGTGTCCAGCACCTACCTTTAATTAATACTAACTGGAGTGGGAATAGTAAATTATTTAGGTTTAGGGGTCGATTCCGATTCGGGCCGGCAAAAGCACCGACCGACTCGGAGCCGGAATTAATTCCGACCGACACGTACCTGTGGCGCCCGACACGCCAAGTACGATGCAAGGCGTGCAAAATCCGACCGACACATACTGAACCCAAGCTGAACGACCGAGCCGCACGGAAAACAGCAATCCGGCCGGAAAAACACGCGAATCGAACCGACCGACACGCACCCGGAACAAATCCAACCGAAACGTACACGCGAACTCCAAACCGCAAAGTACGATGCAAGGCGCGAAAACCACGACCGAGTTGTACGGAGGACAAGCCGTATGACCTACACGCATACAAAACTGCGAGCCGAAGTAACACAAAACACCGCGACCGACGCGTACGCAGCATAGAAAACTGCACAAACACAGCGTGAACGAAACGGAGAAGACCGTACGAGATAACTGCAGGGTCCGACTCGGTCACAAGAACGTTTCCAACATGCACAGAAAGTACTAAGGAAAAATACACAAAAAAAGGCCAAACAAGCAATTACAAAGCCAATAAATACTGGGGGGGTGGGGACAGAGAACAAAGACACACCCACAACTCCACCCATATAAAGGACACAAATCCCAACCATGATCCTTTGCAAATGTTATTCTACTGCCAGCACTCAACAGACAGCAACCACACACCCACAGCTCATCCCTCACACAAGCCACACACCATCAGCACACCAACAAATAGCTACCTCACATACACCCAGCAAAACACACACTCACACACCCTCACCTGCACACCAACACACACATCACTCACCATCACCACCCATCACCATGCCCCCAAAGAAGAATCACAAGTTCCTAGATTGTGAATTGGAAGTCCTGGTAGACGAGATCCTCAGGGTAGAGCCACAGCTGTTTGGCACACTGGTCCAACAGACACCCATCTCCCAGAAAACCAAGATGTGGGAGAGGATCATCAACAGGGTGAACGCACAATCACCATGTCTGCGCACAAAGACTGACATCCAGAACAGGTGGTATGACGTGCGCAGGAGGGTACGGGAGCTGCTGAAGAAGGACTACCTCCTGAGCCAATACACCGGCAGTGGCCCTCCTGCCAAGCCACTATACCTCAGGCCCTGGGAGGAGAAGGTGCGGGCCATCCTTCCGCCAGTGAGCGTCTATGGACTAGAAAACATCCCAGAGCCTGGTGAGTACACAACAAATGTACATAATATTCTGCCACAATACACAGACACATCACTGTCAAGGGGAGAGTCAAACCATGCACTCTTAGCAATTACACAGCAACCAGAACAGAATCATCCCAAAATGTGTATGTCAGTCAGATAAACACAACACATGCCATCTCAAAGTTACATTTAACCGTGTCATCACATGTACAAACACAACTACAACTACAGCTAGGCAGTGGCACAAATATAACTAACAAACACATCCAGACATGTAGCCACCACTACAACACCAACACACAGTGAAGACCACTGAAAGAAAGGAATTCTGTGTATGCTGGGCAAGTCAGTGTAGCCAATAGCATCATGGGAGTCGTAGTCACAGATATTGCTCACCCCCACAACTGTCCCATCAACACCACCATGAACCATGCGCACATCACTGGGAGTGGAAAAGGACTCACAAGATGGCTGACACTGGCTACTGCTGTGGGGAGCACAAGGCCCTGCTGGCAACTGTGCAACAACCAACAGCAGGACACCACTGACTGACATCCTGAGAGACAACTTCCACTCCCTGCAATGGAAGCACGTTCCATGGTGGGATATCTGGCTGAGTGGGAAGGAGGACTCGCAGCACTGACCATAGTCACAAGCACCTCCCCTCACACACCCCCTCAACACAAACTTCACAGAACCCACCTGGGAGAATGCAATGCCTCACATCCTAACTCAAGATCCCACAAAGAACCACCACCCTGGGTTATGTTGTGTGAAGCACAGGGACACTCTTGGGACTTTTAGCCAAACAACTGCCAGGACAACACTCCCAGCCATCCTGTCAGCACAGCTAGCCCACCCCACAGGGAAGCAGAGTCAAAAGGAAGGAAGCATGGGCATGCTGGGAAGGGGGGTGGAGGCAATAGCATGATGGGAGTTGTAGTCACAGCTCAACATCCCCCATCACATGGCCCAGCAAGCTCACACTCACGCATGCACATCCCACAGAGAGTGGAAAGGCCCATCAAAGATGTCTGACACTGTTGCTGTGTCGTGGGGAGCACAAGGGCATGCTGGGAACTGCACACCAACCAACAGCAGGACACCACTGTCAGCCATCTTGCCATTGCTCTCACACCCACACACACTGAACTCCCCACAAAAGCAAGTAAGTATGGGAATGCTGGGAAGTGGGGTGGAGGCAATAGCATGATGGGAGTCATAGTCACAGACATAGCTCACCCCCACAACTGTCCCATCAACACCACCCTGAACCATGCTCACATCACAGGGAGTGGAAAACAACTGACAAGATGGCTGACACTGGCTACTGCTGTGGGGAGCACAAGGCCCTGCTGGCAACTGTGCAACAACCAACAGCAGGACACCACTGACTGACATCCTGAAAGACAACTTCCACTCCCTGCAATGCAAGCACGTTCCATGGTGGGATAACTGACTGGCTGGGTGGGAAGGAGGACTTGCAGCACTGACCATAGTCACAAGCACCTCCCCTCACACACCCCCTCAACACAAACTCCACATAACCCACCTGGGAGAATGCAATGCCTCACATCCTAACTCAAGATCCCACAAAGAACCTCCACCCTGGGTTATGTTGTGTGAAGCACAGGGACACTCTTGGGACTTTTAGCCAAACTACTGCCAGGACAACACTCCCAGCCATCCTGTCAGCACAGGCAGCCCACCCCACAGGGAAGCAGAGTCAAAAGGAAGGAAGGATGGGCATGCTGGGAAGGGGGGTGGAGGCAATAGCATGATGGGAGTCGTAGTCACAGCTCAACATCCCCCACCACATGGCCCAGCAAGCTCACACTCACGCATGCACATCCCACAGAGAGTGGAAAGGCCCATAAAAGATGTCTGACACTGTTGCTGTGTCGTGGGGAGCACAAGGGCATGCTGGGAACTGCACACCAACCAACAGCAGGACACCACTGTCAGCCATCTTGCCATTGCTCTCACACCCACACACACTGAACTCCCCACAAAAGCAAGTAAGTATGGGAATGCTGGGAAGTGGGGTGGAGGCAATAGCATGATGGGAGTCATAGTCACAGACATAGCTCACCCCCACAACTGTCCCATCAACACCATCCTGAACCATGCTCACATCACAGGGAGTGGAAAACAACTGACAAGATGGCTGACACTGGCTACTGCTGTGGGGAGCACAAGGCCCTGCTGGCAACTGTGCAACAACCAACAGCAGGACACCACTGACTGACATCCTGAAAGACAACTTTCACTCCCTGCAATGCAAGCACAGTCCATGGTGGGATAACTGACTGGCTGGGTGGGAAGGAGGGCCGGCTGTCAACCAAATACAACCAATGCAGACCATGTTCACACCCCAACAAATACATAGAAATGCCCAAATAATGCAGGACAATGTGCTACACCAATATCAACCCCTGACTGTAACAACTTAGGACAATGCAATGTACAGGCCCGCACCCAGAGGCACAGTCACAACTGTCAGGTGTGTCAACCATTGATGCCTGCAGAAACATAACATACATTGTGTGTGTCTCCCAAAAACAGGTGATGATGGGGACACAGCAGCAGACGCTGAGGAGTCCCAGTCCCAGGCTCAAGAGGATACGGAGCTCACTGGTGTCGTACAGCCTCTGCCCTCCTCGGATGAAGAAGACCAACCTGGCATCTCCGGTGCAAGTCAACATGCAGCACCAGCAGGACCACCAGCTGCAGCACCAGCAGGACCACCAGCTGCACCCCCTGCACCCACCCCTCCAACGACTGTCACCACAAATACCATCCCTGCCGACATGGACAGAACAAGGAGCACCACCAGCACAGGGACCCTGGACCAACGTGGGGCCATGGACACCACCACCACCACCAACCCCCAAGGGGGACCAGGGTCTACTGTGCGTGCCACTGCACGCACTGCACATGTCGGCAGGGGTGGTGGGAGGGGTGGGAGACAGAGGTCGCTGCTTGCAGAGGTGTCTGGTGTGCATGATGACCCACAACTGGTACGCATAGCCGATGCGTACCAGTCCAGCACCGGAGATCTCAGCCAGGTAGTGGGGCTCCTCAGAGACATGAAACAGCAGCAGGCTGCCCATCATGCCCGCTTGGACTCACACATGTCCCGCGTGGAGTCCAAGTGGGACACACTGCAAGAGATGATGGCGGTGCACAGGGACATATTACAATGCCTCCGCCAGATGAACAGCAACCAGTCTACACCTCCCTGTGTGCCAACAACATCTGGTGCTGAACAAACTGCAACTGCCACAGGGAGGGAGGATGACTCTGGCGGAGAGTCCCCTGCACCGCAGCAGCCTGTACCTGAGGGGCCCCCAAAGAAGAGGGGTCGTCCGAGGAGGGGCAAGTGAGAGGCCGATGGCCAAGTGCAACCCCAGGAAGCCTGAACCTGTTCTGGATGTTCACCTTTGTGCACAAACTGTTCACCCTGTTGACGGCAACACAACTCCCACACATGACATGGGGAGTACAAGTTGGACCAATGTCTCAGACAACTGTGGCCCCGATACTGGGGATTTTATCTACCAGGACTTTCAATTCACCTAGGAACTTCTGATTGCAATATAAATGTACAGCACTAACCATCCTATGCACTATTCACACAAATGTATCACAATAAACACACTAATACACCATACTTGCCTCTGTTGTGATTCCAACGTGGGTGCTGTCATGGGGATGATGAACTGCAAAATTACACTGTGTATGCGAACTACAACAGCAAGTACAACACAGGCATGTGAGTAATGGCAACGTGACACATATGAGGGAGACACACCACCAGGGCTACACAACACATACACACCTAGGCCATCTGACTCATTGCCTACACTGATGTTGCCAGGAAAGACGGTGCAATGCACAGACACCACACCTATTCCCAGTTGTAGTCAAGTAGCCCACAGGTGCAGTAAGCAAATGGCAGTCAAATGTGTGACCACAGACAACGCCCATCACAAAGTGAAGCACAGGTTTATTACACAGTTGCAACATGTCGTAACCACTACAGATGCAAGGTAATCCCACCTGGCAGCGGGCACACAGTCAACAACTGTAGAAGGAAGGAAGTCCATGGGTGTGGCGCACATCACCTGTAGGGAGACAACAGCTACCACCCTGGAAGTACAATCACGTCGTCGGTGGACACAGTTGACCAAACGAATCTGAAAGTACCCTGTGAAGGACAGAAATGACACACAGTCAAAAGCAATGGAGAACAGGACAGAACAGCAAAACTCATGCACAATACATGTTACAAGATACCCACCCAGAACCAAGTTAGCATGTCAACACTGTTGGGGAGTACAGACCACCTGTAAGCACACATTGCTACACACATCCAGTCAAGTAGCCCATGGACACACTCCAACAGCACCAGAGCACCACCTACACATATCATGCCAACTCACATCATTGACATGACACCTCAGGATACTCACATGCAGCTAAATAAGTTGGTGATGAGCTGTGTGCGGACATCACCCTCATCATCATCTTCATCACTGGGATCTTGGTCCAGGCCAGGATCCTCCACAGGTGGCGGATGTTGGTCATTGTCATCCTGGATGAGAGGCAACTCCTTCCGCACTGCCAGGTTGTGGAGCATGCAGCAGACGATGATAATCTTGCACACCTTCGCTGGGGCATATGGGAGGGACCCTCCTGTCTTGTCGAGGCAGCGGAAGCAGCTCTTCAGGAGACCAAATGTCAGCTCAATCACTCTCCTGGTCCGACCATGTGCCTCATTGTAGCGCATCTGGGCTGGTGTCACAGGGTTCCTGAGGGGTGTCAGCAACCACGGCATGTTGGGGTATCCCGAGTCACCTACGGACAGACAAGTGCACATTAGCTGACTTGGAAAAGTGGGCGGAATACTACAGATCAGATCACACACAATGGCACAAAGTCAGTACACACCGACAAGCCATGCACGCTGGTTCTGCATCTGTGCCATCATCCTGGGGATGCGACTACTCCTCATCACAAAGGCATCGTGTGCTGAACCAGGGAAACGGGCACACACGTGTGAGATAGTCATATCTGCAAGACACACCACCAGTGCATTGACCGAGTGGTAGTGCTTGCGGTTACGGTAGGCCTGCTCCTGGGCCTGTGGTGGTACCAAAGCCACATGTGTCCCATCAATGGAGCCAATGACATGCAGCATCCTCCCCAGGGCATAGAAGTCACTCTTCACGTCAGTGAGTCGTTGCAGTCTAGGGAAATAGATGTACCGGTTCAGGTATAGCAACATTGCCTCCAAAACATCGCGGAGCACACGGCTCAACATGGTCTGTGACATCCCACCAGCAGTCGCCACAGTATGTTGGAAGGTACCGGTGGCAAAGAAGTGTAGGGCTGCCATCACCTTCACCTTGGGGGTCAGCGCTGTAGGATACGGCCGGCCAGGCTGCAAATGTGGGGCCAACTGCACTGCCAAATCCTCAATCAGCTGCCTGGTGAAGCGGTACCGTCGGATGCTGTCCCGTTCCACCATCGTTGCCAGGTCTGGGAACGGTCTATGGACAGCAGGAGCCCTGCAGTGCAGAGGAGAAGAAAGCAAGATTGTCAGTCACCCCACATATGCGGCATTGAACACACTCAATATCACATCATACATCATTATGAGGCACAACTACATGAAGTGTGCAGTTCCGTAAGGACATGTATGGTACATACATGGCCAACATCTGTCATCACGGTTCAACAAGTGGCATCAATAAGTCCCAGGTTGGCCCATTGGATATCATGAGGCCGTGTCACAGTTCCCATCTCCTGCTGCCATGTCACAATCACCCCCACAGTGACATGTGAGGACAGATGTGCCCCAGGCATCACAGCTCAACGACAGGTACATTCCCAGGGACCCTGTACTGCCACATAGACACTGGCATTACATGGAGTATCAGGTATACACCACAGCAAAACAACCATGACCCCCACAGATAGTGGTTCCACTTGCCTCTGCAGGACAGACATGGACGTCTGTGACACACACACGCACAACATCAAAGTCCATGCACACACAACGTGGATGTGGAGACTGTCTCCCATTGTGCACATGAAATCAGAGACATTGTAAACACTACATGCACACAGACTGTGGAGGACCATCACTATTGTGCCACTGGGACACCCTGGCTCAAACATACCATCCCACATGGGACTCACGGGGTATGTGACATGACATACACATACACCACCGTCAAATGTGACCATGGCACATGCACAGATATGAACAGTTGCACATCACAGTGGTCATGTACACGTAACACCCAGGATCCTGTCCCCATGAACACGTGCACAGCCTGGGGGTGGCTGCCCCCAGGTGACACCCACAGGACAACATGTACACCAACATACACACAATAGGAAATGCAGCCTTACATGCCTTATGATACAGTTTGGACAGGCTGTGGTGTTGTAGGTGTGCCCCTCACTCCCTAGGAGCTATCTGTGGCTGGCATATGTTCATCTGAGACAGGCATGGTGACATATGCCAGTCACTTGTACAGGGATGCGTTGAACAGCAATGGACCAATCGGTGCACCCGGCCGGCCCATTGCATTCAATGTGTGCGGGTACGCGTTGTACCCCTGTATGCGTTGTACCGCAATGGACCGATCGGTGCACCCGGCCGGCCCATTGCATTCAATGTGTGCGGGTACGCGTTGTACCCCTGTACGCGTTGTACCGCAATGGACCGATCGGTGCACCCGGCCGGCCCATTGCATTCAATGTGTGCGGGTACGCGTTGTACCCCTGTACGCGTTGTACCGCAATGGACCGATCGGTGCACCCGGCCGGCCCATTGCATTCAATGTGTGCGGGTACGCGTTGTACCCCTGTACGTGTTGTACCGCAATGGACCGATCGGTGCACCCGGCCGGCCCATTGCATTCAATGTGTGCGGGTACGCGTTGTACCCCTGTACGCGTTGTACCGCAATGGACCGATCGGTGCGCCCGGCCGGCCCATTGCATTCAATGTGTGCGGGTACGCGTTGTACCCCTGTACGCGTTGTACTACGATGGACCGATCGGTGCGCCCGGCCGGCCCATTGCATTCAATGTGTGCGGGTACGCGTTGTACCCCTGTATGCGTTGTACCCCGATGGACCGATCGGTGCGCCCGGCCGGCCCATTGCATTCAATGTGTGCGGGTACGCGTTGTACCCCTGTACGCGTTGAACAGCAATGGACCGATCGGTGCGCACCCATTGTCAATGGCCTAGCCTGGCAACGGACGCGTTTTCGAAATTCGAACGAGTCGGTTGCTGGAAATTCAGTTGGTCAAACACAACAATGTTGCAAAATCATGAATGTCATGAAGTTGAAGATTTGAAGGATGCTGTGGGCGTGTATTGGTGCTGCTATTCCATGGATTGGCCAGATTCAGAAGATGCAAACGACTTGGACCTATCACTTTGGACACATGGGACAGTATCTGCCTCTGCAGCACATATATATTGCTGGCTGTTCCCCTGAGAGCTCACTTGCCTGCACTACATGCTCCAGGACGACATCTGCCACTGCACTGCTGCTGTCTCTGCCCCCTCTGGACCTGCAATGGCACGTACTGTGGAGAGAGCCCCAGCCTTCAGCCTTGAGGAGAACCAGGCCCTGCTGGACAGCCTACTTCCACAGTACAGCAAGCTGTATGGGACACCAGGGGAGCAGGTGAGTGTTCTGTGCACTGCCTTTCTGAATGTGCATTTTGTCTGACTAGCAAGGTTGAAAGTCTGCACGCCACTGGCTAGCAGGCTCACTGAGTAGTTGTCACCCCCCATAGTGTGTAGTGACATGCACTGGACAGGTATGGTGCAGTGACAGTGCATTTGAACAAGGTTTTACTTCCCATGCAATGATACCATGTAGTGACTTCTGGCAAACTGTCCATGGGCAGCGTTGCACTGCCTGTGTACATCATGTGCCCCTGTGATTGAGACATGTATATACAACTGTGTCATGCACGGATATGTTGCATGTGTAGTAATGGCCTTTTCACTTTGTCATCCTGACAGGTTAATGCCCATCGGAAGCAGGAGATCTGGAAGGACATCGTCCGGGCTGTCCGGTCCGTGGGGGTCTACAAGCGCCGGATCCGCAACTGCCAGAAGAGGTGGCAGGACCTTCGGGGCTGGACCCGGAGGATTGCACGGGTCCAGCTGAAGCTGTCGCCTCCTCGCAGGAGGGGCGGAACATGGACCCTGACCCCCCACATGCTCCAGATCCTGGCGGTGGTGTTTCCAGACCTGGATGGGCAGCTGAAGGCCAGACAGCAGCAAGGAGGGGGTGAGTCAAAGACTGCACTGTGAACTCTGTATTACATGCTATGTGCCCTCCTCTGGCCTGGTTAAACTGCCACAGTACAGCAGTCATGTTGTCCAGGAGCCATGTCCCTCTATTGTGCACTGCCCACTCCTCATCTGATACCCAGGTGTGGCCCTTACATTCAGGGAATTGTGTCACTTGGGACTGTGTCCTTGCAGTTTGCTTCACTCAAGGTGGGGGACAGCATCTGTTTCCCTAACTCTGTTGTGGGCATCATGGGTGGGTCCATTGTTCACACAACGCCTGTGTTCGGACATGTAATCTGCGTGTTGCTTTGATATGTGGTCCACTTGCTGAGCTGAGCCACCACATGTGCCTGGGGTATCTGGCACACACCCATGCAGCGGGTGGGAACAATGTTTGGGCCCCAGGAGTGTGCAGATTACGTGTGTTACACATACATAGCCAGCTATCCACTGTCCAGGGCTCATCCCTCATTCATGTGGGGCAGGACAGTCATGCCTACTCCAGCCCATCCAATACACCTGTACTCCCACTCCTGTGTATCAGCTGACATGTTGTGCGCAGTGATTTGACCCCTCAGGTGCCTGCCTCTGTGTCAGTGTGCTGTGGATTTGTTGCCAGGACTGCTGGGGTGTTTCTCGGTAGGGGCTCAGAATGCCACTGGAGATGTGACCATAGGAGACGATACTTGTGTGTCACATAGGTGTTTGATCAGCTGCCCGTGCAGACTGGGGTATGCGAATGTGAAGTTCAGGCAGCTGTTTCCCATTCACAGCAGATTGTGAGGGGCTCAGGTTCAGAGGGTAGTGTCACAGGTCTCCCATATGTCCAATCGGTATGACCCGGACAGATGAGGGTTAAGATGATGTGTTGTGTGGGGGATGTACATGTGCACTTGTGCAGCTCCAGGACTTGCATTCCCCATGACCTACTATTGTGACACAGTGCAGAGTGTTGTTGTCTGGCTGCCAAGTCATACATCACTGAGACAGTGATGTATGACTTAGCAGTCATGACTCCGCCATGGCATGTGTCTACTTATTGGTGATCCTGCAGGGGAGTGACATGTGCTACATGCACACCATTGTGGCGATGGCTATCAGGACATGGGTGCATCATGGTGTCTGTCGCTGGTATGCATCACATGCATTACCTATTTGACTCTGGGCATCCCTTTCATCCGGAAACCTGTACTGACTCAGTGGCAAGAGTTGTGATGTGTGCATGTCCACATGCTACACCGTGTCCTCTGCACTGTCCAACTACTGTGTAGGTGGTGCATGTGTCCACACTGGGGTGTTGCTATCCAACAGACACCAGACAGATGGGTGCAAGGCCATGTGGGATGTGAGTGCCATGGTTGGCATCAGACTGACAATTGGCTTCTCCTGTTCAGTTAGGGCACTTTTAGCAATGTTCAACTAATGATGCCAGGGCTTGCTCTGTAATGTGCTGTGCTCACAGTGGTGTGTGCGTTTGGTGCAGGTGACTGATGTCTGTCTGTTTCCCCATTGTTTGCAGATACATCCACGGCCACGGAAGGGGACAGCTCCACGGACCAGGAGGAGCCGGAGAGCCAGACTGGGTCAGCAGCCGAGGAGTGGTCGGAGGGACCCAGTGGCACGGAGGGCGAGGGGAGCCACACCGAGGAGTCCTCAGCAGCATCCACCTCAGCTGAGGACCACAGCGGCTCGGAGGATGACTCCCTTATGGAGGCGGGTGTCAGCAGCCACCACACCCCAGCTAGTGTTGCTGTCCCTGCCACCACCAGCACCACCACCGCCCTCCCATCGGCTCCCATTCCCCAGGTCCGTGGAGGCTCCCATGTTCGGGAGCGTGACTCCTTTGGGCCAGGCACCGCACCCCCTGCCCTTGTGTCCCCTGCTGCCCTGAGTGAGGAGTCTGTGTACCTCCTTCGCCAGCTCCATGTAGGGCAGACAGCCATGCTGAGTGTCCTCCATGCGCACACCGCTCTGTTGACTCAGCTGGTGTCGTTCATGGAGGGCATCTCATCGGGCATGTCTGACCTACAGAGGGGCAATAGGTCCATGGACTCCTCCCTGATGGCAGCAGTGTCCCTCCTCAGACAGTCCCTCACCCCTCCTGCCTCTGCTCTATCCACACTCCCCAGCACCTTACCCGTCCCAAGCACACACACACCAGCACAGGCACACACCAGCACACACACGTCCAGCACACAGACACACACACCACAAACAAAACGCACACGCACGCACAGTCAGGGGACTGAAACCAGACTCACAGGGGATGGGGCCCTGGAACACACACACGCATCCACGAGCACTGCGCAGTCCTCAGTTGCCTCTCCCTCCAAAGCACCCTCCCTTGCCTCACCTGCAACCCCAAAGACCCAGCGGCTCTTCCTCAGTGACCTCGGCCTCTTCCCCTCCGATCCAGCTGATACAGCATTCAGGGGAAGAGGAAGCCCACCCACATGGAGCAGAGTGCCCCTCGCCCCCGGACACCCTCCCCCAGGCGCAGACAGACTGAGGCCCCCACCCGCAAGTCCCCCGGAGTCGTAAGAGCAAGACCCTGCCGCCGCCCTGCAGCTCAGGCACCAGGTCTCCTTCCTCCATACCTCAGGCCCCCACTCCACAGGTGCCCCCACCACACCCTGTCCCAGGTTCCCCCACCCACAGATATACCATCCCCAAGAGGATCCGGCCTTCTCCCCCTGCCACTTGCTCTCCCGGCACCACACCCCCCGTTGCGCTTGTCTGTGCCACAGATGTGGTGAGGGTGTCCTCCCCCTCTGTCCAGCCCACCTTGCCTGTTCCCCATTCTCCTCCCCTGGTGGTAGGCACTGCAGCGGAGTCCACTACCACCCTGTCTGACTTGGGCACTGCAGTGGCGGACCTGTCCACTCCATCTGCAGGGTCCACTGCAGTCGTGCCGGCACCCACAACATCTGAGTCATGCCCCCAGTTGTGCCGGCACACACCATGTCAGACACCTCCACTGCAGTTGTCAGTGGCTCTCCAGCACCCACCACCCCTTCCCTGCCTCCTCCTGGTGAGCCCTGATCCTGTCCCTGCGGTGCCTGGCCTGCCCCCGGTTGCCCCTCGTAGTGGATTGTCCCTGGTTTTGTGCAGTGCAGGCATGCGTAGGGTGACATCTGCCACTGTCACCCTGTTTGGACTTTGACAATGGACTGGCCATTGGCCTTTGTGTTTTTTCTGGACTTTCACTTTTAAACACACATATGCTGAATAAAGCAACTTTCTGTTCTCTAGTGCTTATGCTTCTGATGTACATGTTGTTGATGATGCTAACCATGCCCTTGCTGCAGTGATGGTGATATTTGGTCTCATGATAATGAAGTGTTACTGTGCAGGAACACATGTGGTCCAGGGGGAATGTGTCCTATCCTGTGGTGTATCCATGTCATCCATAGCAGCATCTGAGGGTGTCATGTGTTCAGTATTTGGCAATGGGATTTCCTACTTACATTAGCAATTTCACATCTGTGGCTTCCACCCCTGCACATCTGTTGTGCCTGCCATTGTTCAATTCGTCTACTTCCCTGACCGTGTGGCCATCTCCACTGGACATGCAGGTTTGGGCATCAATGGGGAAGGACTCATCTGTGTTGTCAGTGCAACATTGCTATACAAGTGTGTTGGATCTGTGCTGATGATTTCGTTGGCACTTCCATGACCAGGCTGATGTGACAGGAGCCTTCATTTGGTGCTAATTGTTGATTGTGTGACCAAGTGCTCAGCTGACATGATGGGGCCCTACTGAGGCAACATATGGCACAGCTTTCCTCACACAGGAGTGGAGTCCCCTCATGGCAGTGTGTACTCCTGTGACATTGCCTGCGCCCAGGGTGTGTGTTGTATGAGCATGTCTGTGTGTTCACTTCCGTTTTGCTGTGCATGCTGTGATCCCTAGTGTTGTACCTGTTTGTGATGCTTGCTGAGTTGACCTATGTTCCCCCAAAGTCTTCTCCCTGGGTTCTCTGTGATGTGGGTGCATGGCACATTACTGGTCATCAGGGTGTCACCCATAGGTGTGTTTGCTGTCAGGGCTGAGTTTGTGTGCAGACGCAGATGGGTCACAGTCAGGTTTCCCCTTGACACTTGTTGTTTGCACCTTTCATGTGATTTCCAGTTTGTGTTATCTTTCAGTGATTGTGACATGTTGTGTGTGTGACTGCTGGCACTCCTCAGGGTCCGGGCTGCAATGTTGGTTGTTGTCTATGTGTGTTCTTTGTGGGTGACCTTGGCTTCTTCATTGGTGTGTGACTGTGGCTGAGATCCCATTGGTTGGTGTGGTATTGCCGTCATGTCCATGTACAGCGTAGTGTGCAGTGTGTCAGACATTCAGGAGTCTTGTTGAGTGGCCATGTGTGATGTGTTTCTGCACCTTGGTTCCCACCCACCACCCTGGAATTGTCATGGGTGCATGTGCAATGTCACCAGTGCATGTGTGCTTCACTGCTGCACATTGTTGGAGGTCGAGGTGTGTGGTGTTGAGTGTGTGCAGATGAGAGTTGTTGCCCGGCTAGACCCCTGCCTCCATGTTGGCCTTGGCTTACTGGCCGTGCTGATTGATTTGTGCTTGTGTAGGTGTGATGGTAGTTTGTTGCTCAGGACACATGACTGTGGTTCACAGTGTGAACGACATTTAGCTTTGTCATCACAGTGGGATTGTAATGCAGCCCAGGGTCACCACATTGTGGGGGCCCTGGGGGTAGTGCTGTGGTGTGTCTGTGTCTTGCTGTGTCAGTTGCTGTTCCTACGTGCCTGTGTGACATGTGTGATTTGTGCTCCCTCTCATCTGACAATGCCTGATTGCCCACATAGGGGATTTGGATCCATGAGTTACCTTTGTGTGGCACTGTATGCACATCTGTATGATTGGTATTCAGACCTCCTCATGTGTTGTGTGGTTGCCTGGGGACTCTGGCACCCCCCCCTCACCTGTTGTGTTTGATGTGCAGTGTGGGTCTGCCTGTTTGTGTTTGTGCATCTGCACCACTGCATTGGCATATCTTAGGTGTGCCATTGTCTGTATGTAGTTTGGTGGGTTTCCCCTGCTGTCCCTGGGACTCCTAGGTCATCAGTCAGCACAATGATCATGGTTTGTGTGTCCCATTGCTGCCATGGTATGGTATCTGTTCACCTCACATCTACAGTCTCCACAGGGTATCTGCATTTGTGTGCCCATTGGTGCAAATATGTGGGTCTGCATTCTGATGGTCACTTCTGTCATTGTGTCATTGATGAATGTTGACTGTGTCAGCCCCCATGGGTGTTGTTTGTCTGCACATGGCCAAAGGTATGTCTTATTTGCACTGCAGTATTTGCCTCCCCCAATCTATGTTGCAATGGGACACATGCACTACTTTGCCCCTGATGTGTTTTATGTTCTGTGACCAGCAATCATCCATGCAGTTTGGCAGTTGCAGCTTTTTCTTTGTCAACACTTACATTTTGGTTACTGTGATGATGGGGGTTTGGACCCCATTGCCACAATGTTCAAAATGTGCTTCAGCTATGGACCCCACACTTACCTTTTGTCACTGTGATGATGGGGGTTTGGACCCCATTGCCACAATGTTCAAAATGTGCTTCAGATATGGACCCCACACTTACCTTTTGGTCACTGTGATGATGGGGGTTTGGACCCCATTGCCACAATGTTCAAAATGTGATTCAGCTATGGACCCCACACTTACCTTTTGGTCACTGTGATGATGGGGGTTTGGACCCAATTGCCACAATGTTCAAAATGTGCTACAGCTATGGACCCCACACTTACCTTTTGGTCACTGTGATGATGGGGGTTTGGACCCCATTGCCACAATGTTCAAAATGTGCTTCAGATATGGACCCCACACTTACCTTTTGGTCACTGTGATGATGGGGGTTTGGACCCCATTGCCACAATGTTCAAAATGTGATTCAGCTATGGACCCCACACTTACCTTTTGGTCACTGTGATGATAGGGGTTTGGACCCCATTGCCACAATGTTCAAAATGTGCTTCAGCTATGGACCCCACACTTACATTTTGATCACTGTGATGATGTGGGTTTGGACCCCATTGCCACAATGTTCAAAATGTGCTTCAGCTATGGACCCCACACTTACCTTTTGGTCACTGTGATGATGGGGGTTTGGACCCCATTGCCGCAATGGTCATGGCCTGCTGGCATTGTGGGGGCCACACACATATATGTGTGGCACATGTGATAGGGGGTCACATTGTATGTTCAAAGTCATGTTCAGTGTTGTAGGCATTTGACACAGTCTACACACGCTTGTCATGGTGTTGGGGGGATGTCTTTTTCTTGCATTCCCTAGGTTGTGGTGTGCTGGTTGTGTCATGCATTGTCCATCCTATGAGTGGGGGTAGTGTTGGTGGTAGGCATCCAGCCCCCCACTAGTAGAGGTGGTAGTAGTGACAGGCATCCAGCCCCCCCTGGGTAAGGGTGGTAGTGGTGGTAGGCATCCAGCCCCCCCTGGGTAGAGGTGGTAGTAGTGGTAGGCATCCAGCCCCCCCCTGTGTAGAGGTGGTAGTAGTGGTAGGCATCCAGCCCCCCTGGGTAAGGGTGGTAGTAGTGGTAGGCATCTGGCACCCCCCTGGCTAAGGGTGGTAGTAGTGGTGGACATCCAGCCCCCCCTGGGTAAGGGTGGTAGTGGTGGTGGGCATCTGGCACCCCCATGGCTAAGGGTGGTAGTGGTGGTAGGCATCCAGCCCCCCTGGGTAAGGGTGGTAGTTGTGGTAGGCATCCAGCCCCCTGGGTAAGGGTGGTAGTGGTGGTGGGCAT
This sequence comes from Calotriton arnoldi, assembly GCA_963921515.1. Taxonomy (NCBI): domain Eukaryota; kingdom Metazoa; phylum Chordata; class Amphibia; order Caudata; family Salamandridae; genus Calotriton; species Calotriton arnoldi. The sequence continues at coordinate 496,053 of CAWUFW010012218.1, read as the reverse complement.
CTGGCACCCCCTGGCTAAGGGTGGTAGTAGTGGTAGGCATCCAGCCCCCTGGGTAAGGGTGGTAGTAGTGGTGGGCATCTGGCACCCCCATGGCTAAGGGTGGTAGTAGTGGTAGGCATCCAGCCCCCCTGGGTAAGGGTGGTAGTAGTGGTGGGCATCTGGCACCCCCATGGCTAAGGGTGGTAGTAGTGGTAGGCATCCAGCCCCCTGGCTTAGGGTGATAGTAGTGGTAGGCATCCAGCCCCCTGGGTAAGGGTGGTAGTGGTGGTGGGCATCTGGCACCCCCATGGCTAAGGGTGGTAGTAGTGGTAGGCATCCAGCCCCCCTGGGTAAGGGTGGTAGTAGTGGTGGGCATCTGGCACCCCCATGGCTAAGGGTGGTAGTAGTGGTAGGCATCCAGCCCCCTCTGGGTAAGGGTGGTAGTAGTGGTGGGCATCTGGCACCCCCATGGCTAAGGGTGGTAGTAGTGGTAGGCATCCAGCCCCCTGGCTTAGGGTGATAGTAGTGGTAGGCATCCAGCCCCCTGGGTAAGGGTGGTAGTGGTGGTGGGCATCTGGCACCCCCATGGCTAAGGGTGGTAGTAGTGGTAGGATCCAGCCCCCCCTGGGTAAGGGTGGTAGTAGTGGTGGGCATCTGGCACCCCCATGGCTAAGGGTGGTAGTAGTGGTAGGCATCTGGCACCCCCCTGGATAAGGGTGGTAATAGTGGTGGACATCCAGCCCCCCCTGGGTAAGGGTGGTAGTGGTGGTGGGCATCTGGCACCCCCATGGCTAAGGGTGGTAGTGGTGGTAGGCATCCAGCCCCCCCTGGGTAAGGGTGGTAGTAGTGGTTGGCATCCGGCCCCCCCTGGGTAGGGGTGGTAGTGGTGGTGCGCATCCAGGCCCCTGTGTGCATATGTGGCATTGGTGATGGGCATCCCGCCCCTATGGTGCTGCTGTTGCTGGTGTAAGTAAATTCTGCATCCCTCTGTGTGTGTGTGATGTGTCGTGTACGTGTTGTATGTTTTTGTGGTTGGTGTCTGACTTACCTTCTGCGCCGTACGCGTCCGTGCCTGTTCCGGTAGTAAATGTAGAATATTGGTAGGATTGGGATGAAGGGATTCATGGTTGGTTTGTGTCGTTCGTCTTTCTCGTTGCTTCGCGTCGTCCTCGTCGCTGGCGTGTTCGCCTCGTAGCCGTGGATCGTGTTGTGGCGCGAATCGGAGCTTATGTGCGCCTCTCCCGGAAGCTTTGACGTGCCGGACGTAGCGACGGGTTCGGCGCTTACGGAAAGCGCATCGTACTTGTTCGGCCGGACGGGGCTGCATTTTCCCTTCCGTGCGACTCGATTCTGCGTTTCCGGATTCGCCTCGGTCGGAGAACAGGACCTGGATTGGGTGAGTACGACTCGGCCGGATTCTGTGCTGTTGTGCGCATCGTACTTACTCGTTCGGTATGATGTACGGATCGGTCGGGAAACAGGCATTCGCATGGCTTTTTTCCCGACCGAATGGTATTGGGTGCGCCTCCGACCGAGATCGGAATCGGCCCCTTAGTGTCCAGCACCTTCCCCTAATTATTACTAACTGGAGTGGGAATAGTAAATTACTGAAGTTTAGTGTCCAGCACCTACTCCTAATTAATACTAACTGGAGTGGGAATAGTAAATTAAATAATTTTAGTGTCCAGCATTTACTTTGAATTAATAGTAACTGGAGTGGTAATAGTGAATTATTTAAGTTTAGTGTCCAGCACCTACCCCTAATTAATAATAACTGGAGTGGGAAGAGTAAATTAATTAAGTTTAGTGTCCAGCACCTACCCTGAATTAATACTAACTGGAGTGGGAATAGTAAAATAATTAAGTTTATTGTCCAGCATCTACCCCAAATTAATATTAACTGGAGTGGGAATAGTAAATTAATTAAGTTTAGTGTCCAGCACCTACCCCTAATTATTACTAACTGGAGTGGGAAAAGTAAATTAAATAATTTTAGTGTCCAGCACCTACCCTGAATTAATACTAACTGGAGTGGGAATAGTAAAATAATTAAGTTTAGTGTCCAGCATCTACCCCTAATTAATAATAACTGGAGTGGGAAGAGTAAATTAATTAAGTTTAGTGTCCAGCACCTACCCTTATTAATACTAACTGGAGTGGGCATAGTAAAAGAATTAAGTTTAGTGTACAGCATCTACCCCTAATTAATATTAACTGGAGTGGGAATAGTAAATTAATTAAGTTTAATTTCCAGCACCTACCCCTAATTATTACTAACTGGAGTGGAAATAGTAAATTAAATAATTTTAGTGTCCAGCATTTACTCTGAATTAATAGTAACTGGAGTGGGAATAGTACATTAATTAAGTTTAGTGTCCAGCACCTACCCCTAATTAATACTAACTGGAGTGGGAATAGTAAATTAAATAATTTTAGTGCCCAGCACCTACCCTGAATTAATACTAACTGGAGTGGGAATAGTAAAATATTTAAGTTTAGTGTCCAGCACCTACCCCTAATTAATACTAACTGGAGTGGGAATAGTAAATTAATTAAGTTTAGTGTCCAGCACCTAACCCTAATTAATACTAACTGGAGTGGGAATAGTAAATTAAATAATTTTAGTGTCCAGCATTTACCCTGAATTAATACTAACTGGTGTGGGAATAGTAAATTAATTAAGTTTAGTGTCCAGCACCTACCCCTAATTATTATTAACTGGAGTTGGAATAGTAAATTAAATTATTTTAGTGTCCAGCACTTACTCTGTATTAATAGTAACTGGAGTGGGAATAGTAAATTATTTAAGTTTAGTGTCCAGCACCTACACTAGGGGGCCGATTCCGATCTCGGCCGGTAGGGCTCCGAATCGGATTTGGCTCAACCGGATCCGATTCGGAGCCCTATTTCCCGACCGATTCGTACGTGCGTCCGGGCGAGCGAGTACGATGCGAAATCGCCGACCGACTCGTCCGGGCGTCCCGACCGCTCCGACCGACTCGTTCCTGGGTCTAACCGCACCGACCGACTCGCACGGACTCGACTCGCACCGCGCAATGGAGACGTTCCCCGGCCGGGTAAGTACGATGCGCGCCGCGAGCAGTCCGACCGAGCCGCGCACTCCGGCTCGAAAGAGCACTTGGAGCCGTACTTCGGGGGTCCATGTCGGACCCCCCTGTACGCGTAGCCGCGCGAGTCGCACACAGGGGGGACCCATGGGTCCCCCCTACCTGTGCGTGTACGGCGCGAGTCGCTTCGCCGCGTACACGCTGCAGGTGGCGCACTTGTACGCCTCGCACCCATTGAGTCAATGGGAGCCCGCGTACGCGTTGTACGACAGGCTCCCATTGACTTCAATGGGAGTTCGACCGACTCGAGTCCGATGGCATACGTGCGCATCGTACTCATTCGGTCGGGCTGCACGGGTCCGATTCGGTCGGAAATCTCTCCGGATCCGGCTCGGTCGGAGAGATTTCCGGCCCGAATCGGAATCGGCCCCTAAATTTATATTAACTGGAGTTGGAATAGTAAATTAATTACGTTTAGTTTCAAGCAACTACCCTGAATTAATACTAGCTGGAGTGGGAATAGTAAATTAATTAAGTTTAGTGTCCTGCACCTACCCAGAATTAATACTAAGTGGAGTGGGAATAGTAAATTAATTAAGTTTAGTGTCCAGCACCTACCCCTAATTAATACTAACTGGAGTGGGAATAGTAAATTAAATAAGTTTAGTGTCCAGCACCTACCCCTAATAAATACTAACTGGAGTGGGAAAAGTAAATTAATTAAGTTTAGTGTCCAGCAACTAACCTTAATAAATACTAACTGGAGTGGGAATAGTAAATTAATTAAATTTAGTGCCCAGCACCTACCTCTAATTAATACTAACTGGAGTTGGAATAGTAAATTAATTAAGTATAGTGTCCAGCACCTACCCTGTGTTAATATTACCTGGAGTGGGAATAGTAAATTAATAAAGATTACTGTCCAGCACCTATCCTGTATTTATGGTAACTGAAGTGGGAATAATAATTTATCTAAATGTGTTTTAATATATAATTAAAAAAGAAAAATTATTGTTTAAAGTAGTGTAATATTATTTTTATAAGAGAGTTGTGCATGTAAAAAATTAACATTGTATATATACTTAATGAAAAGATAATATTTTACACAGTATATTTATTAAAAATAAAATTAAAATGTAACATTAAATGTAACATTAATAAAATGGTAGACAATAAATTAGACATTGTAATTTCTTTATTGATGTTTATTTATTGTAAAATATTTTGAAATGAATAAGAAATATATTTTTTATTAACAATATGTAAGATAAACAAATACATAAAGATAGGAAATCATATTTATTTGATAAAAATAATATAGTGTGTACATATGTAATTTTTACATGTAAAAATTACTGAAAAAACATTTTATAACATTTGTACTTTTTATTTAAACAGTTGTGTAAACTTTGCAATATTAGAAAATGTAGTTTTACATTTTTTAATATACATTTGAAAAATAAAATATTTATTTATAACAGTTGTTAATTTTAGTTTGGTATTGTTAACATTTTTTAGTATATTACATATATTCGTAACATTTTACAAATTTAACAGTTTTAACAATTTTATAATATAATTTTTATATATACATTTAGTTACATTTTTTAAAGAAATAATAATACTTTTAATTAATAATATTAATATATGAAATATTACTATTAAAAATTATTACATTGTTTAATTTGTATACATTTGTTTTATAAAGTAAACAGTTTTTAATATAAACAAATAAAACTAATTCAAAATACATGTTATGTCACATTTAAATATATGGAATTATAATATTAAATATTATTTGTTTAATAATATTTATTATTATAATTTTACAATACCAAAAAATTAATAATACATTTAAACAAATAATATAGCAATTGTAGTATTTTAATTAAACATGTAATTAATTTTGACATAATGTTATAACCATTTTTTAAATAAATTGTATTTGTTTTCTATGTTTAAAGCTGCCATATTTGTTTTGGGCCTTGTATTTTGTAACCGGTCGCGGTTGTTTTGGGTTATTTCGAAGGGGAGAAGGTAGCGGTCGGGAGCTGCTTCGCGTCGAGGAAGGTAAGATTAATTTTATTTATTTAAACTACATTTTTAATTACATTTGAAGGCAGATAGGTTGTAGTTAGTGTTTCTAGAGTTAGGTTTGTGGAGTTTTGGCGTTGTTTATGTGTAGGTTAGGTTTTGACTATTTATGTATCGTTAGGTTTTGAGGCCTAGTTTAGAAATGTTAAAGTATGGTACAATATGTGTTATTATTGTGTGTGTAATGTGTGTAATACTGTTATATGGTGTAATATGTGTATATTTGTGTGGGTGGGAATGTTTGTGTTTTTTTACAGGTTTATTTGACAAAAGTTGCCGTTACCGGAAGATTGCGTTTTTTTACATTAAGGAAGTGTACATTAGTTTTAGTAACTAATGGTTATTTTACACTTTCTTAATTTTTCGGGTTTTCATGGAGTATTTTTTTTTTTTAAACAATTTTTCGGGATTTTTATGGTTGATGGATTGTGGATTTATGGACCAAGGATTACTTTTTGAAACAGTTTTTTTGGGGGAAACTTTTTATTCTATTTGGATTATGATCTACTTGGATTGTTTTGCAAGATGTGGAATTTTCTGTCTACAGCTACGGAAATGGTCAGTTATTTAACTTATTTATTGTGGGAAGGAAATGCAATGAAATTTACTATTGTTGTTGTTCATGTTTTCAAATATCTAATTAATGTGTTTATATATATTTATATTTATTAATACAAATATATTAGACAAATTAAATATTATTGTGAAAAAATTAAATTATTTGGTATGCATTTTAATATTTGAAGCAGAAATGTATTATACATTTTACACTGTTTTGACAGTTTAGAGTAGGCTTTTGCAATTATTCCTAAGTATTCTAGGCCTCTTGTTGTAGGGTATAGTCTGACTTGTAGTTGTAGGTATTCAAACATTTGTTTAGATTGTTTGGATAGTTTAGGTTTAATTTGTGTAACAGATTGCTCTATTCTTAGCTGTTGGTAGCTCTGTTCTTTTTGTAGGGAGAGTAGGAGTTTGTGTAGAGTAGGTGTACCTTGTCCTGTTGATAGTTGGAAGGCATTATGCCAACCTTCAACAGCATTGTTTGTTTTTGCCTCTTGGTTTAGTGTGCTAAGGTAGACATTCCACCATGGTATTTGGTATTTTGGTTGTCTTCTATGTCCTGATCTATGGAGTCTTCCCACCCAGGTATCTTCAAAATAGTCTAGGAGGGGACTTAATTTTTGTTTGTGTTGCTGGTAGTAAGGACTTTCTATTAAAAGGTTGTAATGTTCGGCCACGTCAGTAACTGGGACATAGGCCAGTGCAATAAACTTTTTTATTTGGTATGCGAATGAACTGTTTGTCGCATATTCAACACTTAGGGGCTGATTACGATGGCGGGCGGAAAAGGGCATTTTCCGCCACCGCCAGCACCGCGGATGTGCTACTGCCCGCCATCGTAATCAGCCCCTTAGTGTTGATTTCTGTAGGTGTCTCCATAGACACTGATTGAAATGATAGTAACATCCCTGAAATAATGTGTGTGGGTAGCAATTTAGAATTGCACTTATCATGGCCTGCTCAAAATCTATGATTATTTTCTGTGGAAAATAATTATTTGTTTCTTGTTTAATTTTAGTTAGTACTTCCATATATGTGGAGTTTTGTTTATTGGGCAGCAAGGCGTAGATAAAGGGGATGTTGGTATTTTGGTATAGGGCATGGACAGTGTATAGTTGATAGAATGGCTTGGGACAGATTTTAAAAGTCCCGTCCATCATCCATGTTTCTGATTGTTGAAGCTTTATTAAATTGTTTGCAGTAGCAAACATTATTATTCTTTTGTCTTTGCATTTGTTGTCATAGAGAACAAAGGGTTCTTCATTATGTGTTATAGATAGTTCTGGGGGAATTACCACCTCTTCAAATGTTTTGGGAGTAGGCGTGGTAGTTGTTGTGTTTTTTTTTTTGCGAGCTATAGTTCTTTTTAATGAAGAAATAGAGGACAATTGCCCAGTAGCATGTTTGGGTATTCTAGGCAGCATTTCTTTAAATCGTTCCATGCGTCGGACGGCCCCTGGCCATCTGACGTCATGGTGGGCGTGTGCGTCGGACGGTTGGGGGCTGTCCGATTTCCGCACGCGCAAAATCCGCCCGCACAGCGGGGAAATTTGCGCCGCAGCGAACGGGTTAAGTATTTCACTGGTAGGTTTTTGTGAGCTAGTGCTAGCTTCTCTAATGTCATCAAGGGCATTTCTAACATCTATTTCAGTAACATTTGGAGGGTGGTTATGCTCCCTTGTATACAAAACAGTTGTTTCTCTAGTTGTTGCTCGACCATAACATTTATTTGAAAAGTACTTGCTGCATTTCCAATTGACTTTTAGTCCAATTTGCTTTTCCTAGGTATAGACATATACCATGTAACGAAGCAAAAATGTTCCTTTTGGGATGTTATAAATTGGGCGCCTTCTGTCATTGTGATGTGTTAAGTTCTAAAACAAATGTATATCAAAATTATTAAAATGAATATTATACATGTTTATTTCTTAACAAATACACATTGTTATTAATATACTTACAATGTTGGTTTTCAGTTGCTTTTCAATGGAGATGTTTTTTCTTTGTTTGTTGAATTCTGTTAAGTTGTTTATTTTTCTGTTGGAAGAGTAAAACACATTTTTACTTATTTTGTTACATTTGTTCATGGGCTGGGGTGGGTGTTTGGGATGGAGTTGGGGTTTGGTTGACCGTTTTACATGATTTTTAAAAGGCATTTAGCAAAATACTTACATTATTTGTTAGATGGTTTTAGGAGCTGGTCTGTACTTTTCTTGATGCTTTGAGAAAAATCTGTAGAGGAGACAAAAATTTGAAAAAGATATGTATTAATTATTTGAGTAAGACAAATAGTTGTTTTTCAAGATTGGCATTGTTGTTATTTTAAAGATGGTAAATTACTTACTTTTGAAAGGATGCAATAGCTTTTTCTTTGATGAAGCCCTTGTTTTTGGTGGAAATCCGGCAGAGTTTTGGCTCCCTTATTGTTTTTGGTTTAACCTCTTGAGTGCTCATGATGGCTCCCGGCCGTCATGAGTCACAGTAGACGTGTGCTCATGACGGCCGGGAGCCGTCCGAACGTTGCCGCTCCGCCCACGCAGTATTAATTCCCCGCCTGTGTGGGGAAATTAATCAGTGGGCGGAGTTCGGACGGCTCCCGGCTGTCATGAGCACATGCCCACTGTGACTCATGACGGCCGGGAGCCGTCCTGAGTACCCGAGCGCCATGCCCAACCCTGCCCCCTCTCGCACCGCGGGGGAATTTGCCCCGCAGCAAAGGGGTTAAGGTGTAAAATAAGACTAAGTTTTTCTTCCTTATATAGGGGTCATTACGATGGCATAACGTGAATTACCCACCGCCATATTATGATGCCGGTGGGTATCACGGCGGACGCAAAGTGCGTCCGCTGCTTTTCTGCTGGTCGGCAATCGTTACGATTGCCGGCTGGGCGGAGCAGGGGCCCAAATATGGTGGCGGTGCCTAGCAGGCACCGCCAGCCATATTAGGATGTGAGGTGTTGAAGGCCTTTCCATGGCGGCGATGCCGCCATGGAAAGGCTGGCGGGGATTTGCTTTGGGGGCCCGTTGCGGGCCCCCGGGGGGTTAGGGGGTACACTTGGGGGGTACCTATGGTACCCCCCTGCATGTCCATGCACAAGGTGGCAGGCACCGTGCGGTGCCTGCCACGTTGTGCATGGACATGCACAACATGGCATTTCACCATTGCGGAGGGTGCTGCAGCCAGCAGCACCCGCCGCAATGTTCAATCGCCAGATGCGACCGCCGCGGTGGCGGTCGCATCATAATTAGGGTGGCGGGAATGCCGCATGTCTGGCTGCCGGTCCCGTTACCGCTAGCCCGCCATCCTAATAGGCCTTAATTTAATTGTTTGCTTAACCTTATTGGTTTATTTTAACATTGTGTATTTTTATTGGTTGTTCTTTATTGTTTTAATTGTTTTGGTAGTTGTTTTCCATATATGGAAAACGCTAATTAGGAGTCAGTTACTTTTTTTTTTTTCACATCTTGAATTATTTAAATGTGTATTATATTACATGTGATGTTAAATAAACTTTATAGTTAATGTAAATATATAATTAAAATGGTTATTAATAGTGTATTTATTGTTTAATGTTTTAAGATATGTTTTACTGTGTTTTAAAAATATATTTTTGATTTTATTTTGTATGCAATGTATGTTATTTATTTTACTATATTTATGGTGTTTAATTTTGTGTGTTTTATCTATTTTTTAATTGTCGATATTTTTACAAAAACGATAATAATGCTGTCTATATTATTGTGATCGATATTTTGGACATGTATATTTTTAAAGGATGTTCTATATTTTAAATAACGATATTTATGTGTTCGATATTACTGTGATCGATAAGATTGTTTTACGATATTTTGGGTTCGATATTAGTGTAATTTTTTAATTAAGTATAGGGTATCGATATTAGTGTCGTCGATATTTTTGTGTCGATAAAAATGTAGGTCAATATTATGTCTGTCGGGGTTATGTCAGTGATTCTGGTAAAACATGCCAAAGGAAATCTTATTAACCACAGGAAACTCAGGGGCCGATTCTGATTCGGGCCGGAAAACATACCGACCGACTCGGTACAGGAATGTTGTCCGACCGACACGTACCGGCGCTGCCCGATCCACGTAGTACGATGCAATGCATGTGAATTACGACCGACTCGTACGGAACACAAGCCGAACGACCGAACCGCATGGGAACCAGCTATACGGCCGGGAAACTACGCGAATAAAACCGACCGACACGCCCCAGGAATGAACCCGACAGAAACGTACCCGCGAACTCCGACCCGTGCAGAACAATGCAATGCGTGTAAAACCAGACCGAGTCGCACGGAGCCCAAGCCGTACGACCGACACGCATACAAAACCGAGCCGAAGCAACCCAATACTCCGCGACCGACGCGTACGCCACACATGAAACCCATCAGGAACACAGCTTGAAAGACTCGGAGAAGCCCGCACGAGCCAACTGCAGCGTCCTACTCGGTCAGAAGAACGTCTCCTACATGCCTAAAAAACACAAAGGAAAAATTACAAAAAAAGGGCCAAACAAGCAATGACAAAGTCAATAAATACAGGGGGAAAAAACATGGAACAAGGACACACCCACAACTCCACCCATATAAAGGCCACAAATCCCTACCATGATCCTTTGCAAATTCAACTGACCTGCCAGCACAGAACACCATCAGACAGCAACCACAGACACACTCACAATTCATCCATCACACAAGCCACACACCATTAGCACCTCCCAAATAGCACCCTCACATACACCCAGCAAAACCTACACTAACCCACCCTCACTTGCACACTCACACACACATCAATCCCCACCACCACCCATCACCATGCCCCCAAAAAAGAATCCAAAGTTCCTAGACAGTGAATTGGAAGTGCTGGTAGATGAGATCCTCAGGGTAGAGCCACAGTTGTTTGGTACATTGGTCCAACAGACCCCCATGTCGCAGAAAACCAAGATGTGGGAGAGGATCGTCGACAGGGTGAACGCACAATCACCATGCTTGCACACAAAGGAAGACATCCATAACAGGTGGTATGATGTGTGCAGGAGGGTCAAGGACCTACTCAAGAAGGATTACGCCTTGAGTAATCGCACCGGCAGTGGCCCTCCTGCCAAACCAGTATACCTCAGGCCCTGGGAGGAGAAGGTGCGGGCCATCCTACCACCAGTGAGCGTATATGGACTATCAAACATCCCAGAGCCTGGTGAGTACACAACCAATACACACAATATTGTGTGACAATACACACACATCACTGTCAAGGGGATAGTCAAACCACGCACTCTTAGCAAATCCACAGCAATCAAAAGATAGGCATCCTAAGATGTGTATGTTAGTCAGATAAACACAATACATGCCATCTCATAGTGATATGTAACTGTGTCATGACATGTACAAACCTAACAACAAATAGAGCAAGGCAGTGGCACAAATCTAACCAACAAACACAGTCAGATATTTTGCCACCACTAGAACACCACCTCACAGGGAAGCTCACTGAAAGGAAGGAATTCTGTGTATGCTGGTGAAGTGAGTGTAGGCAATAGCATGATGGGAGTTGTAGTCACAGATATTGGTCACCCTCACTATTGGCCCATCAACACCACTCTGAACCATGCTCACATCACAGGGAGTGGAAAAGAACTGACAAAATGGCTGACACTGGGTACTGCTGTGGGGAGCACAAGGCCCTGCTGGGAACTGTGCAACAACCAACAGCAGGACACCACTGACTGACATCCTGAAAGCCAACTTGCACTCCCTGCAATGGAAGCACGTTTCATGGTGGGATATCTGGCTGGGTCGGAAGGAGGACTGACAGCTCTGGCCATAGTTACAAGCAGCTTTTCTCACACACCCCCTTAACACAAACTCCACACAACTCACCTGGGAGAATGCAATGCCTCACACTCTAATTAAATATCCCACAAAGAACAACCACACTGGGTTATGCTGTGTGAAGCACAGGGACACTTTTGGGACTTGTAGCCAAACAAACGCCAGGACAACACTGTCAGCCATCCTGTCAGCACAGGCACACTACCCTACAGGGAAGCAGAGTCAAAAGGAAGGAAGTATGGGCATGCTGGGAAGGGGGGTGTAGGCAATAGCATGATGGGAGTGGTAGTCACAGCTCAACATCCCCCGCCCACATGGCCCAGCAAGCTCACACTGAAGCATGCACACCTCACAGGGAGTGAAAAGCCACTTCAAAGATGTCTGACACTGGCCTCAGCTGTGGGGAGCACAAGGCCCTGCTGGGAACTGTGCACCAACAAACAGCAGGACACCACTGTCAGCCATCTTGCCATTGCTGTCACACTCACACACAGTGAATTCGACTCAAAAGGAAGGAAGTATGGGCATGCTGGGAAGGGGGGTGTAGGCAATAGCATGATGGGAGTGGTAGTCAAAGATATTGGACACCCTCACAATTGGCCCATCAACACCACTCTGAACCATGCTCACATCACAGGGAGTGGAAAAGAACTGACAACATGGCTGACACTGGGTACTGCTGTGGGGAGCACAAGGCCCTGCTGGGAACTGTGCAACAACCAACAGCAGGACACCACTGACTGACATCCTGAAAGCCAACTTGCACTCCCTGCAATGGAAGCACGTTCCATGGTGGGATATCTGGCTGGGTGGGAAGGAGGGCTGACAGCTCTGACCATAGTCACAAGCAGCTTTTCTCACACACCCCCTTAACACAAACTCCACACAACTCACCTGGGACAATGCAATGCCTCACACTCTAATTAAATATCCCACAAAGAACAACCACACTGGGTTATGCTGTGTGAAGCACAGGGACACTTTTGGGACTTGTAGCCAAACAAACGCCAGGACAACACTGTCAGCCATCCTGTCAGCACAGGCACACTACCCCACAGAGAAGCAGAGTCAAAAGGAAGGAAGTATGGGCATGCTGGGAAGGGGGGTGTAGGCAATAGCATGATGGGAGTGGTAGTCACAGCTCAACCTCCCCCACCCACATGGCCCAGCAAGCTCACACTGAAGCATGCACACCTCACAGGGAGTGAAAAGCCACTTCTAAGATGTCTGACAATGGTGCTCTGTTGTGGGGAGTACCAGGCCCTGCTGGGAACTGGGCACCAACCAACAGCAGGATGCCACTGACTGACATCCTGAGAGTTAACCTGCACCCACTGCAAGGGTGGCATGCTTCATGGTCGGATAACTGGGCTGGGGGGAGAAGGAGGTCCGGATGTCAACCAAATATCACCAATGCTGGTCATGCACACACCTCAACATCCACATTGAAATGCATCAGGTTGGTAGGACAATGAGCCACACCAATATCAACCTCTGACTGTGACAACTTAGGACAATGCAATGTACGGGGCCGCATCCAGAGGTACAGTCACAACTGTCATGTGTATGAACCATTGATGCCTGCAGAAACATAACATACATTGTGTGTCTCTTCCAAAAACAGGTGATGATGGGGACACAGCAGCAGATGAGGAGGAGTCCCTGTCCCAGGCTCCGGTGGCCCCTGAGCTCTCTGGTGTGGAACAGCCTCTTCCCTCATCGGATGGCGAAGTCCAACCTGGCACCTCCGGTGTGAATCATCATGCAGCACCAGCAGGACCACCATCTGCACCCCCTGCACCCATTCCTCCAACATCTGCCAACACACAGACCACCCCCGCCGACACGGACAGAGCAAGGACACTGGATGACAACAGCACAGGGACCCCAGCCCACCGTGAAGCAACGGACAACAACCCCAGTACCAACCCCCAAGGGGGCAAAGGGTCACCTGTGCGTGCCACCGCAGGTCCCGCACGTGTGGCCAGGGGTGGTGGGAGGGGTGGTAGGCAGAGGTCGCTGCTTGCAGAGGGGTCTGGACTGCATGATTACCCACAACTGGCACGCATTGCTGATGCATACCAGAATAGCACCGGAGAGGTCAGCCAGGTAGTGGTGATCCTCAAGGACATTCAACAGCAGCAGGCTGCCCATCATGCCCGCTTGGACTCCCACATGTCCCGTGTGGAGACACACATGTCCCGTGTGAAGACACACATGTCTGGCATGGAGTCCAAGTGGGACACATTGGAAGAACTGACAGCGGTGCAGAGGGACATATTGACATGCCTCCGCCAGATTAGCACCAACATGTCCACACCTCCCTGTGTGCCCACAACATCTGGTGCCGCAACAACTGCAACTGCCACAGGGAGGGAGGATGACTCTGGTGGAGAGTCCTCTGCACCGCAGTAGCCTGCACGTGAGGGTCCCCCCAGAAAGAAGAGGGGTTGTCCGAGGAAGGACAACGGAGAGGCCGATGGCCATGTACATCCCCCAGGGACCCAACACCTGTTCTGGAAATTCTCCTTTGTGTGCAAACTGTTCACCCTGTCGAATGCAACCCAACTCTCCCACATGACATGGGGAGTTTAATTTGGACTAATGTATCAGATGACTGTGGACTTTACTCAGGACATTTCTGCTACCAACACTTCCAACTCATCTGGGAACTTTGGATTCCAATCCCAATGTACAGCACCCACCATCCTGTGCACTATCCTCACACATGTATGTAAATAAACTCACTAATACACCATACTTGCCTCTGTTGTGATTCCAACGTTGTTTTTGTCATGGAAATGATGATCTGCTAAATGACACTGTGCATGTTAACTGCTACAGCAAGTTCAACACCGTCATGTCAGTCATGGCGACGTGACACAGTTGAGGGAGACACACCACTAGGGCTACACAACACATAGACACCAGGGCCATCTGACTCATCGCCTACACTGATGTTGCCAGGAAATACAGTGGAATGCACAGACACCACACCTATTCAGAGTCTGTGTTAACTAGCCCACAGGTGCAGTAAGCAAATGTCAGTCAGATGTGTGACCACAGACAACGCACATCCCAAAGTGAAGCACAGGTTTATTACACATTTGCAACATGTTGTTTCCACTACAAATGCAAGGTAATCCCAAGTGGCAGTGGCCACACAGTCAACAAGTGTAGAAGAAATAAAGTCCAGGGGTGTGTGGCACATCACCTGTAGGGAAACAACTGCTTCCACCCTGAAAGCTGAATCATGGTGTCGGGGGATCCGAGTTAACCAAACAACTCTGAAAGTACTAACCCTGGGCGTAGTTCGCGAAGTTGCGCTACGCGAAGCTATGTGAAGTGCACCTTGCACTACGCGAGCTACGCGTAGCTACGCGAACTGCGTAGTGCACTGTGCAAAATGCTGTTCGCACTGATTGCACAGTGCCGGATGCTTGTCCGCACTGTGCAATCATTGAAAACGGCATCTTGCACAGTGCGAGCTGTCTTTACTGCCGCTCGAGTAGATTTTTACTCGAGCGGCAGCTTCTCAACGCGGACTGGTAGTTTCTCATCGCGAGCGGTCGCAAGCATGCGCAACCACTCGCAATGAGAAACCTGACCTCCCCGCGTTGAGAATCTCGCGAGGAGGTTTTTTTTCCACGCTCGCGATCGGCAACTTGATGTTGCTGATCGCGAACGAGGAAAAAGTCTCGCCGGGATGTCATTTCGCTTGCTCGCGGTCGCCAACTTGACGTTGAGGACCGCGAGCAAGCAAAAAATGACCGCTACGCTACGCGTGTTTGCACTGTGCTACGTGCAATTCGCATAGTGCGAAGTAGCGCAAACTTCGCAAACTACGCGAGCGTAGCGTAGTGCTTTGCCCAGGCTTAGAAAGTACCCTGTGAAGGACAGACATGACACACAGTCAAAAGCACTGAAGAACAGGACAGAACTGCAATATTCATGCCCAATACATATCACAAGATACCTACACAAAACCAAGTTAGCATGTCAACACTGTTGGGGAGTACAGACTACCTGTAAGGACACATCGCTGCACGCATCCAGTCAAGTAGCACATGGCCACACTCAAACAGCACCAGAGCACCACCAACACATATCATGCAAACTCACATCATTGACATGACATCTCTGGATACTCACATTCAGCTGAAGAAGTTGGTGATGAGCTGTGTGCGGACATCACCCTCATCATCATCATCATCACTGGCATCGTGGCCCAGGCCAGGATCCTCCACAGGTGGCGGATGTTGGTCATCGTCATCCAGGATGAGAGGCAACTCCTTCCGCACTGCCAGGTTGTGTAACATGCAGCAGATGATGACAATCTTGCACACCTTTGCTGGGGCATATGTGAGGGCCCCTCCTGTCTTGTCTAGGCAGCGAAAGCGGCTCTTAAGGAGACCAAATGTCCGCTCGATCACTCTCCTGGTCCGACCATGTGCCTCATTGTAGCGCATCTGGGCTGGTGTCACAGGGTTCCTGAGGGGTGTCAGCAACCACGGCATGTTGGGGTATCCGGAGTCACCTACATACAGACAATTGCACATTAGCTGAGTTGGAAAAGAGGGTGGAATACAACATTGCAGAACACACACAATGGTACAAAGTCAGTACACACCGACAAGCCAGGCACGCTGGTTCTGCATCTGTGACATCATCCTCGGGATGCGACTACTCCTCATCACTTAGGCATCGTGTGCAGAACCGGGGAAATGGGCACACACATGTGAGATGCTCATATCTGCAAGACATACCACCAGAGCATTGATCGAATGGTAATGTTTCCTGTTCCTGTATGCCTGCTCATGTGCCTGTGGTGGTACCAAAGCCACATGTGACCCATCAATGGAGCCAATGACATGTGGTATCCTCCCCAGGGCATAGAAGTCACTCTTGACATCAGTGAGTTGTTGACGTTTAGGGAAATAGATGTACTGGTTGAGGTATCTCAACATTGCCTCCAAAACATTGCGTAGCACACGGCTGAACATGGTCTGTGACATCCCACCAGCAGACGCCACAGTGTGTTGAAAGGTACCGGTGGCAAAGAAGTGTAGGGCTGCCATCACCTTCACCTTGGGGGTCAGCGCTGTAGGGTATGGCCGGCCAGGTTGCAAATGTGGGGCCAACCGCACCGCCAATTCCTCAATCAGCGCCCTGTTGAAGCGGTACCGTCGTATGTAGTCACGTTCAACCATGGTTGCAAGGTCAGGGAATGGTCTATGGACAGCTGGTGCCCTGCAGTGCATAGGTGAAGAAAGAAAGATTGTCAGTCACCCCACATATGTGGCATTGACCATACTCAATATCACATGATACATCATTACGAGACACAAGTACCTGATGTGTGTGCCGTTCTGTATGGACATATATGGCACCTACATGGCCAACATCTAACATCACAATTCAACATGTGTTGACAACAGGTTCCAGGTTGTGCTATGGGAAATCATTAGGCTGTGTCACAGTACCCATGTACTGCTGTCACGTTCCAAACACACACCACAGTGACATGTCAGGACATATGTGCCCCAGGCATCACAGCTCATGGACAGGTAGATTCCCAGGGACCCTGTATTGCCACATGGACACTGGCATGACATGGCGTATCATGTACACGTCAGCAAAACAACCATGACTCCCACAGGTAGTGGCCCCTGTTGCCTCTGCAGGACAGACATGGACGTCTGTGACACACACACGCACAACATCAAAGTCCATGCACAAACAACGTGGATGTGGAGACTGTCTCCCATTGTGCACATGGAATCAGAGACATTGGAAACACAACATGCACACAGACTGTGGAGGGCCATCACTATTGTGGCAATGGGTCACCCTGTGACGTACATACCTTCCCACATGGGACTCAGGGTGTATGTGACATGACATACACATACACAACCTGGAAATGTGACCATGCCACATGCTCTGAACTGAACAGTTGCACATCACAGTGGTCAAGTGCACAACACACAAAGGATTCTGTCCCCATGAACACGTGCACAGCCTGGGAGTGGCTGCCCCCAAGTGCCACCAAAAAAACCACATGTTGATCCCCATACACACACAGGTAATGCAGCCTTACATGCCTTAGGATACAGTGTGGACAGGCTGTGGTGTTGTAGGTGTGCCCCTGAGTCCCTGGCAAGTAAATGTGGCAGGCGTACGTTCACCAGTGACAACCATGGTGACATATGTGAGTACAGGGACGCGTCGTACAGCTATGGACTGATCGGTGCGAACGCATTGGCCATTGCATATGATGTGGACGGATGCGTGTTGTCATCCGAAATATGCGTTGTACAGCAATGGACCGATAGGTGCGCACGCATTGGCCATTGCATATGATGTGAACGGATAGGCGTAGTACAGCAATGGACCGATCGGTGCGCACACATTGGCCATTGCATATGATGTGAACGGATACGCGTTGTACAGCAATGGACCGATCGGTGCGCACGCATTGGCCATTGCATATGATGTGAACGGATGCGTGTTGTACAGCAATGGACCGATCGGTGCGCACGCATTGGCCATTGCATATGATGTGAACGGATGCGTGTTGTACAGCAATGGACCGATCGGTGCGCACGCATTGGCCATTGCATATGATGTGAACGGATGCGCGTTGTTTTTCGAAATACGCGTTGTACAGCAATGGACCGATCGGTGCGCACGCATTGGCCATTGCATATGATGTGGACGGATGCATGTTGTCATCCAAAATAAGCGTTGTACAGCAATGGACCAATCGGTGCACACGCATTGGCCATTGCATATGATGTGGACGGATGCGTGTTGTCATCTGAAATACGCGTTGTACAGCAATGGACTGATCGGTGCGCACGCATTGGCCATTGCATATGATGTGAACGGATGCGTGTTGTACAGCAATGGACCGATCGGTGCGCACGCATTGGCCATTGCATATGATGTGAACGGATTCGCGTTGTACAGCAATGGACCAATCGGTGCGCAAGCATTGGCCATTGCATATGATGTGAACGGATGCATGTTGTTTTTCGAAATACGCGTTGTACAGCAATGGACCGATTGGTGCGCACGCATTGGCCATTGCATATGATGTGAACAGATACGCGTTGTACAGCAATGGACCGATCGGTGCGCACGCATTGGCCATTGCATATGATGTGAACAGATACGCGTTGTACAGCAATGGACCGATCGGTGTGCACGCATTGGCCATTGCATATGATGTGAACGGATGCGTGTTGTACAGCAATGGACCGATCGGTGCGCACGCATTGGCCATTGCATATGATGTGAACGGATGCGTGTTGTACAGCAATGGACCCATCGGTGCGCACGCATTGGCCATTGCATATGATGTGAACGGATGCGTGTTGTACAGCAATGTATCTGATGTGAACGGATGCGTGTTGTACAGCAATGGACCGATCGGTGCACACGCATTGGCCATTGCATATGATGTGAACGGATGCGTGTTGTACAGCAATGCACCGATCGGTGCGCACGCATTGGCCATTGCATATGATGTGAACGGATGCGTGTTGTTTTTCGAAATACGCGTTGTACAGCAATGGACCGATCGGTGCGCACGCATTGGCTATGGCCTGACATGGTAACAGACGCGTTTTTGAAGCTTTAACGAGTCGGATTCAGTGAATTCAGTTGGCCACCCACAACAATGTTGCAAATTCATGGGTGTCATGAAGTTGAACTTTTGAAGGATGCTGTGGGCGTGTATAAGTGGTGCAATTCCATGGATTGGCCAGATTCAGAAGATGCAAACGACTTGGACCTATCACTTTGGACACATGGGACAGTATCTGCCTCTGCAGCACACATATAATGCTGGCTGTTCCCCTGAGAGCTCACTTGCCTGCACTACATGCTCCAGGACGACATCTGCCACTACCACTGCTGCTGTCTCTGCATCCTCTGGCTACTGCAATGGCACATACTGTGGATAGAGCCCCAGCCTTCAGCACTGAGGAGAACCAGGCCCTGCTGGACAGCCTCCTTCCACAGTACAGCAAGCTGAATGGGAAACCAGGGAAGCAGGTGAGTGTGCTGTCCACTGCCTTACTAATTGTGCATGTTGTCTGACTAGCAAGACGTACAGTGTGTACACCAGTGGCTAGCATGCTCACTGAGTAGTTGTCACCCCCCAAAGTGTGTAGTCACATGCACTGAACAGGTATACTGCAGTAACAGTGCATTACAACAAGGTTTGACTTCCCAGGCAATGATACCATTTAGTAACTGCTGGCAAACTGTTCATAGCCATAGTTGCACTACCTGTGTAGATCATATGCCCCTGTGATTGAGACATGTATATCCAACTGTGTGATGCACGGAAATGTTGCATGTGTAGTAATGGCCTTTTTACTTTGTCATCCTCACAGGTTGATGCCCACCAGAAGCAGGAGATCTGGCTGACCATCGTCCGGGCAGTACGATCTGTGGGGGTCTACAGGTGCAGGATCCGCAACTGCCAGAAGAGGTGGCAGGACCTTCGGGGCTGGACCCGGAGCATCGCAAGGGTCCAGCTGAAGCTGTCGCCTCCTCGCAGGAGGGGCAGACACTGGACCCTGACCCCCCACATGCTCCGGATCCTGGCGGTGGTCTTCCCTGACCTGGATGGGCAGCTGAAGGCCAGACAGCAGCAAGGAGGGGGTAAGTGCTAGCCTCAACTGTGTACTATGACTGACATGCTCTATGCACTCCTTTAGCCTAGTTCCACTTCCACAGTACAACTGTCATGTCGTCCTGGACTCATGTCCCTCACTTGTGTCATGCCCCCTCCTCATCTGATACACAGGTGTGGCCCTTACAGTCTGTGACTTAGGTCACTTGGATACTGTGTACTTGCAGTTACCTGTGGTTCAAGTTGGGGACAGCATCAGTTACAGGAACTTTGTGGTGGGCTGCATGGGTGGTACAATTGCTCACAATGCCTGTGATCTGACATGTACTCTGGGTATGGCTTTAATATGTGTTCCAATTGCTGCTCTGACTCACCACATGTCTGGGGTATGTGCCACACACCCATGCTGCTGCAGAGACCAAGGTAGGAGTCTCAGAAGTATGTACATCATGTGTGTGACACATGCATAGCCACCTGCCTAGTGTTCAGGGTAATACCATGTTGCACATGGACCAGGACTGTAATGCCTACTCCGTACATCGAAGGCACTCTGTTCTCCCACTCCCGTGTGTCAGCATACATATTGGGCATTGTGAAGAGTGCACTCAGGTGTATGCCTCTGTGTCACCATGGTGTGGCCTTGCTATTTGGACTCCTGGAGTGTTTAACAATTTGGGGTGGCCAGCCATCTGAGTTGTGACCATGAGATCTGCACATAGGTTAATGCATAGGTCTCTGATCCCTTGACTGTGCACAATGTTGTATGAAACATTGAGGTGCAGGCAGCTTTGGTTCATTCTCATCAGACGGTGAAGTGCTCATGTGTATGGATTTGTGTTTGCAGTCACTCAAATGTCTCATTTGATTGACGTGGGATCATCTCAGTCCTCATGATGTGGGTGGCCAGGGGTGCACATGTGCACCTGTCAGCTACAGGGCTTACATTTCTAAAACTTCCATGATTGTGACACAGTGCAGACTGGTGTTGTGTGTATGCACTGCCCCTGTGACAGGAGACAGTTATGACTGACTTGCCAGACAGGCCTGTGCCATGACATTCCAATCGCAAAGGGTGATCCAGCAGTGGTGTGATATGTCCTGCATGCACACCATTGTTGCATTGTCTATCAGGACATGAGGACATCATTGTGTCTGGTGATGGAACCAAAACCCGCATATCAACAGAGACTTTGCCCATCACGTTTCCTGACACATGTACTGAGTCAGTGGCAGGAGATGGCATGTGTTTGGAGTGACACATTTCCATATGTTCTCTTGGATGTCCAACAACTGTGTATGTGGTGCATGTGTGCACATACGATTAGTCGCATACGATCACCTCGGCTGGGGAACACAGCATCTCCAGTGAGGACTCCCTTGTGGAGGCGGGTGTCAACAGACCAGAGGCAACGTCAAGCAAGTCTGTCCCCGCCACCACCACCATCTCCACCCTCCCATCTGCTCCCATCCCACATGTCCGTGGAGGCTCCCGTGTAGGGGAGCATGTCTCCTTCATGCCAGGCACCGCACCCCCTGCCTCTGCCACCCTGCTGCCCTGAGTGTGGAGTCTGTGGACTTGCTGAAACAGATCCATGTAGGGCAGACATCAATTCTGAGTGTCCTCCATGCACACACGGGTCTTTTGACACAACTAGTGTCATTCATGGAGGGCATGTCATCTGGCATGTCTGCCCTACATCAGACCAATCAGTCCATGGCCTCCTCACTGATGGCAGCAGTGTCCCTCCTGCAACAGTCCCTCACCCCTCCTACCTCTGCCCCATCCACAATCCCCAGCACCCTACCTGTCCAAAGCACACACACACCGGCACCGGCACGCATCAGCACAGACCCAAGCAGCACACAGACACACAAGCCAATTTCTAGATGCACACGCACACACGGTCAGGGGACTGATACCTCACTCACAGGGGATGGGGCCCAGACACACACACACGCATCCACGAGCACTCCGCAGTCCTCAGATACCTCTCCCTCCAAAACCCCTTCCCTTGCCTCACCTGCACCCCCCCTCCCAGAAGCTCTTCCTCTGTGAGCTTGGCCTCTTCCCCACAGATACATCTGACACAAAGTCCAGGCAGAAGAGGCGACCACCACACACAGAGGGGAGTGCCCCTCACACCCGGACACCCTCCCCCAGGCACAGGCAGCCTGAGGACCCCATTCGAAAGTCCCCCCGGACCAGGAAGGGCAAGACCCCACCACCACCATGCAGCTCCACCACAAGGTCTCTCTCCTCCATCCCCAGGCCACCACTCCACAGGTTCCACCGCCACACCCTGCCCCAGGTTCCCCCACACACCGATACCGCATCCCCAAACTGCTTAGGCCCTCCCCCCCTGCCACTTGCTCTTCCACCCCCAAACCAGACGCTCTGCCTGTTTGTGCCACTGGTGTGGAGACCGGGTACCCCCCTCTGTCCTGCCCACCTCATCTGCCCCCCCTTCCACTCCCTTGGAGTCATGCACTGCAGTGGAGTCCACAACCACCCCATCTGACTCAGGCACTGCAGTGGGGACCCAGTCCACTCCATCTGACCGGCCCACTGCAGTGGTTGCAGCACCCACACCATCTGACTTGTGTCCTACAGTGGTGCCGGCCCCCCCTGAGTCAGACACCTCCACTGCAGTTGCCGGTGACACTCCTGCACCCACCACCCCTTCACTGCCTCCTTCTGGCATCCCCTGATCCTGTCCCTGCGGTGCCTGGCCTGCCCCTTTGTTTGCCCCTCCGAGGGGGATGTCCCCTGTCCGTACCAGTGCAGGCAAGCAATGGGTGACAAGTTGTCACATATCACCCTGTTGGGACTGTGTATTTGGACTGGCCATTGGCCTTAGTTTCTTTTGGACTTAACATTTTAGTTTAACATTTGCTGAATAAAGCCTCTTTTTGTTTACTTGTGGTTTTTCTTTGGATGTACATGATGTACATGAGTATCATCATGCATTTGCAGTTGTAATAGTGTTCAGATCAGGAAAATGAAGTGTTGCTGTGATGGACTCCATGTGGTCCATGGGATATGTGTCCTAATGTAGTCTGGATCTATAGCATCCTTTGCTGCAGTCTGAGAGTGTAATGTTCAGCATTTGACACAGGGATGTACGTTTTGCATTTGTAAATTAACATCTTTGTCTTACACTGATGCACATCTGGTGGGCTTACCACTGTTCAATGTTTCTATTTCCCTGACTGTGTGCCCATCTCCACTGGACATGCAGTTTAGCACATCAATGTTGAAGGACTCATCTGTGTATACAGTGCAACTTGCTTGGCACGTGTTTTGGGTGTATGCAGATGACTGACGTGACACTCCCGTACCCAGGCTGATGTGAGCAGAGCCTTCAGTGTGTTGTAGTTGTTGACTCACTGACCGAGTGTTCTGCTGACATGTTTGAGTCGTGCACAGACAAGGTTTGGCACAGCGGACCTTCCACAGGAGTGAAGTGCCCTCATGGCAGTGTGTAATCCCGTGACATTGCCTGGGCCCGTGTTGTGTGTTGTGTGAGCATGTCTGTGTGTGTTCCCTTCCCTTTTCCTACACAGGCTGTGTCCCTAGGGATGTTCCTGTTTGTGATGCTTGCTGAGTTGTCCTGTGTTCATCCAGCATCTTGGACCTGGTTTCTCCGGGATGTGGGTGCATGGCAAACTAATGTTCATCAGGTTGTCATCCCTAGTTGTCTTTGTTGTCAGGGCTGGGGATGTGGGCAAAAGCAGATGGGACACAGTCAGGATTCCCTTGGCACTTGTTGGTTACACAAGTCATGTAATTTACAGTTTGTGGTAGCTTTCAGTGATTGTGACACGTTGTGTGTGTGACTGCTGCCACTCCTCAGGGTCAGAGCTGCAATGTTGGAAGTTGTCTATGTGTGTTCTTTGTGGGTCACCTTGGCTTCTTCATTGGTGTGTGACTGTGGCCGGGATCCCATTGATTGGGGTGGATTTCACGTCATGCCCATGTACGGCATACTGTGCAGTGTGTCAGACATTCACGAGTCTTGTTGACTGGCCATGTGTGATGGGTTTCGCACCTTAGTTCCCACCACCACCCCTGGGGTTGTCATGGGTGCATGTGCAATGTCACCAGTCCATGTGAGCTTCACTGCTGCACATTGGTGCAGATCAAGGTGTGTGGTGTTGAGTGTGTGCAAATGTGAGTTGTTGCATGGCTAGACCCCTACCTCCATATTGGCCTTGGCTGACAGGCCGTGCTGATTGATTTGTGCTAGTGTAGGTGTGATGGTAGTTAGTTGCTCAGGACACATGGCTGTGGTTCACAGTGTGAACAACATCTACCTTTGTCATCACAGTGGGATTATCATGCAGGCTAGTGTCACCACAATGTGGGGTCCCTGGGGGTAGTGCTGTGGTGGGTCTGTCTCTTGCTGTGTTAGTTGCTGTTCCTACAAGCTTGTGTGACATGTGTAATTTGGGCTCCCTCACATCTAACAATTCCTGATTGCCCACATAGGGGAATCCGATCCATGAGTTACTTTTGTGTGGCACTGTTACACATCTGTGTAATTGGGATTCAGGCCTCCTCATGTATTGTGTGGTTGCCTGGGGACACTGGCACACCTCCCCATCACCTGTTGTGTTTGATATGCAGTGTGAGGCTGCCTGTTTGTGTTTGTGCATCTGCACCACTGCATTGGCATATCTTCAGTGTGCCATTGGCTGCATGTTGTTTGGTGGATTTCCCCTGCTGTCCCTGGGACTCCTAGGTCATCAGTCAGCACAATAATCATGGTTTGTATGTCCCATTGCTGCCATGGTATGGTATTTGTTCACCTCACATCTACAGTCTCCACAGGATATCTACATTTGTGTGTCCATTGGTGCAGATATGTGGGTCTGCATTATGATGGTCACTTCTGTCATTGTGTAATTGATAAATGTTGACAATGTCAGCCCCCATGGGTGATGATTGTCTGCACATGGCCAAAGGTATGTCTTATTTGCACTGCACTGTTTGCCTCACCCAATCTATGTTGCTATGGGACACAAGCACTACTTTGAAACTGATGTGTTTGTTGTTGTGTGACCAGGAATCATCCATGCTGTTTGGCAGTTGCAGCTTTTTCCATGACAACACTTACCTTTTGGTCACTGTGATGATGGGGGTTTAGACCCCATTGCCACAATGTTCAATTGGGCTTCAGCTATGGACCCCACACTTACATTTTGGTCACTGTGATGATGGGGGTTTAGACCCCATTGCCACAATGTTCAAAATGTGCTTCAGCTATGGACCCCACACTTACCATTTGGTCACTGTGATGATGGGGGTTTAGACCCCATTGCCACAGTGGTCATGGTCTGCTTGCATTGTGGAGGCCACACACATTTATGTGTGACACATGTGATAGGGGGTCACATTGTATGTTCAATGTCATGTTCAGTGTTGTAGGAATTTGACACAGACTACACACGCGTGTCATGATGTTGGGGTGATGTCTTTTTCTGACATTCCTTATGTTGGAGTATGCTGGTTGTGTCATGCATTACCCGTCCTATGAGTGGGGATGGTAGTAGTGGTAGGCATCCATCCCCCTATGAGTGGGGATGGTAGTAGTGACAGGCATCCAGGCCCCCATGAGTAGGGGTGGTGGTAGTGGTAGGCATCCATCCCCCTATGAGTGGGGATGGTAGTAGTGACAGGCATCCAGGCCCCCATGAGTAGGGGTGGTGGTAGTGGTAGGCATCCATCCCCCTATGAGTGGGGATGGTAGTAGCGACAGGCATCCATCCCCCTATGAGTGTGGATGGTAGTAGTGACAGGCATCCAGGCCCACATGAGTAGGTGTGGTGGTAGTGGTAGGCATCCAGGCCCCCATGAGTAGGGGTGGTGGTAGTGGTCGGCATCCATCCCCCTATGAGTGGGGATGGTAGTAGTGACAGGCATCCAGGCCCCCATGAGTAGTAGTGGTGGTAGTGGTAGGCATCCATCCCCCTATGAGTGGGGATGGTAGTAGTGACAGGCATCCAGGCCCACATGAGTAGGGGTGGTGTTAGTGGTAGGCATCCAGGCCCCCATGAGTAGGGGTGGTGGTAGTGGTAGGCATCCAGGCCCCCATGAGTAGGGGTGGTGTTAGTGGTAGGCATCCATCCCCCTATGAGTGGGGATGGTAGTAGTGACAGGCATCCAGGCCCACATGAGATGGGGTGGTGTTAGTGGTAGGCATCCAGGCCCCCATGAGTAGGGGTGGTGGTAGTGGTAGGCATCCATCCCCCTATGAGTGGGGATGGTAGTAGTGACAGGCATCCACCCCCCTATGAATGGGGATGGTAGTAGTGACAGGCATCCATCCCCCTATGAGTGGGGATGGTAGTAGTGACAGGCATCCAGGCCCCCATGAATAGGGGTGGTGGTAGTGGTAGGCATCCATCCCCCTATGAGTGGGGATGGTAGTAGTGACAGGCATCCAGGCCCCCATGAGTAGGGGTGGTGGTAGTGGTAGGCATCCAGGCCCCCATGAGTAGGGGTGGTGTTAGTGGTAGGCATCCATCCCCCTATGAGTGGGGATGGTAGTAGTGACAGGCATCCAGGCCCACATGAGATGGGGTGGTGTTAGTTGTAGGCATCCAGGCCCCCATGAGTAGGGGTGGTGGTAGTGGTAGGCATCCATCCCCCTATGAGTGGGGAAGGTAGTAGTGACAGGCATCCACCCCCCTATGAATGGGGATGGTAGTAGTGACAGGCATCCAGGCCCACATGAGTAGGGGTGGTGGTAGTGGTCGGCATCCAGGCCCCCATGAGTAGGGGTGGTGGTAGTGGTCGGCATCCATCCCCCTATGAGTGGGGATGGTAGTAGTGACAGGCATCCAGGCCTACATGAGTAGGGGTGGTGTTAGTTGTAGGCATCCAGGCCCCCATGAGTAGGGGTGGTGATAGTGGTAGGCATCCATCCCCCTATGAGTGGGGATGGTAGTAGTGACAGGCATCCAGGCCCACATGAGTAGGGGTGGTGTTAGTGGTAGGCATCCAGGCCCCCATGAGTAGGGGTGGTGGTAGTGGTAGGCATCCATCCCCCTATGAGTGGGGATGGTAGTAGTGACAGGCATCCAGGCCCACATGAGTAGGGGTGGTGTTATTGGTAGGCATCCAGGCCCCCATGAGTAGGGGTGGTGGTAGTGGTAGGCATCCATCCCCCTATAAGTGGGGATGGTAGTAGTGACAGGCATCCATCCCCCTATGAGTGGGGATGGTAGTAGTGACAGGCATCCAGGCCCACATGAGTGGTGGTAGTGGTAGGCATCCAGGCCCCCATGAGTAGGGGTAGTGGTAGTGGTCGGCATCCATACCCCTATGAGTGGGGATGGTAGTAGTGACAGGCATCCAGGCCCCCATGAGTAGGGGTGGTGGTAGTGGTAGGCATCCATCCCCCTATGAGTGGGGATGGTAGTAGTGACAGGCATCCAGGCCCCCACGAGTAGGGGTGGTGGTAGTGGTAGGCATCCAGGCCCCCATGAGTAGGGGTAGTGTTAGTGGTAGGCATCCATCCCCCTATGAGTGGGGATGGTAGTAGTGACAGGCATCCAGGCCCACATGAGTAGGGGTGGTGTTAGTGGTAGGCATCCAGGCCCCCAAGAGTAGGGGTGGTGGTAGTGGTAGGCATCCATCCCCCTATGAGTGGGGATGGTAGTAGTGACAGGCATCCAGGCCCACATGAGTAGGGGTGGTGTTAGTGGTAGGCATCCAGGCCCCCATGAGTAGGGGTGGTGGTAGTGGTAGGCATCATCCCCCTATGAGTGGGGATGGTAGTAGTGACAGGCATCCAGTCCCCATGAGTAGGAGTGGTGGTAGTGGTAGGCATCCATCCCCCTATGAGTGGGGATGGTAGTAGTGACAGGCATCCAGGCCCCCATGAGTAGGGGTGTTGGTAGTGGTAGGCATCCATCCCCCTATGAGTGGGGATGGTAGTAGTGACAGGCATCCATCCCTGTTAGACCTGTCAGCCCTAGGGTGGTCTTACCCCGTTATTTTCTCTTTGCGCCTCATTTTTTGCCACTACCTTTTTGTTGGACCTAGGTCTCTGGGCGCCTTACCACTGCCAAACAGTGCTGAGGTGCAGGTGCTCTCTCCTAATAAGATGGCTGCCACAGGCCCCTGCTACTGCGGAGTGGCCATAGCACATACACGCACCAGTAGTCAGAATCAGGCTGGGACATAATGATACTGTATCCATGCCGTCCCGCCTCTGGGCCTCATAGACAGACATGAGGGAAGCTTCTAGAACCTTCCAGCTCAGGGAGGAGTTATGTTTTGCCGCCTTTCAGGAGGGTCACCTGACCTAGGGGTATAAGAGGTTTGGAGGGAAACCTAGTTAGTCAGTTGGGGCACCACTGGAGCTGGGGGAACCTCTGCCGGAGTACAGGCTGTTGGGCCTAGGGGGGAGACCTACACTACTGGTACTGACTGGGCTTAGGCACTGCTGTGCTGAGATAGATGAGGAACACCTTCCACCTGCTGACCTTGCCCAGCGTGAGGGGACCCAGGGAACCACCTCCAGTGTGCCTGCAGGGCACCTACCTACCTCTTGTGCTCACCAACTCAACCCCCCTTTCCCCCCCAAGTCACTGCAACCAAGCAACTACAAGCACACTGATACAGCAACCAAGTACCTGCAACCAAGCCAGACAACTTCAAATACGCTACTGCTGGGGATCACCAGGTAAAGCGCTGTATGCTGTGCCCTGAAGAAGCACTGTGACTGTAGAGCGCTGTGTTTCTAAGCGCTGGGCCCCCATAGCCTGCATCCTGCCACCAGTCCTGTGCGCTTCCCTAGCGATGTCCCCAGCACCTACTGCCCACGAGGTGCTGGCCTGAGGGAACGCATTGCCCTACCGAGCGCTGTGTAGCGCGCCCCTGCTGGGCCCCAGAATCACTGCGCGCCCCTGCGCCGTGAAGGATAAGCGCTGGGCCCTTGTCACCGCCGCGGGCCGGATACCTGCTGGAGCGTCGCTGCCAAAGTCACCGCTGCGACTCTGGGGCCGGGAGAAGAGTGCCCGTGTGTCAGGGAGGTCCGCTGCGGCCCCCGGAGTGAGGAGATCGCCGCCGCGGAGGTGGGGAGGGCCGCGTTAGGCCCGAGGAATGCCGAGGATCCGCGTTGCCGAGCGACCAAGGCCGGGCCGCGTCACCGGCTGGGCCACGCTCCTATTGGCCCTGTGCACACGCCCCCAAGGAGCCTCGGCCCCATTGGTTCCCGGGTCCGGAGGCCGACGGAGGCCCGAAGCCCCAACGAGCAGCCAGGAGCGGGCTGACCGGGGAGGAGGTGCCCGGGCCCATTGAGGCCCCCACGCAGATCGGGACAACAAGGTGAGCCCGGGAGGCCCTGGGAGGGATTCTGTGCTGCAAGGAGGCCTCACGTTAGCAGCGCTGCCCCCGCCTACCGTCCAGAGTGGACTAAGAGGGGCCGGGCCCTCGTGCTGCCGTGTTGACTGCCTCCCCTGCGCATGAGGCTGGGCCCGGTCGTAATATTTAGGTCTGGCCTGCTCACCCCCTAATTTCACCTGTCACATTCATCTACCTATGTGAGCCGTATGCCCTGCCCTGCACAGGAGATAGGTCCTTACTACATGGGCCTCAGAAACAGGGCCTGAATTGACCAAGAACATAGGCAAAGCTGCTGGGGTGACTTACATGCATTAAGTCCCTTAGTGAGGGAAATGTTTCCCATGTTATGCATATCTACATTAAGACCTTTCTTGAATTGAATGTACCTAGGTGTATTGAGCCTCTGTGTTCACCTGCCAAGAGTTAAAATGTTCCAATGTTGAGTACCTACCTGCATTGAGGCACCCACTGTACTGAATGTGGTTGCGCCTAGGTTGATACAGGTTCCTCCTCATCTACAGTGTTCTGTGCATCTAATTTCTTGCTAACTGAATGTCGCTAAATGCATTGAAGTCTATGTTTGGACCTGCAACCTATGACCTACAGTGTTACCTGCTTCTCTAGGAGGTTATTGCTACTGCCTTGTTACTGGCATAAGGTTTTACTGTTATGATGCGCTTGAATGAATTTACGCACTGGTTCTAAGAAGCTAAATGAATTGAAATGTTGCCTGCGATGATCTGCCTCATCCACTGCTGATTTAAATGAGATAAAGAATCTTGTTTTTACCTAACAGCCTGGTGTGGTGTCTCCTTATTGTGTGCGCATTACTGAGTCAGTGTGAGTGTGTGCTGCACAACTGCTTAACACATTGCCTTCGGGTGCCTTCCTGCCTCACGCCAAGCTACCATGTCAGAATCGGCGACCCCGGTTCTAACACTGGTGGCAGCGGTGGGATAAGGACTTGTGCTTGTGCAGCACCTTACAGGGATTCAGTGTGCGCCGCAATTGGACACCTATTTGTAAGCAAGCCTAACAATTCGCCCTGCACTGCCTGACTGTACAGACTCCTGTGTTAACCTGTTGCCTACGTCCTAGTAGTTTTTCCCTTAAGTTGTCTGGGGCCCCACCTGTCAGGATGGAGTTCGAGCTGGCCAACCTTGAAATGTATACGGTGGCGCAGCTGAGGGAGTTCTGTCGGGGGATGGGGGTGCCCGTCAAGCGAGGCGCCAAGAGAGAGGAGCTTCAGAAAGTATTGAGGGCATAGGTATTGGTCCACCCGAGAGGGAGAGTGGTCGAGGAACAGGGGGAGCTGGACGCTCCAAGAGAGCTAGACCTACTGCACATAGACATCAGTGAGAATGTGTTGCCAGGGAGACGTTCCAGGGCAGGCAGTAGTGTGTCAGCGAGCAGTGTGTCTGTGGAGGAGTACGAGGACAGGAGGGAGGAGAGGTAATTGAGGCTAGAGCTTGCTAAAATGGACAAGGAGCGAGAAGAGTCAAGGCTAGCCATGGAAGAGAGGAAGCTTTTGCATGAGCTTAGCCTGAAAGAATTAGAGCTCCGAGCATTGCAGATAGGGACGCAGGGCAACTTGAATGGTGGCAGCGTACCCGCTGAGGCTCCACGAGAGCCTAAGTTTTACCTACCTAAGGAGGTGATGGCCAGTTTCAGTGTAGGGGATGACATTGATAAGTGGTTTGCGGCGTATGAGGTGTCTTTGGTAGCCCATGGGGTGCCTGAGAAGTACTGGAGGGGAGGCATGTATAGGTACATACCTCCGTTGGCAAGGGACACACTCTTGACTTTAGACAAAGGTGATCAGACAAATTACCCTGTCATGAAAGAGGCACTGCTTAAAAAGTTTGGCCTCACTCCAGAGAAGTATCGCCAGAAATTCCGCAACAGCCACAAGCTTCCCACACAGAACTGGGTGGATTTTTTGATTATGCCCGTAAGGCATTGGAGGGTTGGGTGCGTGGCAGCGAAGTGAGTGACTATGAAGGGCTGTACAATCTGTTTTTAAGGGAGCACCTTCTTGATAAAAGTTTTCCAGAGCTGCGCCAACACCTGGTGGACCGCAAGCTGACCGATCCTCGGGAACTTGCGGAGGAGGCGGATACCTGGGTTAGCACTCGGGTGTCCCACAAGGGATCCGGGGGAGACCCCCCGAAAGGTGGACAGGGTTTTCCCCAGAAGAGAGAGGGGGGAGATAAAAAGAAGGAGTTCTTTAAAGGCCCCCAAAGTAGACCGCATGGGAGAGGGGTAGGTTCCCCACCCCAATCTGGATTCCAGAAACCCACTTACCCTGACAAGAGTCAGCAGCCCAGAACTGTCCGGTGCTATGAGTGCGGGGAGGTTGGACACTACAAGGGGGATCCCCAGTGTCGCAAGATGACCCCAGCCCCCACAGGAGGTAAGAGCCCCGGGGTGGCCAGTGTAGCGCTTGGGGAGGAGTTGTCCCTAGGTAGGGGGGGTGAGTGGACAGGCTTGACCTTAGTTTCCCTGGGGGATAGAGAGATGATCCCACGGGTTCAGGTACCCTCGAACACTGCCAAGTACCGGCAGAGGGTCCTGGTGAACGGGGAGGAGGTGGAGGCTCTGAGGGACACGGGTGCCAGCATGACGATGGTAAGACGTCAGCTGGTGTCCCCAGAGCAGGTGATTCCTGAAGTATTCCACCCGGTTGTCATGGCTGATAATAGCCTGGGTCATTACCCCGTGGCCCAAGTTCCCTTTGAGTGGGGAGGAGTCTCAGGCCTGTTGAGAGTTGCAGTGAGCCCTGCCATGCCAGTTGACTGTCTACTCGGAAACGATTTGGAACATACTGCCTGGAAGGAGGTGGAGTTCAACGCCCACGCTGAGATGCTGGGATTACCAGGGTGGACTTGCGTGGTCACGCGGTCCATGGCTGCCCGGCAAGGAACTCAACCCGGGTTGGAGCCTGAAACAATGGCCCAGCCCACTGCTGGACAAGAGGACATCTCTGAGGATGCACCCGGCGAGATGGATGGGGAGCCCGCGGAGGTGACCCCGGAGTCCGCTGAGGGGGATGTTGTTCCCGTGGGGGACTTGCCGACCCCTGCAGAGTGGCAGGTGGAAGGAGGGCCTACCCGGGAGGAATTCTGTCGGGCGCAGAGAGAGTGCCCAACGCTTGAAGGCATGCGGCAGCAGGCCGAAGCCCAAGCAACTGGTAAAGAGACCGGTAATTACCATGTCTACTGGGAGGATGGTCTCCTCTACAGTGAGCCTAAGGCTCCGGTGCATGGGTCATCAAGGGCCTTAGTGGTCCCCCAATGCTACCGAGCCTTCCTGCTGGAATTGGCACATGAGATACCACTGGCAGGACACCTGGGCCAGGATAAGACATTTGCTCGATTGGTCCCACATTTTTATTGGCCCAGGATGAGAGTTACCTCTGACACCTTTTGTAAGACCTGTGTGACTTGTCAGGCGAGTGGCAAGATGGGGACTAAGTTGAAGGTCCCTCTGGAACCGTTCCCGGTTGTCGGTACCCCTTTTGAGCGGGTAGGAATTGACATTGTCGGGCCAATGGACCCGCCGACTTCTTCAGGACATAGGTTCATCTTGGTGTTGGTGGACCACGCCACCCGGTACCCGGAGGCAATCCCTCTGAGGACCATCACTGCACCTTCGGTGGCGCGGGCCTTGATGGGGATTTTTACCCGTGTGGGATTCCCCAAGGTCGTGGTGTCAGATAGGGGCACGAATTTCATGTCGGCCTACATGCAGGCCATGTGGAAGGAGTGTGGAGTGACCTACAGGTTCTCCACTCCTTACCACCCCCAGACTAACGGGCTCGTGGAGCGCTTCAATAGGACCCTGAAGGGGATGATCCGGAGCCTACCCGAGGACTTGAGAAGGAAGTGGGACGTCCTCTTACCCTGTCTGCTCTTCTCCTACTGAGAGGTGCCGCAGAAGGGGGTCGGGTTCAGCCCCTTTGAGCTGCTCTATGGACACCCCGTTAGAGGGCCCCTCAGTCTTGTGAAGGAGGGGTGGGAGAAGTCTTCCCAGAAGCATCCCCGTGATGTGGTCAGCTATATGCTGGCATTCCGCAGCCAGATAGCCAAGCTGTGGAAGGAAGCCTCAGACAATCTAGAGGCTAGTCAAGCTGTCATGAAGGAGTGGTACGACCGGAATGCTCGGACGGTGGAGTTGGATGCTGGACAGAAGGTGTGGGTCATGGAACCCGGAGAGCTTAGCGCCCTCCAGGACCGGTGGACTGGACCGTAGGAAATTTTGGAGAGAAGAGGCCAGACCACTTATGTAGTAGACCTCAAGACCCCCCGACAACACCACAGGGTGTTCCACATCAACCGCCTTAAGCCACACCAGGAGCGGTCAGAACTTACTCTCCTGATGGTGACGGATGGGAGCGAAGAGGAGGAGAGCGAGTCTCTTCCGGACCTTCTGGCGGCCAAAGAGAACGATGGATCAGTGGAGGGAGTGGTTCTCTCCCCATCCTTGACCCCTGAGCAACAGAGGGACTGTCGCCAGGTATTGGGGCAGTACTCCTCGTTGTTCTCCCTCACTCCTGGGATCACGCACCTGTGTACCCATGATGTGGACACAGGGGACAGCCCGCCAGTGAAAACCAAGTCTTACCGGCTGTCGGACAAAGTCAAGACCAGTATCCAGGGTGAGGTAGCCAAGATGTTGGAGCTGGGGGTGATTGAGCCTTCCTGCAGCCCTTGGACTAGTCCGGTGGTGTTGGTGCCGAAAGCGGCCCCACCGGGCACCACACCAGAACTTCGGTTCTGTGTGGACTACCGTGGTCTGAACTCCGTGACCAAGACTGATGCTCACCCGATCCCTTGGGTGGATGAGCTCATTGACCGACTGGGAGCAGCTCGGTACTTAAGCACGATTGACCTGACGTCAGGATATTGGCAGATTGCCATGGTGGATGGAGCAAAGGAGAAGACTGCGTTCTCCACCCCCGAGGGCCACTTTCAATTTCAGGTGATGCCCTGCGGGCTGAAAAATGCTCCGGCCACTTTCCAGCGGTTGGTTAACCAGGTACTGTCTGGCCTAGAGGCCTTCTCTGCTGCCTACCTGGATGACATAGCTGTCTTCAGCAGCAGCTGGGAGGACCATCTGGAGCATCTCCAGGAGGTGCTGCAGGCTCTACAGCGGGCTGGCCTAACCATTAAGGCCAGCAAGTGGCAGATTGGACAGGGATCTGTCGTCTACCTGGGACACCTGGTGGGCGGGGGTAAGGTGCAACCCCTCCAGGCCAAAATCGAGACCATCTTGGCCTGGGAGCCCCCCAAAACCCAAACGGAGGTCCGGGCTTTCCTTGGCCTCACGGGTTACTACCGCCGGTTTGTCAAGGGCTATGGGACCATCGTAGCCCCCCTGACTGAGTTGACCTCCAAGAAGCAGCCACGTATAGTCATCTGGACGGCTGCCTGTCAAGAAGCTCCGGTGCTTAGGACTCCGGACTTTGGAAGAGAATTCATCGTGCAGACAGACGCCTCTGAGCATGGCATTGGAGCTGTGCTCTCCCAACTTAATGATGACGGCCAGGACCAGCCAGTGGCCTTTATTTCTCAAAGGCTACTCCCCCAGGAACAGCGGTGGAGTACGATAGAGCAAGAAGCCTTCGCAGTGGTTTGGGCTTTGAAGAAGCTGAGGCCATACCTCTTTGGCTCTCACTTCCTTATTCAAACCGACCACCGACCCCTTCGCTGGCTCATGCAGATGAGAGGCGAAAACCCCAAATTGTTGAGGTGGTCCATTTCCCTCCAGGGGATGGACTTTCGGGTGGAACATCGACCCGGAGTAGACCACGCCAACGCTGACGGTCTCTCCCGGTTTTTCCACCTTAGCGATGAGAACTCCCTAGAGGTTGGGTAGCTCTCCCCACTTTCGGCTGGGGAGGACGCGTGTTAGACCTGTCAGCCCTAGGGTGGTCTTACCAAGTTTTTTTCTCTTTGCGCCTCATTTTTTGCCACTACCTTTTTGTTGGACCTAGGTCTCTGGGCGTCTTACCACTGCCAAACAGTGCTGAGGTGCAGATGCTCTCTCCTAATAAGATGGCTGCCACAGGCCCCTGCTACTGCGGAGTGGCCATAGCACATACACGCACCAGTAGTCAGGATCAGGCTGGGACATAATGTTACTGGATCCATGCCGTCCCGCCTCTGGGCCTCATAGACAGACATGAGGGAAGCTTCTAGAACCTTCCATCTCAGGGAGGAGTTATGTTTTGCCGCCTTTCAGGAGGGTCACCTGACCTAGGGGTATAAGAGGTTTGGAGGGAAACCTAGTTAGTCAGTTGGGGCACCACTGGACCTGGGGGAACCTCTGCCAGAGTACAGGCTGTTTGGCCTAGGGGGGAGACCTACACTACTGGTACTGACTAGGCTTAGGCACTGCTGTGCTGAGATAGATGAGGAACACCTTCCACCTGCTGACCTTGCCCAGCTTGAGGGGCCCAGGGAACCACCTCCAGTGTGCCTGCAGGGCACCTACCTGCCTCTTGTGCCCACCAACTCAACCCCCCTTTCCCCCCCAAGTCACTGCAACCAAGCAACTACAAGCACACTGGTACAGAAACCAAGTACCTGCAACCAAGCCAGACAACTTCAAATACGCTACTGCTGGGGATCACCAGGTAAAGCGCTGTATGCTGTGCCCTGAAGAAGCGCTGTGACTGTAGAGCGCTGTGTTTCTAAGCGCTGGGCCCCCATAGCCTGCATCCGGCCACCAGTCCTGTGCGCTTCCCTAGCGATGTCCCCAGCACCTACTGCCCACGAGGTGCTGGCCTGAGGGAACGGATTGCCCTACCGAGCGCTGTGTAGCGCTCCCCTGCTGGGCCCCAGAATCACCGCGCGCCCCTGCGCCGTGAAGGATAAGCGCTGGGCCCTTGTCACCGCCGCGGGCCGGATACCTGCTGGAGCGTCGCTGCCAAAGTCACTGCTGCGACTCCGGGGCCGGGAGAAGAGTGCCCGTATGTTAGGGAGGTCCGCTGCGGCCCCCGGAGTGAGGAGATCGCCGCCGCGGAGGTGGGGAGGGCCGCGTTAGGCCCGAGGAACGCCGAGGATCCGCGTTGCTGAGCGACCAAGGCCGGGCCGCGTCACCGGCTGGGCCGCGCTCCTATTGGCCCTGTGCACCCGCCCCCAAGGAGCCTCGGCCCCATTGGTTCCCGGATCCGGAGGCCGACGGAGGCCCGGAGCCCGGGGTAGAACAGCGCCGGAGGGGCTCCACTGCAAACGGGAGCCCCGAGAGCATCTGCGAGGCCGCGAGTAACGCTGAGGACCTCTGGGAACTGGCCGCCTCCCCCGGTCGAAGCCCCAACGAGCAGCCAGGAGCGGGCTGACCGGGGAGGAGGCGCCCGGCCCCATTGAGGCCCCCACGCAGATCGGGACAACAAGGTGAGCCTGGGAGGCCCTGGGAGGGATTCTGTGCCGCAAGGAGGCCTCACGTTAGCAGCGCTGCCCCCGCCTACCGTCCAGAGTGGACTAAGAGGGGCCGGGCCCTCGTGCTGCCGTGTTGACTGCCTCCCCTGCGCATGAGGCTGGGCCCGGTCGTAATATTTAGGTCTGGCCTGCTCACCCCCTAATTTCACCTGTCACATTCATCTACCTATGTGAGCCGTATGCCCTGCCCTGCTTAGGAGATAGGTCCTTACTACATGGGCCTCAGAAACAGGGCCTGAATTGACCAAGTACATAGGCAAAGCTGCTGGGGTGACTTACATGCATTAAGTCCCTTAGTGAGGGAAATGTTTCCCATGTTATGCATATCTACATTAAGACCTTTCTTGAATTGAATGTACCTAGGTGTATTGAGCCTCTGTGTTCACCTGCCAAGAGTTAAAATGTTCCAATGTTGAGTACCTACCTGCATTGAGGCACCCACTGTACTGGAATGTGGTTGCGCCTAGGTTGATACAGGTTCCTCCTCATCTACAGTGTTCTGTGCATCTAATTTCTTGCTAACTGAATGTCGCTAAATGCATTGAAGTCTATGTTTGGACCTGCAACCTATGACCTACAGTGTTACCTGCTTCTCTAGGAGGTTATTGCTACTGCCTTGTTACTGGCATAAGGTTTTACTGTTATGATGCGCTTGAATGAATTTACGCACTGGTTCTAAGAAGCTAAATGAATTGAAATGTTGCCTGCGATGATCTGCCTCATCCACTGCTGATTTAAATGAGATAAAGAATCTTGTTTTTACCTAACAGCCTGGTGTGGTGTCTCCTTATTGTGTGCGCATTACTGAGTCAGTGTGAGTGTGTGCTGCACAACTGCTTAACACATTGCCTTCGGGTGCCTTCCTGCCTCGCGCCAAGCTACCGTGTCGGAATCGGCGACCCCGGTTCTAACAATCCCCCTATGAGTGGGGATGGTAGTAGTGACAGGCATCCAGGCCCCCATGAGTAGGGGTGGTGTTAGTGGTAGGCATCCATCCCCCTATGAGTGGGGATGGTAGTAGTGACAGGCATCCAGGCCCCCATGAGTAGGGGTGGTGGTAGTGGTAGGCACCCATCCCCCTATGAGTGGGGATGGTAGTAGTGACAGGCATCCATCCACCTATGAGTGGGGATGGTAGTAGTGACAGGCATCCAGGCCCCCATGAGTAGGGGTGGTGGTAGTGGTAGGCATCCATCCCCCTATGAGTGGGGATGGTAGTAGTGACAGGCATCCAGGCCCCCATGAGTAGGGGTGGTGGTAGTGGTAGGCATCCAGGCCCCCATGAGTAGGGGTGGTGTTAGTGGTAGGCATCCATCCCCCTATGAGTGGGGATGGTAGTAGTGACAGGCATCCAGGCCCACATGAGTAGGGGTGCTGTTAGTGGTAGGCATCCAGGCCCCCATGAGTAGAGGTGGTGGTAGTGGTAGGCATCCATCCCCCTATGAGTGGGGATGGTAGTAGGGACAGGCATCCAGGCCCACATGAGTAGGGGTGGTGTTAGTGGTAGGCATCCAGGCCCCCATGAATAGGGGTGGTGGTAGTGGTAGGCATTCATCCCCCTATGAGTGGGGATGGTAGTAGTGACAGGCATCCAGGCCCCCATGAGTAGGGGTGGTGGTAGTGGTAGGCATCCATCCCCCTATGAGTGGAGATGGTAGTAGTGACAGGCATCCAGGCCCCCATGAGTAGGGGTGGTGTTAGTGGTAGGCATCCATCCCCCTATGAGTGGGGATGGTAGTAGTCACAGGCATCCAGGCCCACATGAGTAGGGGTGGTGGTAGTGGTAGGCATCCAGGCCCCCCTGTGTAGGGGTGGTGGTAGTGGTAGGCATCCATCCCCCTATGAGTGGGGATGGTAGTAGTGACAGGCATCCAGGCCCCCATGAGTAGGGGTGGTGTTAGTGGTAGGTATCCATCTCCCTATGAGTGGGGATGGTAGTAGTGACAGGCATCCAGGCCCACATGAGTAGGGGTGGTGGTAGTGGTAGGCATCCAGGCCCCCTGAGTAGGGGTGGTGGTAGTGGTAGCCATCATGCCCCTATGGGTGTGTATGGCATTGGTGATAGCCATCCCGACCCTATGGTTCTGCTGTTCCTGGTGTATGTCATTTCTGCATCCCTATGTGTGTGTGACATATGTCGGGTACGTGTCGATTCACGAGTGGTATCACCCGCAGCGGGGTCGGCGGTGACTTGTTAAGAGGCGAGGTCTTGACGTATCATGGTCGGGCCATCTATTTATATTTCCAATTTACAAATATAAGGATTTGCACTACTTCAATTGGGTTTTGTTTTGTTTTTGCTCGTGGTTGGTTCACCGCACTGGATGTGCAGCCTAGGGGAACCGCATTATCTTATTAGACGACTATTAAGTCGCATGACTACATGTGGATCCTCAACCAACTTTGGTCTAATGACCAATGCATTAATTATCATTCTTTAGCCTTGAGAAAGTCTGAATACTGACTAGTACAGACGAAACACGTGTTTGCTGTTGTATACGCTGGGAATTATTCTGAAAATCAATAAAGGGAACATTTTCTACAGACTTCTCGTTGACTACCCATTATGTCCTGTTCATTATTGGATTTCCTTTCAGAATCTCAAGATTGCATGGATTGACTTACCGAAATTTGATCAACATATGTTCATAAAGTTGTTTCTTTTTTAGGACCAACTCTAATTTAGGATGGGTGTGCTGTATTAGCTTATTCTTTGGTTGTGCAGTTGCATGTTGTTCTAGACGTGCTGACAGCACCCTTGGGTGGTGGGTGCCTCAAGCTAGCTAAGCACCCCGCTGTACGTACAGCAACTGATTCATTATTCACGCCATTGACTGGTAGTTTGTATAATATTTGTTTATTTTGATGTGCGGTTTTTTCCCTTTTAGGGAACGCTACTACCCCTTTTTTGTGATTGTCGTTTGTTTGTGTTGTGGGTGTTTGACTTACGTCTGCGCCGTACGCGTCCGTACCGGTTCCGGTAATAGATGTAGAGTATTGGTAGGACCTGCGCGATGGGATTCATGGTTGGGTCGTCTCGTTCGGGTTTCTCATGGCTTCGACTCGTACTCGTCGCTGGCTTGTTCGTCTCGTAGCCGTGGATCGTCTTGTGGCGTGAATCGGAGCTTATGTGCAGCTCTCCTGGATGCTCTGATGTGCCGGACGTAGCGACGGGTTCGGCGCGTACGGAAGGCGCATCGTACTAGTCCGGCCGGAAGGTGCTGTATATTTGCTTCCGTGCGACTCGATTCGGCGTTTCCAGATCCGGCTCGGGCGGGGGATCTGAGCAGTTATGCGCATCGTACTTGCTCGTTCGGACGACTGTTCGAATCGGTCGGGAAACACGCGTTCGGCTTGTTTTTTTTCCGGACGAATACTGTTAGGTGCGCTTCCGGCCGAGATCGGAATCGACCCCACAGTTGTGAAACTCCAGATAAAAGGGAATTTTTCTATTTAGCACTTCTGCAACTCTTCAAGCCTTGGGGGTCCATTACGATGACTGGTGGATGCACCTCCGCGATGCTGGTGGTGGGATAAAATGCTGTTTTACGCCCGTGAGCAGCGGTGCACCCGTCCGCCATATTACAATGGTCAAACACAGCCCATTGTCCGTCCGCCGCGGTGCGACGTGTACCGCCATCAAAACGCGCCCGCCACCGCGGCGGAGACAACCAATCGAGAGCCACCGCCATGCGGCATAACGTCCCTCCCGCCGTACAAATTAGGATGCGCCAAAAAGCCAGGCACACCGCAGCGGAGAAACCGGCCAATCTGAGCAGGCGGAAGCACCACAGCAAAGCGCAAAAAAGAATACCGGACCCGACCGCCATGGACCCGGCACTACACGTCTTCCCGGCGCTGTACATGATACACCTCCAGCAAGCCATGGACCGTGGCGGACGCCGCCGCAGGTACGCAAGCACATAACTCTGCACACAAACACAACCCACAACCCCATGGATGATGTAAGGTCCCTGCCCCCACCAGACACCCTGGTGGGGACAGGAACACGACCACAGGTGTAGCCACACATGTCCTACCTGCCACTAGTCCACCCCTCCTCATCCCGGTCACCATGTCCGCGATCTCGAAATAATGTCCAGGTCACGTGACCTCAGCGGTGAATCCGCGTTAAAGAATGCGCACAATGTAGTAGGCTGGGCCAGCGCAAGGCATGGGCAGTGCACAAAGTACACAGGGCAATACCTCCACACACTAGGCCCACCCACAACATGAAGGGACATGCCACATGACCCTCCTGTGCCCACACATGCCCAATAACCAGCCAGGTGAACACACACACTGCACCACTCAACAAACAACTAGGGAGACAGCCTCATCAGCTGTGGCTGCAGAGTAACACACAGCGTAGAAGCACAGGGCAAGGGGAACCCACACACCACAACAACACCACACTCATGGCAAGTAAACTGAGTCCAAGCACAAAATAAACACACACAGACAATGAACAAACACTCCAATGGACACACAGCCTGCCAAGTCACACAGACATACCCCACACTGACACACAGCAACAAACACAGACCACATGCCAGCAGCAATGGAGGACAACAAATAGGAAACCTAAAGTGAGGTGCACACAAATGGAATGGCAAGGACCTGAACACCAAGAAAGTGTACATCACATGCAAAGGAAGGAACATATAACAACAACCCCAGCTCAACAAATCATACATGGCAGTCACAGTGAGTGAAGTCAAACCACAGTCACCTCACTGCAACAACCCAGGGAGACAGCAAGGCAAGCCATGTATAGGCACAGGGATGAAAGGAAGGGTAGTAAGTCTAACACTGAGCAGCCACACATCTGCATCCAAATACATCACAGGAGTATGTCAGCAGCACAACACACAGGGCCCATTGCAACACTCCATGACTGTCAAACACAAGTATGAACCTCCACACAACCCCCACACCATTCACACCTGCAGCACACAACACCAGTGACAAACACACAGAAGCTTGTCAATAATGTCCAGTCAATACACTGACAAGGAAACACACCCCCTGGGGGTATCCACAAACATCACACACACACACAGGGATGGCAGAACCACTGTACACACAAAAACAACAGTCAGACACAGAACTCAATCAAAACACACACACAGAACTACTACAATAACAGACAAGACCTGTGCAGCCAAACAGTGCAAATTCAATGGGAGCACAGACACAACAGGAGTACATAACCTCATCAGTCAGGAAAAATGCACAGCAAC
This sequence comes from Calotriton arnoldi, assembly GCA_963921515.1. NCBI lineage: Eukaryota > Metazoa > Chordata > Amphibia > Caudata > Salamandridae > Calotriton > Calotriton arnoldi. Next base: position 453,812 of record CAWUFW010012218.1, on the reverse strand, counting down.
ATACCACAACACATATAAGAAGTGCATCCACACAAAACAATAATGGAGACAAACAGGGAGAAAGGGGCCTACAATGACACACAGACAGACATACCACACCACCCATCAACTAAAAATGGTGTCATAGTGTATCACATGCCTGCACATGCACAACAATGACAAGAGACACATCAAATATGAGAGGAGAAAACACCAAGGATGCACATAAAACAAGCACGGGAACTACAATAGACCTCAGTCCATGTGACAGACACACAAGTAAGGCACACCACAATGGCAACACACATCTGAATCAAACACAACAACAAAACACACACACTGACAGGCAAATAGAACACCACACACAGAGCATCTGTCAACTGCATGAGACAACACAACACAAACACTGCACACAGCCACATCGGACATAACACATGCACATGCAAAGATATCAACATGCTACAACAGCTAAACATCAGGGGGTGCACAACAGGCAAGGACAAGGCAACATACACTCACAGCACTGCATGCACACCAAGCAGTGTGTGCACAACAGACATACCAGTTACAAACAGAGATGAGTGACACACCATGAACACACACAACAACAATCTAAACATCACACAGACAACAACACACCCAGGAAGTTAAACAGTCCACAGCAAACACACACAGATGCACAAGTCTGGGACACCAAAGTTGAAAAAACATGATCAGAGGAAACAAGACATTGGCAATGTTGAAGTGGTATATAGAGCATGTGTCACAGTAGACCATACACACACAGTAACCCTTTAGTTAGCAAGGACACTGACAAGGCAGACAACAGGAGTACATTTCTATTTTATTTACATTTCACACAGTTATGCAGCAAAATTTAGACAAGAGCAAGGCCAGTGGCCAGTCCAAAGTGCAGGTGAGGTACATGAGAAGCTGCACAGGCAAGGGGCAAACAGGAGTGAACAGCAAGGCCAGTGGCCAGTCAAAAGTGCAGGTGAGGTACATGAGAAGCTGCACAGGCAAGGGGCAAACAGCAGTGAACAGCATTGCCAGTGGCCAGTCCAAAGTGCAGGTGAGGTACATGAGAAGCTGCACAGGCAAGGGGCAAACAGCAGTGAACACCAAGGCCAGTGGCCAGTCCAAAGTGCAGAGTCAGTACATGACATCCAGCACTGGGAATGTGTGGTACAGTACCCTGCCATGGTCAGCAACACACTCAGGGCATCAAAAATGGGCAGTCCATGGTACCACTGTGGGAGAGACATGTGTGTGAGGGTGACCAACACTCAGACTTGGCTGGCAGTATGACTGGGAGGTGGCTGTCTGTCGGGGCCAGTTGAGGTACTGGCTCGGGGAGAGAGAGGCCCAGCTGGGGTAGAGCCATCAGTGTTCTGGGAAGCTTGAGGGCTTCTAGGTCCAGGTGTGGTAGAGCCAGCAGTGGTTTGGGAAGCCGGAGGGCTGCTAGGACCAGGTGGGGTGGTGGCACATGGAGGTGGACTCATGCTTGCACGAGACCCAGTGTGTGTGGGAGAAGTTGGAGGGGTGCCCTTCCGCTTCTTGGGGATTTGATATGGCTTCCCTGTCCTGGGATTAATGCCAAGTGGGGTGTATACAACAGGCACACTCGTCACAAAAGCTGGCTCATGTGCAGATGCTGGTCCCCCCTCTGGGGACATGCTGGATTCTTTGGGACGCTTGGCCCTGGATTGCCTCTGCCCCTGCATCACCTCTTTACCAGGTGTCCCCCCTAAAGTGGCCTCCTTTCCCTGCTTCACAGGGCTCTGGATGGGAGTAGATGTTGTGGGTGAACTTGCCTTGGAGCTCTTCTTACGTGTACCCTTAGCAGGCACCTGTTTGTCACTGGGCATGGAAACTGTGTGCTTGTCTCTGCGAGACACTTTTGGGACAGGTGAGTCCTTGGCTGGGGATGCCTCTGAGGCATGTGAGCCTGAGGCCTGCTCCTTGCCATCCTTGCCCTGGGTGTGGCCTGAAGGGCTTTTGCCTCTGCGCTCTGGTGTGGGTTTACCTTTCTGTGGGGATGGTGTCTGCGGCCTTCACTGCTTGGGCTGCTGCTGCCGTGTGCTGCGTGTGCCGTATCTGTCCCTTGATGTCTGGGGTGTGTGGTCACTATCATCAGATGCGGCCACTGGCAGGGTGGTGGGCCTAGGGACTGGAGCTGGACTATGGGATTGGGCAAGTTGAATGGCTGCTGTCACTGCAGAGGACAGAGACTGTACAGTCTGGTGTAGCCCACCCACGTCGGAATGAACACCCTCCATGTAAGCCACCACCTGTGCCAATTTTTTGTCATGGTCCAGGAAGGCATTGAGGAGAGCTGTCTGACCCACACACAGCTGGCGCAAAAGGTCCACAGACTCAGCACTGATGGCAGCAGGGGGGACAGGGGCAGGGGCAGTGGTGCCTGGGATGAAGGACACTCTTCCCTTTTTTGTGGTGCGAACACGGGCAGCAACAGTGGGAGTAGCAGGGAGGGTGGGCACTGAACGCTGTGTGGTGGACGAGGAGGCAGAGTCCCCATTTCCTTTGGCCGAAAACATAGATGCGTCACCGCCGTCGTTAGATGACGTAGAGGTCTGCGTCTCTGGCTGTTAGTCCTCTAGAAGACTACGGTCCCCCTCTGATGCACTGGTGACATCCGTGTCACTATGCTGGTGTGCAGCAGTTGTGCTTGATGCCTCACCACTGGTGTCCGTCCCCTGTCCTTCCGTGCCCATGTGAGATGCTGCATGAGAGAGAGATAGAGGTAGGATCAGTACATTTGCATCAAGTTTACAAATATCTGCAAGGGAAGCATAACTAATGATGAACAATCATCCATGTTGGACAACACCATGGGCAGTAACACTGTGCAACCTCAATCCAAACATCGAAATTACCGTGGCATAATGCAAACTTGGCATAATTCACCATGAGATGGACACACAGCCAATTAGCCTGTTGGTGGCTTCAGCTAACAAGACACACATATCCCTCTGTGCACACCTAGGGCCCTGAGGGGGTAAAAGATTCTACTCACAACATGTTGCCACTGTCACATCTTGAGCCATCAGAAGTGTCCAACACAGAGACAGACTCCAACATATCCGCACACAACGGCCATGAGCACATGCCATCCACCATGTCGTATCTTGGGGCACAACTACAGTTGCACATTGGTGTTAGATGTGTAGCCAGCACAAATCTGACGTCAGGCAATGCACACATTGATGATGGCACACTCAGATCATGCACTCTGCTGGACCCTGACATGGGATGTCCGTGACGACACCAATAAAGATGATACCAGAAGGCCACAACTACAAATGTGAACTCAAGGGCCATTACACCAATGACATGGGACGGTACATGTTGGGGGAATGCATGACAACTGCACCCAACACCGCGGCCACTTACACTCCATTGCATCACACTAGCAACATCACAGCCCTGCATTGGCCCAGGCTTGGAGCACATGCAGCCAAACAACACCCAAAGTCACACTCACAGAATACTCACCACCAGCTTGCTGCTGATGCCCCTTCAGACGTGCTTCCAGTTCAGGCTGCGTCACAGCTAAAATGCGTGCCATTAGTGGTGTCATGCTGTGCCGTGCCAACCTGCTGGCCCGAGGGATCAGCCCCAGTGTCATCTCGGCCACGTTCCTGCTCAGCCGGCAGATGTCATCCCACCTCTTGTGACAGTGGGAGCGCCGTCCTTTGGAGACACCCAGTGCACGCACATTTGCATGCAATGGCCCTCCACACGGCCTTGCGCTGGTTGACTTTGAGCTGCAGACATGGGAGACAAGAGGGTGCAATAATCAGTGTAACCTACCACCATTTCACAGTGCAGGAGCATGACACTGACTCATACCAACTTCAGCCATAACTTTAGCAGAGACAACAAATCTGCGACATTCAAACATCATCATGTGTGAAACACACATTAATGCATGTAGGTATGAGGGTGGACGCAGTACATGCCTATCGCAAAGCCATGCAGGATGCCAGCAGAGAGCAAAATGTGTATGCTGACCACATCTACTGCAAGTTTTTGGGAATACCAAGACATGCAGGACATTACTACATATGTCACTGTGAATACTCACTGTGCCCAACACTGCGCAGCCCTCAAAGCACTTGCCCTTAAACTGCCACACTGTGTTATGGATGTCACATTGAGGGACATGACCTCACAAACGCAAACCCTCATCACAAGGCCTGTCGTGTGCAATCTACATCTCTGTAATGGCTCATTGATGGAGAGTCAAGAGGAAAAGCACAGATTTGACACTCTGTACATTCAGTGTTGTGTCACTGTCTGATTGGGCAGTGAATGTGCAGGCCAGTTGGGGTCACACAGAGGTCCAAAGTGGGGCATCTCATCTTTTACATGGAGGGACTATTTGGAAACACAAACAGTGCCAACACATGCAAGTATGTGCACATGCTGGTGGTGATGGAAGGGTCTGGGCACAAGAATGTTGGAATGTACAGTGTCATAGGTGAATGACCAACAAGAGTGTCACCCTGGGGGACTGAGGTCTTGAGCATAGTGCAGAACTAGAGATGAGGCACATATTGAGTCAGAAACAATGCCCTCACTACCCTCTGGACAACAACACTAGCTAAGGCCACAGATGGGCCTGTGAAGGACATCAGGGACAAACACAGACATTCAGACTGAAAATCACTGTCCTGACTCCTGAATTAAAAAGGTGCAGCTCACTGTCTGTCTGACAAGACATAACATTTCCCTCACATCTGGATGTGCAGGCAGGGAAACGTGTTGAATAGGCTAAAAACACCTTCCCCCTGGAAACAGCATGCTAGGCAGTGCATGACCCAACCCCAAACTCTCACGCACATACTGCAGCAGATCAACTTCATGTGTGCCCCCCCTGCACTCTCACTCACACCCTGAGATACTTACCACGACATTTGGCGCACCATATAGCCTTGGATACTGGGTGAGCACCTCGTCCACCAGGACCTCCAGTTCCACGGGGGTGAAGAAAGTGGCACGGATCTCCTCAGTCCTCGCCATCACTGTGGGCAGGAGACAGCAGCAGCGGCAGTTGGTGGTGAGGGGTGTCAGGCAGCAGTCCCTGGAGGCAGCAGCAGGTGAGGGGTGTCAGGCAGCAGGCTAGTGAGCTGTGGTAATGTGTGGCTCCCTCACACACATATATAGCCCCCAGGGCTTGTTTCTGTGATTCTAAGCTGCTGCAATTGGTGTTCCAGGTCTGCCTCATTCAAATACATCCAATGACCTCCTCCGCGCTGGCGGAGCACGCCTACCGTGATTTTCAAACTTGCATCAGGCAACCGCGATTGCGCTTCCCATTGGCTGGAAGGGCATGGTCCATGGCGGTGACACACCGCAGGGGACAGGCATGCGGTACCGCGGTGGTGCATCTTTCAAGTGCATCCAATGACCGGCCCCGCGGTGGCGGAGCACGCCTACCGCCATTTTCAAACTTGCATCAGGCAACCGCAATTGCGATTCCCATTGGCTGAAAGGGCATGGTCCATGGCGGTGACACACCGCAGGGGACAGGCGTGCGATACTGCGGTGGTGCATCTTTCAAGTGCATCAAATGACCGGCCCCGCGGTGGCAGAGCAGGCCTAGCGCGATTTTCAAACTTGCATCAGGCAACCGCGATTGCGCTTCCTATTGGCTAGAAGGGCATGGTTCATGGCGGTGACACACCGCTGGTGCCAGGCGGTAGCTACCGCAATTCCGGGCACATGCATTGCTATGAGTGACCGGGATCTGGGTGTCGGAGCATGCCACCCACCATTAGCCATGTGTATATGCCTATCAATCCTGCTATGGTGTCTTGGGCCATGGCGGTGACACACCGCTGGTGCCAGGCGGTAGCTACCGCGATTCCGGGCACATGCATTGCTATGAGTGACCGGGTTCTGGGTGTCGGAGCATGCCAACCGCCATTAGCCATGTGTATATGCCTATCAATCCCGCCATGGTGTCTCGGGCCATGGCAGTGACACACCGCTGGTGCCAGGCGGTAGCTACCGCGATTCCAGGCACATGCATTGCTATGAGTGACCGGGATCTGGGTGTCGGAGCATGCCAACTGCCATTTGCCATGTATATATGCCTATCAATCCCGCTATGGTGTCTTGGGCCATGGCGGTGACACACCGCTGGTGCCAGGCGGTAGCTACCGCGAGGGTGCAGCATGACTTTGTTGACTATGGGCGTGACAGTGTTGTTTGAGCATGTTTAAGGCCCCAATGGACACATCGTGCTGTGTCAATGTCATGGGTCATATCTGTACTTCGAACAGTGGTCACTTACAAAATATCATGGCACTTGATGGAATTCAAATGGGCTATAGTTAGTAATGACAGCTTAAACAACTTCATATCTAACACCAAATGCCACACTGAGAGAACTAATGAGGCACATTACTCCTTCACAATTTCATATCTGAGCCCACATTTACACACATTTTCATATCTCACCCCCAAATTTATCCCCAATTTCATATATGTCACCACATTTTAGCCCCATTTTCATATCTGACCCCCAAATTTATCCCCAATTTCATATATGTCACCACATTTTAGCCCCATTTTCATATCTGACCCCCAAATTTAACCCCAATTTCATATATGTCACCACATTTAGCCCCAATTTCATATCTGACCCCCAAATTTAGCCCCAATTTCATATCTGATCCCAATATTTACACACATATCCATATCTCACACAATATGTCACTATACAGTACATGATTGTACAAACATTTCAGCATTATTTTCATTACTCACCACATATGTCACACTGTTGTCTGTTTGGTATCACCTATTACAGCCTTCATGTAATGTTATTGTTCACAGTAGCAAATCCAACAGTATATGTCCACATGGACGTGTGTGCTCTACATACTCAAGGATGTTAATTACATCACCGGCACATTTGGCATTCTGTACATCCTTATTATTTTTCACTTGCATCTCTGCCTTTGGGTATGTTTTGTCTCCATATCTGCCAAATGTTATCACCATTACTTGTGACATTGTGTCTGGTATGTGCTCATGTTGTTCGGCCTGTCATATGTGATTTTGTTACATGTATATTTCCACAGTTGTGAGTTTATTGATAGTGGACTTGATGTGTGTGGTGTGTTACGTTGGTACTCACCAAGGACAGGTGCATTGACCTTGTTCACATGAAGATTGTTGCCTTGGATGATGGACTGTAGCCAAAAGTGGTGATGGTGCTCACTGACTGGTAAATTTGATATGGCATATGTGAACAGTAGACGGTGTGCCACAATTGGCTGCACATTGATGTAATGCGTGTGCTTTCATTTGCACTAATTGTGTGCAGTTTTGGCAGGGTGCACACGTAGGACACGTGTGCAGTGATATTAAACCAACACGAGTGGATAAGCCTGCTATGGCGTAGAAGCCTTTCTGGGGCACAAGCTGTTCCTGCACAGTGTGGGTGAACTGATGGTGCTGTTGAATCAAGCTAATGATGGCATCCAAGACACGTGAGATATACCTTGATAGGGTTGGCTGTGACACTCATCCAACTCTAACTTTTGTTGTTTTGAAGGTACCAGAGGCCAAGTTATGCACAGCCAGCATCTTTGTCTGCGGAGGGATGTTGATAGTCCGCTGTGTTGTTCCTGACAGCCTGTGGGGAATGTGGCTCAGGATGCTTTTGATGTTTGTCCTTTAGTACCTGTGTTGTGCGATGACATCCGCTGTTGTTATGTGTATGAGGCTGTTGTGTTTTTGTTATGTACTCAGCATATTCATGCGCTGAGTTGTAGGTATACTGGTGTGGCTTTGTCCTGGTGTTGTTGTAGGTTGTTTTTGTGGCACTGTTGTGTCTCCAAGCAGCTGGATGATTAGCTCCATGGCAACTGTTGTACTTTAGTTGTGTGTTTGGGCAGTGCTACCTTCATACTGCATGTCATAGTTCAACTTAAGTGCAGATTAACGTTTGTCTGCAGTCCTTTTGGATCTCGTACCTTTTCCACTTTTTGTGTGCCACATTGACAATCTGTCTGCTTGTTGATGATATTGTGCAGTGGTGTCATTGTGTCTTGATCCACGGCGACACAGAATCTGCAAATGCTTTTCATTATTAGTCATTGACTGACTTTGAATTGTGATTACCAGCATGTATGGCATATGTACTGATGACAGTGGATATTAGCACAGGCTTGTGAATATGTATGTGAGTGTCTCTAAACTTGTGTGGATTTGCAGTGGCTCAAATTCCATAATGAGTCCTTCAGAACTAGACAAATTGTGTTGTTCATGTGTCCCCTGTCATGATTGCACAAGAATGTGTGGCAGGTACAGCAGCCACTTGGAAGCCAGCAGTGTTTCTGTTTCACACATGTCCTGTATCATGTACTGTCAGGGCTGTTTACACAAGATTTTGAAATGTGACTATTAGCATTCACAGAAACAGTTTCCCTGTTGGTTGTTCTCACTGTGCGAATACTGAACAAGTGTACTACAATGCTTTCTCAAGGTGTCACGACTTTTGACTTGCACTGTATGGTGCATTGTGATGCCAGTCAATGTTTGCGCTGTGTCAATCAAAAGCTACGGATTTGTGCACATCTCATGTTCTGTTGCAATGATGTGTCCCCTTTCATCTCACCTAGGAGGCGACCTAATGTGTATCGTCCAGTCACCCTGCTGGCTAACATTGAGGATGATGACATAATACGCAGATTCCGTCTGGACCGCACAAACATCCAAGACCTGTGTGCCATGTTGGAGCCACACCTGCGGGCTGGCAGGACATACCCAACAGCATTGACAACTGAATCGAAGGTGATGCACTGCATTTCCTGGCTAGTGGGTCATTCCAGGAGACAGTGGGCATTGCAGGGGGGATGTCTCAGCCCACCTTCAGCATGGTGATACGGGATTTCCTGTCGGCCATGATGCAATACAAAGACCGATACATAAGTTTTCCAAGGAGGGCGGCTTTGGCGCCTGTGAAGGCGGATTTTTATGCCCTTGGTCACATCCCTAATGCTGTAGGTGCTATTGACTGCACACATGTTGGCCTGGTTCCACCACAGGTATGGGAACACATATATAGGAATCGTAAACATTCACATTCCATCAATGTGCAGGTGGTGTGCCAAGCTGATATGATCATATCGCATGTCTGTGCCAAGTTTCCCGGCTCTGCACATGATTCCTACATCCTGCCCAACAGCATTGTGCCCCAGCTGATGGCCAATCTAATTCCGGAGCGGGCATGGATTGTGGGCGAGTGGGCAGAGTCAAGTTGTGTGCTGTGTGTGCCATGCTGTCCTCTGCCACAGTTGTATCACTTAATCGGTATGTGTTTTTCACACCTAGGTGACTCTGCATATCCCAACAGACCTTGGTTGCTGAGCCCACTACGCAATCCTAGGACACCGTCTGAAGTCTGCTACAACAATGCCCATGGGAGAACACGTCGGGTGGTGGAGCGAACCTTTGGTCTCCTAAAATCGAGATTTCGCTGCCTGGACAGGCCCGGAGGGGCACTCATGTACTCACCCAAAAAGGTGTGTCAGTTAGTGGTAGCATGCTGCATGCTGCACAACCTGGCCTTACGGAAAGGAATCCCCATGATCCTGGATGATGATGACCAGCCGAGGCCCCCACCTGCGATCCCACAAATGTCCAGTGATGAGGATAGTGGAGAGGAGGAAGGTGTGGACCAGCGTCAGCAGCTCATCAACCGCTACTTCACTTGAAGGTGAGTGACAATGTACAACTGGTCCATTGTCTGTTGATGTAGTTGTTTGCGTGAAGGTCTATGTGATCTTTGTGACTGCATCCAGTTGTTGACTCAGTGCTGGCTGCCTATGTGTTGGATACAGGGTAGTTTGGCACAGCTACAGGATGTCTATGTTGGTACTGTTGCACATTGTAATGTGTGCATATTGGTGTACGTTGAGGACATGTGTTGTGTGATGGCTGTGATGCCACCACCTGACTAGTGACTTTTGTTCTGTTGTGTTTTGCTAGGTCCCTTCTGCCTCTCCTTGCCTACAGAGGATCCATGCTACTGTGACATTGTAACCATGGTAAACATTGCACATACAGTGATAAACATGGAGCAGACTCAACTACATTTATGCGTTATTGTTGTTTATTTTCAATGGGTATATGTGAGAGGGAAGTGGATATTTACATAAGTGTGAATGGTGAATCTATGAGTTGGCAGTGATGGTAGATGAGACAATCAAGTAGGCACCACATTGATGTGGTGACACAGTCCAACAGACGGATGCCATTACCATGGCAGTGTGGGTAAGGACAGTGTACAGAGTCAATGGTTGGGTGAAGAGTGTTGCCATCATGGCTGGCTCTTTGACTGGCGTTTGGCAGGTGCTTTGCCACAGGTGAGTCCCAAGTTTTTCTTTGGATGGCCCCTTCTTCTTTTGGCAGGGGGGGCATCGTCTGCTGGGCCAGTGGGGTCTGAGGAGTCACCCCTCTCCGTGCCCGCAGGGGTGGATGATGAACTGTCATCCTGCGTGGCAACGGGGGGAGGTGGAGGTGTGGTCTGTGGCACTGCCCAGGCCCTCTGTATCGCCACTAACTGGCCCATGAGGACCACGGTTTGTCCCATACGGTTGTCCATGGACCTCAGCAGACGTTGGAGCTCCAGGGCATCTTCGTGGGCCTGGTCCATTTGTGCCTGTGTGCGTTCATAGGCACCCACAACTCTGGTGATGTTAGCCAGGGCTTCGGTCACAGTGTCCTGTGGTGTTGGAGTCCCACTTGTCCTCCCACCTGCCCTGCTATCACTAACCTGTTGCCTCACCACTCTAGCCACACGCCTACTCTCCCTGCCCTCCACAGTTGATGGTGTGGGCTGGGCATCCTCTGGGGCAGGGCAAGTGTTGCAGGCAACAGTGGTGGTGATGGTGGTGGCACAGGTCGTTCCAGCAGGGGTCAGCGTTGATGTTGTTGCTGATGGTGGGGGGGCAGTGGGGTCATGTGACCGGTTGCGCCCTGGCACACCAGATGGGCCGGCTTGGAGCTCCTCATCCAAAGAATCCAGGGACTCCGCATCAGAGTGTCCATGTTCCGGGGGTGGAGACTGGCTCTGCAGGTTGAGGTTGTCGTCCTCGGCAGTCAGTTGTTGGTCACCTGTGGAACAGAGGGTACATAGTCATTGACTTACACCCATCTGGCTTGCTGTGTTTGATGTCTCTTATTTACATGTTATGCAACACACAGTTACGTATTTCATAAATTGTATGTCTGCACAGTGATGTTCGTCATGACATGATGTGGAGGTACATACATCTTTTTCCATGGTGTGACAAGTCATTGGATACCATGCCCCACGTGAAGCGCTTTGTATTAAACTGAAAGGCTGTCATCTGACAACTGGCTGCCATGCAACTTGATGTAATGCATCTTTGCTGATTACTCTTCCTGGCAAATGTTACATATGCACATGTACTAGACATTGTACCATTGTTATCTCATGCATACCTTTGTAATGTTCTGTGCTTGTATTTCATTGTTCAACAGACCATGCCTTTTTATTGTTACTATGGTCCTTCATGCTCAGCACCCATGGAATTTACAGATAGCATTCGGTGCAGTGCATATATGGTCCCTGATTTGCTTACACATGGGTTTAGTTGAGTCACAGTTCTGTTTCTGTCACAGTTAAATACGCATAGCTGTCTGCATACTATCAAATGGTATTTAATTGGGGTGTATTTTGTTGTGATGTGAGGCCTTGTATTGGCATTAGCTCAATGCTTTCGTTGAGGAATGGTGGGGTGCATGCACTGTCTGCTTACCTGTCCAGGTGTCATTTTTAGGTGGACTTTCTGACACGTGGTTCTGGGTGGGGGGAGTAGTCCATCCTGCTCAGCTGTGGGACAAGGGGGCCTGGTGGGAGTTGTAGTGCAGGCCTCCCTATTGCAAACAATCCTCCCTGGAAAGATGGCTACCTACCTGTTAGGTGAGGGTGAAGAACACAATGGTTGCCACATGGTTCTGGGTGGGAGGGGGTGCTCCATCCTGCTGAGTGCTGGGGCAGGGTGTGCCTGGTGGGAGTTGTAGTGCAGGCCTCCCTATTCCAAACAATCCTCCCTGGAAAGATGGCTACCTACCTGTTAGGTGAGGGTGAATTACACAATGGCTGCCACATGGTTCGGGGGGGGGGTAGTCCATCCTGCTCAGCTGTGGGACAAGGGGGCCTGGTGGGAGTTGTAGTGCAGGCCTCTCTATTCCAAACACACCTCCCTGGAAAGATGGCTACCTACCTGTTAGGTGAGGGTGAAGAACACAATGGCTGCCACATGGTTCTGGGGGGGGAGTAGTCCATCCTGCTCAGCTGTGGGACAAGGGGGCCTGGTGGGAGTTGTAGTGCAGGCCTCCCTATTCCAAACACACCTCCCTGGAAAGATGGCTACCTACCTGTTAGGTGATGGTGAAGAACACAATGGCTGCCACATGGTTCTGCGGGGGAGTAGTCCATCCTGCTCAGCTGTGGGACAAGGGGGCCTGGTGGGAGTTGTAGTGCAGGCCTCCCTATTCCAAACACACCTCCCTGGAAAGATGGCTACCTACCTGTTAGGTGAGGGTGAAGAACACAAAGGCTGCCACATGGTTCTGGGTGGGAGAGGGTGCTCCATCCTGCTGAGTGATGGGGCAGGGTGTGCCTGGTGGGAGTTGTAGTGCATGCCTCCCTATTCCAAACACACCTCCCTGGAAAGATGGCTACCTACCTGTTAGGTGAGGGTTAAGAACACAATGGCTGCCACATGGTTCTGGGTGGGAGGGGGTGCTCCATCCTGCTGAGTGATGGGGCAGGGTGTGCCTGGTGGGAGTTGTAGTGCAGGCCTCCCTATTCCAAACAATCCTCCCTGGAAAGATGGCTACCTACCTGTTAGGTGAGGGTGAAGTACACAATGGCTGCCACATGGTTCTGGGGGGGGGAGTAGTCCATCCTGCTCAGCTTTGGGACAAGGGGGCCTGGTGGGAGTTGTAGTGCAGGCCTCCCTATTCCAAACATTCCTCCCTGGAAAGATGGCTACCTACCTGTTAGGTGAGGGTGAAGAACACAATGGCTGCCACATGGTTCTGGGTGGGAGGGGGTGCTCTATCCTGCTGAGTGATGGGGCAGGGTGTGCCTGGTGGGAGTTGTAGTGCTGCTTGCCTGGACACATACAACACAGTTGATGTTGTCTACCTTTGTGATGTTTCAGGTGGGGTGGATGTTACATCAGTTTGACCTGTGTTTGTTTTTGGGGTGCAGATGAGTGTACTTGTACCTCAGGGATGTAACTTTGTAGTTGTGCAAGACAGTACATGGCAGTTTCATGGTATCCATTAGTTGGTACTTACCAGCCTCCACTTCCCCGGGTATTCCTTCCAGACTCTCTGGATGCAGGATGACAAGCACCTTCTCGTCCCACGCAGAGAATGGTTTTGGTGGAATGGGAGGGCCTCCACCAGTCGCATCAGCCAGCTGACGGTTCTTGGCCCTCTTCTTCTTGACAACACTCTTCAGGTCATGCCACCGCCTCATGATTTCATGCTTGTTGCAGGGCACATTCCCTACTGCATTGACCTTGTCCACTATCCTTACCCACATGTTTGTCCTTGTGGCTAATGGTGTCTGTTGGACCATGCTACCGAATAGTTGTGGTTCTACTCTAATTATCTCATCTACCATTACTATCAGCTCAGTGTCTGTGAATTTTGGCATTTTGTGTGGTGCCATGGTGTGTGCTGTGCAGATGTTTTGGGGTGCAGTTGTGAGGTTGGTGTGGGTGGTGTAGGTGGTGTGTGTGTGTGTTGTTGTGCTGGTGAGATGTGTGGTGTTTTGCCTATCCAATATGCTGCAGGGTTTGGTTCCTTCAGGGCTGGAGTAGTGCAAAGGATTGTGGTCAGGGAATGGGCTGGTTTTATGCATAGCTATGTGGGTGTGTCAAGATGGTGTACTGCTGTCAGGTGTGCTGTGTGGGTTGTCCTGTGATTTGTATATTTGAATTTGCCATGGGGGTGTGTCATTGGGATGTTTCAGGTTATTTGGGGGGCAGGGCTATTTGCCTGGGTGCATTTGGTGGCCTTATTGTGTTTTTTTTTCCTTGGCCGCCATTTTGTTGGCGGAGCATCCGCAGCGATGGCTATGCTGCAGGCCTTCCGCCGTATCTCACATTCATTACTGTTAGCGACCGCTGCGGACTGAAACAGTGGAACGTACCGCTGTGACATCGGGGATATCATAATATCATTGGCGGTCACTCCGCATGCCTGGCGGTGGTTTTAGGTGTTTCTGTTATGATACCGACCGTCGCGGTTGGATTTTCACATTCTCTGCCGTCTACGGGTGGTTTTTCGATGCCTCCTACCGCCGCAGTTGGAATATTTTGGCGGTTGATCATAATAGTGTCTGCGGTGTTTCCGCACTACCTGCGGACTGTAATTTTCCGCTACCATTGCGGTTGGATTTGTTTCCGTCTGCCATCGTAATGACCCTCTTGGAGTAGTGAAATGGAATTACTTGGAGATTTTGACTGCTATGAAGATTCTTTTAATGCATGTAAAGATAGCATTCAATGCACAATTTTTCAAACTTCTCTACAAATGTTAAATGAAGAGATTGAACAAGAAACTACTATTGCAGCTGAAATAGCTAGAGACAGTTCTCAAGATAGTCATAGTTCTGCTCCACTAAGTCAAGATCCACTAGGACAACCAATTCTTGAAAATGAAACAGCAATAGCCATGAATAAAGTAGAAACGGCAATCCAACAAGCACAACAGGATATTATTGAGTTGGGAAACTTAGAAGAAAAACTAAATGTTGAACAAAAATAAATATATCACCAAGTGACACAACAAATACAGCGTGGTTTACTGCATGAAAAAAAGAATGCCAATGCACATCATTTAAACCTATTTGAATGTACATCAGTGGGCAAGCTGGAACAGGAAAAAGTTTCTTAATTAAAGTTTTGACCAGTTATCTACACAAAACTACTGAAACACGTTTATCTTGTGCTGTAACGGCTCCAACTGGGTTAGCAGCACACAACATTAAAGGGATTACATTACATCAATTACTCATGCTACCAGTTGAACATGTAAATAAGTTAGAATATCACAAGCTATCTGGAGAAGCTTGTTATGAAGTTTCAAGAGTACTCATGAAAATGAAATTTCTAATCATTGATGAGGTGAGCATGATCTCAAACTTAATGCTTGCCTTTGTACATTTAAGAATGCAACAGATTTTAAAAACAGATTATGATGTTCTATTTGGAGGAAAACATGTAATTCTATTTGGCGACCTACTACAACTTACTCCTGTAAAAGGACAACCTGTTTTTAAAACACTTCTCCATGAAGACACTAAGAAATCTTCGGGAAGTATTGGAAATGTCAACATTTGGTCTCATTGTGAATATAAAGAACTTATTAAGAATATGCGACAAGCAAGTGATGAACATTATGGAAACATTCTTCAAGATATAAGAATTGGTGTTTTAACAAAACATGGAAAAGAAGCTTTGCAAAGTCAGCTTTTAACAAACTTGTTTCCAAATGAAAACATAGCACCTGAAATAATATACAAAAAAATTGGAGAAAAGAAGTCGATAGTTTGCCTAATGCCTACACTGCAAGAGTGTTCTACATTCAATCAAGAACTTTTGAAATTGGAAAAACAACCAATACTGAAAATGGAAGCTATCGATAAAATGGAACACGAAGGAGTTACTATTCTTCTCTCAGAGAAATTACAGTCAAAATTGGATTCTTTGGAAAAGTCGGTGTCTAAGACTGCAGGTTTCGAAAAGACTTTATATGTATGTGTAAACTGTCGGGTAATTTTACGGCGTAATTTGAATGTAGACGAAGGTTTAGTAAATGGATGGAGCAATGGGAAAAGTTGTTGAATTTGTAAATTTTCAGAAGAGAGATGGAATTGAATTTTTGAAGATTAAGGGGCATATTCTCAAGGCGACATCGCCGCGTTAGCGGCACTTTTCTGCCGCTAAAGCAGCGATATTTTTATCGCCGTATTCACAAGCTGTCGCTAACAGCCGTTAGCGACAGCTTACTGGCAATAGCGGCCGCTAATAACATCCCCAACGATGTCAGCGACAACTAATGCTAATCATATGCAATGTAGGCGTTCCCGTGTTAAAATGCACGCTAGCCCCACTTCGCGATATTCTCAGCGATCGCCCGGACCGACGATACGTAAAAAAAACAGCCGCTAAGGCCCGTTAGCTCCTGGGACTTAAGACCAGAAAATAGCTGGTCTTAAAAATGGGGAGAACACTTGGGGCCACATCCCAGCAGGTTTTAGTGCTGGACAGCGCTGCAAGCACTGTTGCAGCACTGCCCTGCGACAAAACTACAGTGCAGGGATGTTCACCATCAATAAGATAGTGCGCATTCCTGGGCCCCAGTCATGAAAAGTGTTGCAGCGCTGTGACAAGACAGTGTTGCAACACTTCTCACTATGCCCTTCTCGCGACAGCATGGATGTGCTGTATTCACTGGACAGCGCTCCATGACGCAAGTAATGACAGATACGTCAGGAATCCTGACGTATCTGTCTGTGCTAAAGACACGGATTTCTGCAGTTGTGTCACAACCATGACGCAACTCCAGCAATGCATGGGGCCAGCCTATACCTGTGGCACTGCGTCACCCTCACGGCTGCCATCAGGCAGACGGAAAGTACTGACACAGTGCCATTCATGAGGGGTGTCCTAATGTCGGCGCTGTTGGAGATCCATCGGTGGTGGTTGCATGCTTCGGTGTCATCGTTTGGAAGCAGTGGTGGAGTGTTGGTGCAGAGGGAGTTGACGAGACGTTCTTCGGTGGCCTTGATCCAGCTGCGAGGGGGTGCAATGATGGCGGTGGCGTCCGGTGGGCAAGGTGAAGATGTGATGTTACCAATCATGGTCAGTCCAGGAGAGTCCGGTGTTGTGGCTGTAGTTGAAGTTCCCGCTGGTGGAGGTGACGTGCTTGACCGTGCGTCCTGCCATGTGGCATGTTGAGGTGACTTGCTGCTTGCGTCTGATGCAGGGGACCTTCCCCAGGAGGGGGTGGTGTCCTGGTCACTAGGGTTGTCCAGGTGGAACTTGAGTTCACCGAGTAGGATGTCATCGGTGGATGGGAGACCCTGGGGTGCAATGAGGTCTACAATGGTATTGGAGAATGGGGGGCCATGGCCCGGGGGGCCTGCACATGAGGGTGCCACAGAAGATGTGCTTGGGCTTGGTCCTGATCTGGGAGTTGAGCTGGTCATTGGTCACCCTTGGGTCATTAGAGTGCGTGGTCAGTCGGAGTCTGCTTCTGTAGGTGATGGCAATGCCTCCTCCTTGATGGTCGGGGTGCTCCTTGCGGGTGATACGTCAGCCGTCAGTGATGGCGATGGCGATGTCTGGTCCAGAGCAGAGGTTGGTCCTGGCAGGTGAGATGGTGTCCAGGGTTGATGGCGAGGAGGGTGCTGGAGTTGTAGCGGTGGAATGTCCAAGAGGAAGGCTCCTTGGTGCTGAGCGCGGTCCAGGGGCAGATGGACGCAAACGGCGTAGCCTATGGGTTGCCTTTGGCACGGGAGACGACCATTACAATGCAGGCAGTAGATCGTTAACAATGCAACTCTGACAACGCAGGTGCCTTTACATCGCATTTGATTACAACGCATTGTGAGGTCAGTAATGGGGTAAGTTTTTCGGGTGGGTATGGGTTTTGAATGTAAAATAAGAAGATTGGGGTGTGTTTTGGAGAAAAATATGAAAATTGGGGTGTGTTTTGGGGTAAAATATGATATTTGGGGTGTGTTTTGGGGTAAAATATGAAATTTGGGGTGTGTTTTGGGGGCTCAAAAAGGAATTCCAGGGTTCACGGTTGGGTTTGGGGTGCAAAGGTTAGTTTTGGGTTGCACTCACTGACGTGGGAATAGTGATATTTATGTCTCCGCTATGCAACACCTACCCTACTGTTGCAATGTGCCTAGTATTAGTATGCATTGGAATGGAATGCGATGTTATGTCATGCGTTGTAACTACGTATGTACTTTTGGCACACGAGTGGTACGCCCGCTGTGCATGTGCGCACAACGGCCACCATTGAGAAGTGCAGGGGGGCGGGACAGCTGTGAGGTGGTAAACGCCGGAAAGAATACCGGATGGGACGTGTATGCCGTGATGTGTGTGTGAGCGGCTGTTGTAAATATTTCAATGAGGGAAGTCTTACCTCGAAGCCGGGTCCCATGTCTTCATATCTCCTGCTCTCCTGCGTCTGCTTGAGGCAGTGGGGCAACACTCTTCCGCGATTGTGGTAGTGCCATCACTGGGGGTGCGTCATCTACGTGTGATAGGCCTGAGCGACTCGCCCCCCGGCCTTCTGCGCTACGTGTTCCACCTTCTCCTTACCTGGTCATTGACACCGTGGCGCACTCCACTGCACTCTCTCCAAATCTGTGACTCAGCCAGCAGGAGCCTCAGCCCGGTGTGATTTCACTCGGATGGGTACTGCAGTCGACGCATAGTCCGCTGGTGGACCTCCCGATGCAGTTGAGGCAGCAGGGCCCCCTTAGGCGTGAAGTTGCAGCACTCACGCCACACAAGTTCGGCGTAGCACAGGGGCCTCACCCTCCACAGCATATGGCCAGTCCAACATCATGGGGCCTGTGATGCAGGGAGACGGCACACAGCATTGGTAATCCCCTTCGTGCACCCCGGTGTAGTGGTGGATCGTAGTATGTGATGCGGAACTCACCACGTTGGTGCGCAAGAGCGCCTCTACCATTGACAGCTCCAAGGGTCGCAAGGCGGTCTTCTCACACAGGTCAGCAACGTGTCTCCATGCGACCTGCCAGACTTCACCAGCAGGTATGGGCGATCGTCACGCCTCAATGCCTACCGCCATGGCTCATCGACTCCACAGCTCCTCCACATCCCACTCCAGGCTCCAGGCGAGGGTCAAGTGAGGCATCCAGGCTCCACACGCAGGTCCAGCGAGGCATCCAGGCTCCAGACACAGGTCCAGCAAGGCATCCAGGCTCCAGACGCAGGTCCAGCGAGGCATCCAGGCTCCAGACGCAGGTTCAGCGAGGCATCGGGGCTCACATCCTGGTCATCCTGGATGTTGGCTGGCTTGCAGGGGTTGTTGATATGTGCTGCACTTGGACCTGGCTGCTCCATTCTGCATGTTATTGTTTTTTATGCCTACTTTCTATTGGGGGTTGACTGATAGGCTATTTTTTGCATTAGAGGCAAGAAAGCTCACGTTTGTCTGACTAACGTGAGTTTTCTTGCCGCTAATGGGCCTACCGCTGGATTTCACCCGCTAACGCCGGAATTCCTATCGCCATCACGCTAATGTTAGTGGCAGTTTTCACCACCTAACCCTGATACTATCGCCATGTAGCGACGGCTTGGTAATACACCGCTAACATGGCGATAGTTTTCAGGGTTAGGCGGCGATAAGGAAACTACCGCTAACTAGCATTAGCGATAGTTATCTCCATTTCTTGTGAATACGCCCCACAATTTGATCAGATTGAAGAGGTAAAACAGATTGGACGTTGTGCTGTTCATTTGTTTGCTTGTAAAAGACTTGTATGTTCATAGAAAACAGTTTCCTCTTTCTTTAGCATATGCTGTAACCATTCATAAATCTCAAGGTTTAAGTGTAGACAGTGCTTTGGTAAATATTGGAAGTGCAGTGTTTAACCGCTTCGCTGCTAGGCCTTTTCCCCCCCTGTGCTAAGCCTTTTTTTGGCTATTTGGGGTAGTGCGCGCTTAGGCCCCTGTAACTTTTTGACCACATAAGGTATCCATGCCAAATTTGCGTCCTTTTTTTCTAACATCATGGGGATTGTAAAGGGACCCAGGGTTTGTGGATTTCCCTGGAGGGGACCCAGAAATTAGCCAAAATACAGCTAAATTTTGGGTTTTTGGGGAAAAATGCGAAAAAGGGCTACAGATGAAAGCGTCTTGTTTTTTCCCTGCAATTGGCATCAAAAAGGGGTTGTGGTGCTGAAATCACCATCTTCCCAGCTTTCAGGGACAAGCAGACTTTTGTCATAAAACCAACTTTTTTACACAGTTTTGGCATTTTTCTGGGACATAGCCTATTTTTGCTATTTTTTGTGCTTTCAACCTCCTTCCAGTTAATGGTAGAAATGGGTATGAAACCAATAATGGATCCTGGAAAGCCATACATTTATGAAAAGTAGACACAATTCTGAATTCAGCAAGGGGTCATTTGTGTAGATCCTTAAAGTTTTCCTTATAGAAACTAACAGTTAAATAAAGGAAAAATTGAAAATTAGTTGAAAAAAACAGCCATTTGTGTCAACGTTTTCACCTGTAACTTCTTCTAATTATGACAGCTATTTGAAGGCAATATACCGTTATATCCGCTGGACCTTTCTGGTTGTGGGGATATATAGGACTTGTAGGTTCACCAAGATCCCGACGAACCCAGAGCCAATAACTGAGCAGCATCTTGCAATGGTTTTTTATTATGTACCGGGTATATAGCAATTATTTTGGGAAAATGTATACATGGAAAAATTGTTATGAAAGTCACCTATGTATTTCTGAAATGGGAACAAAATGTAGATTTTAGAAACAGTAGATATTTGCACATTTCCGAAATTGGGAGTACCCATACTAGCATGAGAATTATAGGTCATTTTTCAAAATGACTTATTTTTTACACATTGTCTTTCATTTGGAAGGCAGAAATGCATCGAAAGTCAATAGGTAATAACAGTTGCTCTACAATTATGTTTTACCCTAAGTCTCCCGATAAAAATGGTACCTCACTTGTGTGGGTAGGGCTTGTGCCCACAACAGGAAATGGCTCAAAATGCAACGTGGACGTACTACATTTTCACAATGAAAAATGACCCTTTTTTTGCAAAGTGCCTAGCTGTAGTTTTTGAACCCTAGCTCTGCCGGCACTTAGGGAAACCTAGCAAACCTATACATTTTTGAAAAGTAGATACCCAGGGGAATCCAGGATGGGGTGACTTGACTGGCTCTCACCAGGTTCTGTTACCCAGAATCCCTTGCAAACCTAAAAAATTGGCAAAAAACACATTTTCCTCACTTTTCTGTGGTGGAAAGTTCTGGAATCTGCGTGGATCCACAAAATTCCACCCACCCCGCGTTCCACAAGGTCTTCCGAAAAAAATGGTACCTCACTTGTGTGGGTAGGCCTAGTGCCCGCGACAGGACACAGCGCAAAGCGCAACGTGGACGCACCACATTTTCACAGTGAAAAATGACCCTTTTTTTGCAAAGTGCATAGCTGTAGTTTTTGAACCCTAGCTCTGCCGGCACTTAGGGAAACCTAGCAAACCTATACATTTTTGAAAAGTAGACACCCAGGGGAATCAAGTATGGGGTGACTTGACTGGCTCTCACCAGGTTCTGTTACCCAGAATCCCTTGCAAACCTAAAAAATTGGCAAAAAAAACACATTTTCCTCACTTTTCTGTGGTGGAAAGCTCTGGAATCTGCGTGGATCCACAAAATTCCACACACCCCGCGTTTCCCAAGGTCTTCCGAAAAAAATGGTACCTCACTTGTGTGGGTCGGCCTAGTGCCCGCGACAGGAAGCAGCGCAAAGCGCAACGTGGACGCACCACATTTTCACAGTGAAAAATGACCCTTTTTTTGCAAAGTGCCTAGCTGTAGTTTTTGAACCCTAGCTCGGCCGGCACTTAGGGAAACCTAGCAAACCTATGCATTTTTGAAAAGTAGATACCCAGGGGAATCCAGGATGGGGTGACTTGACTGGCTCTCACCAGGTTCTGTTACCCAGAATCCCTTGCAAACCTAAATAATTGGCAAAAAAAACACCTTTTCCTCACTTTTCTGTGGTGGAAAGTTCTGGAATCTGCGTGGATCCACAAAATTCCACCCACCCCGCGTTCCCCAAGGTCTTCCGAAAAAAAAGGTACCTCACTTGTGTGGGTAGGCCTGGTGCCCGCGACAGGAAGCAGCGCAAAACGCAACGTGGACGCACCACATTTTCACAGTGAAAAATGACCCTTTTTTTGCAAAGTGCCTAGCTGTAGTTTTTGAACCCTAGCTCTGCCGGCACTTAGGGAAACCTAGCAAACCTATACATTTTTGAAAAGTAGACACAAAGGGGAATCCAGGATGGGGTGACTTGACTGGCTCTCACCAGGTTCTGTTACCCAGAATCCCTTGCAAACCTAAATAAGTGGCAAAAAAACCACATTTTCCTCACTTTTCTGTGGTGGAAAGTTCTGGAATCTGCGTGGATACACAAAATTCCACCCACCCCGCGTTTCCCAAGGTCTTCCGAAAAAAATGGTACCTCACTTGTGTGGGTAGGCCTAGTGCCCGCGACAGGAAGCAGCGCAAAACGCAACGTGGACGCACCACATTTTCACAGTGAAAAATGACCCTTTTTTGCAAAGTGCCTAGCTGTAGTTTTTGAACCCTAGCTCTGCCGGCACTTAGGGAAACCTAGCAAACCTATACATTTTTGAAAAGTAGACACCCAGGGGAATACAGGATGGGGTGACTTGACTGGCTCTCACCAGGTTCTGTTACCCAGAATCCCTTGCAAACCTAAAAAATTGGCAAAAAAACCACATTTTCCTCACTTTTCTGTGGTGGAAAGATTTGGAATCTGCGTGGATCCACAAAATTCCACCCACGCCGCGTTCCCCAAGGTCTTCCGAAAAAAATGGTACCTCACTTGTGTGGGTAGGCCTAGTGCCCGCGACAGGAAGCAGCGCAAAACGCAACGTGGACGCACCACATTTTCACAGTGAAAAATGACCCTTTTTTTGCAAAGTGCCTAGCTGTAGTTTTTGAACCCTAGCTCTGCCGGCACTTAGGGAAACCTAGCAAACCTATACATTTTTGAAAAGTAGACACCCAGGGGAATCCAGGATGGGATGACTTAACTGGCTCTCGCCAGGTTCTGTTACCCAGAATCCCTTGCAAACCTAAAAAATTGGCAAAAAAAAACACATTTTCCTCACTTTTCTGTGGTGTAAAGTTCTGGAATCTGCGTGGATCCACAAAATTCCACCCACCCCGCGTTCCCCAAGGTCTTCTGAAAAAAATGGTGCCTCACTCGGGTGGGAGGCCCAAGTACCCGCGACAGGCAAGGTCCCACAACGTATTGAGGCGACCTCAAAATGGCCTATCACAAAACGACCTGGTTTTGCAAGGGGGGTCCCATGACGTTTTGGCCCGGGGCTCGGCGGCCACCTAGGGAAACCTACCAAACCCACACATTTCTGAAAAGTAGACACCCGGGGGATTCCAGGGAGGTATGGCTTGCGTGGATCCCCCAACGTTTTCTTACCCAGAATCCCCTGCAAACCTGACATTTTGCTGAAAAAATCCCTTTTTTCACACATTTTTGTGTGTTAAAGTTGTGGCATCACGGGGCCGACACAAATTTCCTACCACCCAGTGTTCCCCCAGGTCTCCCGATAAAAATGGTGCCTCACTCGGGTGGGAGGCCCAAGTACCCGCGACAGGCAAGGGCCCACAACGTATTGAGGCGACCTCAAAATGGCCTATCACAAAACGACCTGGTTTTGCAAGGGGGGTCCCATGACGTTTTGGCCCGGGGCTCGGCGGCCACCTAGGGAAAAGTACCAAACCCACACATTTTTGAAAAGTAGATACCCGGGGGATTCCAGGGAGGTATGGCTTGCGTGGATCCCCCAACGTTTTCTTACCCAGAATCCCCTGCAAACCTGACATTTTGCTGAAAAAATCCCTTTTTTCACACATTTTTGTGTGGTAAAGTTGTGGCATCATGGGGCTGACACAAATTTCCTACCACCCAGCATTCCCCCAGGTCTCCCGATAAAAATGGTGCCTCACTCGGGTGGGAGGCCCAAGTACCCGCGACAGGCAAGGGCCCACAACGTATTGAGGTGACCTCAAAATGGCCTATCACAAAACGACCTGGTTTTGCAAGGGGGGTCCCATGACGTTTTGGCCCGGGGCTCGGCGGCCACCTAGGGAAACCTACCAAACCCACACATTTCTGAAAAGTAGACACCCGGGGGATTCCAGGGAGGTATGGCTTGCGTGTATCCCCCAACGTTTTCTTACCCAGAATCCCCTGCAAACCTGACATTTTGCTGAAAAATCCCTTTTTCACACATTTTTGTGTGTTAAAGTTGTGGCATCACGGGGCTGACACAAATTTCCTACCACCCAGCGTTCCCCCAGGTCTCCCGATAAAAATGGTGCCTCACTCGGGTGGGAGGCCCAAGTACCCGCGACAGGCAAGGGCCCACAACATATTGAGGCGACCTCAAAATGGCCTATCACAAAACAACCTGGTTTTGCAAGGGGGGTCCCATGACGTTTTGGCACGGGGCTCGGCGGCCACCTAGGGAAACCTACCAAACCCACACATTTCTGAAAAGTAGACACCCGGGGGACTCCAGGGAGGTATGGCTTGCATGGATCCCCCAACATTTTCTTACCCAGAATCCCCTGCAAACCTGACATTTTGCTGAAAAAATCACTTTTTTCACACATTTTTGTGTGTTAAAGTTGTGGCATCACAGGGCTGACACAAATTTCCTACCACCCAGCGTTCCCCAGGTCTCCCGATAAAAATGGTGCCTCACTCGGTGGGAGGCCCAAGTACCGGCGACAGGCAAGGGCCCACAACGTATTGAGGCGACCTCAAAATGGCCTCTCACAAAACGACCTGGTTTTGCAAGGGGGTCCCATGACGCTTTGGCCCGGGGCTCGGCGGCCACCTAGGGAAACCTACCAAACCCATACATTTCTGAAAAGTAGACACCCGGGGATTCCAGGGAGGTATGGCTTGCGTGGATCCCCCAACGTTTTCTTACCCAGAATCCTCTGCAAACCTGACATTTTGCTGAAAAAATCCCTTTTTTCACACATTTTTGTGTGGTAAAGTTGTGGCATCACAGGGCTGACACAAATTTCCTACCACCCAGTGTTCCCCCAGGTCTCCCGATAAAAATGGTGCCTCACTCGGGTGGGAGGCCCAAGTACCCGCGACAGGCAAGGGCCCACAACGTATTGAGGCGACTTCAAAATTGCCTATCACAAAATGTTTTGGGCCCTTGCCTGTCGCGGGTACTTGGGCCTCCCACCCGAGTGAGGCATCATTTTTATCGGGAGACCTGGGGGAATGCTGGGTGGTAGGAAATTTGTGTCAGCCCCGTGATGCCACAACTTTACCACACAAAAATGTGTGAAAAAAGGGATTTTTTCAGCAAAATATCAGGTTTGCAGGGGATTCTGGGTAAGAAAACGTTGGGGGATCCATGCAAGCCATACCTCCCTGGAATCCCCGGGTGACTACTTTTCAGAAATGTGTGGGTTTGGTAGGTTTCCTAGGTGGCCGCCGAGCCCCGGGCCAAAACATCATGGGACCCCCTTGCAAAACCAGGTCGTTTTGTGATAGGCCATTTTGATGTCTCCTCAATACGTTTTGGGCCCTTGCCTGCTGCGGGTACTTGAACCACCCACACCAGTGAGGTTTTAGCCCTGGGCTCGGCGGCCATCTTAGGAAACCTACCAAACCCACACATTTCTGAAAAGTAGACACCCGGGAAATTCCAGGAGGTATAGCTTGCGTGGATCCCCCAACATTTTCTTACCCAGAATCCCTGCAAACCTGATATTTTGCTGAAAAATCACTTTTTCGCACATTTTTGTGTGGTAAAGTTGTGGAATCATGGGCTGACACAAATTTCCTACCACCCAGTGTCCCCCAGGTCTCCCGATAAAAATGGTGCCTCACTCAGGTGGGAGGCCCAAGTACCCGCGACAGGCAAGGGCCCACAACGTATTGAGGTGACCTCAAAATGGCCTATCATGAAACGACCTGGTTTGCAAGGGGGTCCCATGACGTTTTGGCCCGGGCCTGGCGGCCACCTAGGGAAACCTACCAAACCGACACATTTCTGAAATGTAGACACCCGGGGATTCCAGGGAGGTATGGCTTGCGTGGATCCCCCAACGTTTTCTTACCCAGAATCCCCTGCAAACCTGACATTTTGCTGAAAAAATCACTTTTTTCACACATTTTTGTGTGTTAAAGTTGTGGCATCACGGGGCTGACACAAATTTCCTACCACCCAGTGTTCCCCAGGTCTCCCGATAAAAATGGTGCCTCACTGGGTGGGAGGCCCAAGTACCGCGACAGGCAAGGGCCCACAACGTATTGAGGCGCCCTCAAAATGGCCTCTCACAAAACGACCTGGTTTTGCAAGGGGGTCCCATGACGTTGTGGCCCGGGCTCGGCGGCCACCTAGGGAAACCTACCAAAGCCACACATTTCTGAAAGTAGACACCTGGGGGATTCCAGGGAGGTATGGCTTGCGTGGGTCCCCCAACGTTTCTTACCCAGAATCCCTGCAAACCTGACATTTTGCTGAAAAAATCCTTTTTTCACACATTTTTGTGTGGTAAAGTTGTGGCATCATGGGCTGACACAAATTTCCTACCACCCAGCGTTCCCCCAGGTCTCCCGATAAAAATGGTGCCTCACTCGGGTGGGAGGCCCAAGTACCCGCGACAGGCAAGGGCCCACAACGTATTGAGGCGACATCAAAATTGCCTATCACAAAATGTTTTGGGCCCTTGCCTGTCGCGGGTACTTGGGCCTCCCACCCGAGTGAGGCACCATTTTTATCGGGAGACCTGGGGGAACGCTGGGTGGTAGGAAATTTGTGTCAGCCCCGTGACGCCACAACTTTACCACACAAAAATGTGTGAAAAAGTGATTTCTTCAGCCACATTTCAGGTTTGCAGGGGATTCTGGGTAAGAAAACGTTGGGGGATCCACGCAAGCCATACCTCCCTGGAATCCCCCGGGTGTCTACTTTTCAGAAATGTGTGGGTTTGGTAGGTTTCCCTAGGTGGCCGCCGAGCCCCGGGCCAAAACGTCATGGGACCCCCCTTGCAAAACCAGGTCGTTTTGTGATAGGCCATTTTGAGGTCGCCTCAATACGTTGTGGGCCCTTGCCTGTCGCGGGTACTTGGGCCTCCCACCCGAGTGAGGCACCATTTTTATCAGGAGACCTGGGGGAACGCTGGGTGGTAGGAAATTTGTGTAAGCCCCGTGATGCCACAACTTTACCACACAAAAATATGTGAAAAAAGTGATTTTTTCAGCAAAATATCAGGTTTGCAGGGGATTCTGGGTAAGAAAACGTTGGGGGATCCATGCAAGCCATACCTCCCTGGAATCCCTCGGGTGTCTACTTTTCAGAAATGTGTGGGTTTGGTAGGTTTCCCTAGGTGGCCGCCGAGCCCCGGGCCAAAACATCATGGGACCCCCCTTGCAAAACCAGGTCGTTTTGTGATAGGCCATTTTGAGGTCGCCTCAATACGTTGTGGGCCCTTGCCTGTCGCGGGTACTTGGGCCTCCCACCCGAGTGAGGCACCATTTTTATCGGGAGACCTGGGGAACGCTGGGTGGTAGGAAATTTGTGTCAGCCCCGTGACGCCACAACTTTACCACACAAAAATGTGTGAAAAAAGTGATTTCTTCAGCCACATTTCAGGTTTGCAGGGGATTCTGGGTAAGAAAACGTTGGGGGATCCACGCAAGCCATACCTCCCTGGAATCCCCGGGTGTCTACTTTTCAGAAATGTGTGGGTTTGGTAGGTTTCCCTAGGTGGCCACCGAGCCCCGGGCCAAAACATCATGGGACCCCCTTGCAAAACCAGGTTGTTTTGTGATAGGCCATTTTGAGGTCGCCTCAATACGTTGTGGGCCCTTGCCTGTCGCGGGTACTTGGGCCTCCCACCCGAGTGAGGCACCATTTTTATCGGGAGACCTGGGGGAACGCTGGGTGGTAGGAAATTTGTGTCAGCCCTGTGATGCCACAACTTTACCACACAAAAATATGTGAAAAAAGTGATTTTTTCAGCAAAATATCAGGTTTGCAGGGGATTATGGGTAAGAAAACGTTGGGGCATCCACGCAAGCCATACCTCCCGGGAATCCCCCGGGTGTCTACTTTTCAGAAATGTGTGGGTTTGGTAGGTTTCCCTAGGTGGCCGCCGAGCCCCGGGCCAAAACATCATGGGACCCCCCTTGCAAAACCAGGTCGTTTTGTGATAGGCCATTTTGAGGTCGCCTCAATACGTTGTGGGCCCTTGCCTGTCACGGGTACTTGGGCCTCCCACCCGAGTGAGGCACCATTTTTATCGGGAGACCTGGGGGAACACTGGGTGGTAGGAAATTTGTGTCAGCCCCGTGATGCCACAACTTTACCACACAAAAATGTGTGAAAATGTGATTTTTTTCAGCAAAATATCAGGTTTGCAGGGGATTCTGGGTAAGAAAATGTTGGGGGATCCACGCAAGCCATACCTCCCTGGAATCCCCGGGTGTCTACTTTTCAGAAATGTGTGGGTTTGGTAGGTTTCCTAGGTGGCCGCCAAGCCCCGGGCCAAAACATCATGGGACCCCCTTGCAAAACCAGGTCATTTTGTGATAGGCCATTTTGAGGTCGCCTCAATACGTTGTGGGCCCTTGCCTGTCGTGGGTACTTGGGCCTCCCACCCGAGTGAGGCACCATTTTTATCGGGAGACCTGGGGGAACGCTGGGTGGTAGGAAATTTGTGTCAGCCCCGTGACGCCACAACTTTACCACACAAAAATGTGTGAAAAAAGTGATTTCTTCAGCCACATTTCAGGTTTGCAGGGGATTCTGGGTAAGAAAACGTTGGGGGATCCACGCAAGCCATACCTCCCTGGAATCCCCGGGTGTCTACTTTTCAGAAATGTGTGGGTTTGGTAGGTTTCCCTAGGTGGACACCGAGCCCCGGGCCAAAACATCATGGGACCCCCTTGCAAAACCAGGTCGTTTTGTGATAGGCCATTTTGAGGTCGCCTCAATACGTTGTGGGCCCTTGCCTGTCGCGGGTACGTGGGCCTCCCACCCGAGTGAGGCACCATTTTTATCAGGAGACCTGGGGGAACGCTGGGTGGTAGGAAATTTGTGTCAGCCCCGTGACGCCACAACTTTACCACACAAAAATGTGTGAAAAAAGTGATTTCTTCAGCCACATTTCAGGTTTGCAGGGGATTCTGGGTAAGAAAACGTTGGGGGATCCACGCAAGCCATACCTCCCTGGAATCCCCGGGTGTCTACTTTTCAGAAATGTGTGGGTTTGGTAGGTTTCCCTAGGTGGCCGCCGAGCCCCGGGCCAAAACGTCATGGGACCCCCCTTGCAAAACCAGGTCGTTTTGTGATAGGCCATTTTGAGGTCGCCTCAATACATTGTGGGCCCTTGCCTGTCGCGGGTACTTGGGCCTCCCACCCGAGTGAGGCACCATTTTTATCGGGAGACCTGGGGGAACGCTGGGTGGTAGGAAATTTGTGTCAGCCCCATGATTCCACAACTTTACCACACAAAAATGTGTGAAAAAAGTGATTTTTTCAGCAAAATATCAGGTTTGCAGGGGATTCTGGGTAAGAAAACGTTGGGGGATCCACGCAAGCCATACCTCCCTGGAATTCCCCGGGTGTCTACTTTTCAGAAATGTGTGGGTTTGGTAGGTTTCTTAAGATGGCCGCCGAGCCCAGGGCCAAAAACCTCACTGGTGTGGGTGGTTCAAGTACCCGCAACAGGCAAGGGCCCAAAACGTATTGAGGAGACATCAAAATGATCTATCACAAAACAAGCTGGTTTTGCAAGGGGAGTCACCTGGGTTTTTGGCCCCGGGCTCGGCGGCCATCTTGGGAAACTGTTGGAAACGGGGTTACCGAGACCGTTATGGTAGCATGGCGCAAAGCGGGGAAAGGCACGCGAAGGCAATGTGTAAGGCAGTTGTGCAGCACACTCTCACATTAACTCAGAAATGCGACGCAATAACCGGACACCACACCAGGCTTAGATAAGTAACAATCAGGTTCCTTTATCTTAATCAAGATGGCATTCAATTATTCAAATTATACATTCGGGTAACTAGTGCGCGTTCATTTAAAAAGACCCTTCACAATTCTGGCCACTAAAAGGCCGCATTAAAATCACAGCACCACTGCTCATTCGGGTGCTCTTTACCAACTAGGGCCTAGAACAGGCGCAACACGGTTTATACATCAACATATATACAGTAGGCCTAGGTACTCTATACAGCCTATGATACACTAGGCGGGAGGGAATCCTACCGGGAACCCCTCAACATGTCCAGCAGCTGGGGGCTTCCTATAAGGGGGGACTCCTTTATCTCCCCGGGGAGGTGAGGGTTACATTAGGCTAGGGTTACACCAGGTGCCTGGCCTATTATCAAATGTTATCAAAGGCCCCCTCCCTCCTTAATCCCTCTTCATGCGTGGCCCCCGGCCCCCAGGGGCTTAACCTAGAGCCCTAGGGGCCTCCTGGGCTCACCTGCGGTGTTGTGGCTGGCTGCGGGGGCCTCACGGCGGACTCTTCTCCGGGCCAGCCCTCTGTTGTGGGGGCGGGGCCCGGCGTGAGTCTCACGGCCCTCCGGCCGGCGCTGTTTCTACTTCACGAGGCTACGGAGCCTCTCGCTGTGTTGCTGCGTCGTTGGGGGGCCGGTATGCCACTCCTCCGGCCCCCGTGGAGTCAGGGGAGAGAGTGGGGACTCTGAGCGGGAGCCGGCAGTCCTTGCAGACGGCTCCGGCTTCCCGCGAAGGCACAGGAGGTTCGTCCTTACCTCCGGACGTGCTGGGCGGAGGCGGGCTCTTGACGGCGCCCAATCCTGGCGCGGCGGCGATTCTTCTTGGGGCTCCCGTTGGCAGTGGAGCCCCGTGGACGTCCTCTCGATTGGCTCCGGCTGGGCCAATCGCGTCGCGGTCTTCTCTTCTTCCGGGGGCTCCCGTTGGCAGTGGAGCCCCTCTGACGTCGTCTCGCTTGGCTCCGGCTGGGCCAATCGCGTCGCGGCCTTCGTTGGTTGCCAGGCGACGCCTCCCCTCTCCTTCTTCTCCGGCGATTGACTCCGGCGGGCCAATCCCGTCGCGGCCTTTTCGGGGCGCGACCTGTGACGCGGTCAGCGTCCCCGGCCCCTCGGCAACAGCGTCCACGGGCCTGGAGGCCGCAGTAGGCCTCAGCTCACTTCACGCAGCCCTCGGGGGCTGCGACGGTGTTATTCTTGGCCGCGCTTGCAGCGGCAGGGGTCTCGGGCCCGGCGGTGACTTCTGGGGTTTCGGTGAGGGCGCGGACGGCGCCCCTCACCACAGTTATGCACGGGGGAGAGGTCTTCCTGCCTCAGCTCCCTCTTCACGCAGCGGCGGCCGCGGCGGCGATCCGGTCACCAGGTCAGTGACGGAGGGGGAGGTCAAGTTCTCTCCTCACTTGGAGTTGCAGCGCAGGCGCGCTGACAGCCTTATGCACCGGGCTGTGTAAGGATGGTTCTTGGAGGACAGTCCAGCTGTCTGTATAGGTAGATAGGGGGTGGAGGCCTAGCGCTTAGGACGCAGCGCTTCGCCTCCTGATCCCCTCTCAATGGTTTTCACTTTAGGTTCTGCAGGTCATGGATTCAGCAAAGTCTCTTTATGAACAGGGGGGGGTTGTGAGTTGGTGATTCTTGGAGGGGTTGATGTGCCTCCTGGCACGCTGGAGATGGTTCCCTGGGTCCCCTCACACTGGGCAAGATCAGTGGGTGGTGGGCGTTCCTCATCTATCTTACGGCAGCAGGGCCTTGACCCTGTCAGCGGCAGTAGTGTAGGTCTCCCCCTAGGCCCTAAAGTCTGTACTCCAGCGCAGGTTCTCCCAGGTTCAGCGGTGCCTCAACCTAACTAACTCCAGGTTTTCCCTCCAAGCCTCTTATACCCCTAGGTCAGGTGACCCTCCCAAAGGCGGCAAAGTGTAACTCCTCCCACAGCCCGGAAGGTTCTGGAACCTTCCACCTACCTAGCTATGGGGCCCAGAGGCGGGGACGGGATGGCTACTGTATCCCTTGTCCCAGCCTGACTCTGGCGACTAGCGTGTATGTGTGGAAGGCCCTCTGCAGTAGCAGGGGCCTGTGGCAGCCATCTTTGGTGAGAGAGCACCTGCACCTCAGCACTGACCAGCAGTGGCAAGGCGCCCGGAGACCTAGGTCCAGTAAAAATATGGTGGCAAAAATGAGGCGCAGAAAGGGAAAAAAACAGGGTAAGACCACCCTAGGGCTGACAGGTCTAACACACGTCCCCCCAGCCGAAAGAGGGGAGAGCTTCCCAACCTCTAGGGAGTTCTCTTCACTAAGGCGGAAAAACCGGGAGAGACCGTCAGCGTTGGCGTGGTCTACACCGGGTCGATGTTCCACCCGAAAGTCCATCCCCTGGAGGGAAATGGACCATCTCAACAATTTGGGATTTTCGCCTCTCATCTGCATGAGCCAGCGAAGGGGTCTGTGGTCGGTCTGGACCAAGAAGTGACAACCAAAAAGGTATGGCCTCAACTTCTTCACCGCCCAAACCACAGCAAAGGCTTCCCGCTCGATGGTACTCCACCGCTGTTCCCGGGGGAGTAGTCGTCGGGAGATAAAGGCCACTGGCTGGTCTTGGCCATCGTCATTCAGCTGCGAGAGCACAGCTCCTATGCCATGCTCAGAAGCGTCTGTCTGCACGATGAATTCCCGGCCGAAGTCGGGGGTCCGGAGCACCGGTGCGGTGCACATGGCACGTTTAAGAGTCTCAAAGGCATCTTGGCAGGCAGCCGTCCAGATTACTCTGCGTGGCTGTTTCTTGGAAGTCAATTCCGTCAATGGGCCCACGATGGTTCCATATCCCTTGACGAACCGGCGGTAGTATCCCGTGAGGCCGAGAAAAGCTCGGACCTCTGTTTGGGTCTTGGGGGCTCCCAGGCCATGATGGTCTCAATCTTGGCTTGGAGGGGTTGCACCTTACCTCCGCCCACCAGATGTCCCAGGTACACGACAGATCCCTGTCCAATCTGGCACTTGCTGGCCTTGATGGTTAGACCAGCCCTTTGCAAAGCCTGCAGCACCTCCTGGAGATGCTGCAGATGGTCCTCCCAGCTGCTACTGAAGACAGCTATGTCATCCAGGTAGGCAGCAGAGAAGGCCTCTAGGCCAGACAGCACCTGGTTCACCAACCGCTGGAAAGTGGCGGGAGCATTTTTCAACCCGAAGGGCATCACCTGGAATTGAAAGTGGCCCTCGGGGGTGGAGAACGCAGTCTTCTCCCTTGCTCCTTCCGCCATGGCGATCTGCCAATATCCTGATGTTAAATCAATGGTACTCAAATACCGGGCTGCTCCCAGCCGGTCAATGAGCTCATCCGCCCGAGGGATCGGGTGAGCGTCGGTCTTGGTGACCGAGTTGAGTCCACGATAATCCACACAGAACCGAAGTTCTGGTGTGGTGCCCGGGGGGCCGCTTTCGGCACCAACACTACCGGACTAGCCCAAGGGCTACTGGAAGGCTCAATCACCCCCAGTTCTAGCATCTTTACCACCTCACTCTGGATACTAGCCTTGACCTTATCGGACAGCCGGTAAGACTTGTTCTTCACTGGCGGACTGTCCCCTGTGTCCACATCATGGGTACACAGGTGCGTGATTCCAGGCGTGAGGGAAAACAACGAGGCGTACTGCCCCAAAACCTGGCGGCAGTCCCTCTGTTGCTCTGGGGTCAAGGATGGGGCGAGGACTACTCCCTCTACCGAACCATCCTTCTCGTGGACCGCCAGAAGGTCTGGCAGAGGCTCACTCTCTTCCTCCTCACTCCCATCCGTTATCATCAAGAGAGTGAGCTCGGAACGCTCCTGGTGTGGCTTCAGGCGGTTGACGTGGAGCACCCTGTGGGGTTGACGGGGGGTCTTCATGTCGACGACATACGTGGTCTGGCCTTTTCGTTCTAAGATCTCAAACGGCCCAGTCCATCGGTCCTGGAGGGCGCTAAGCTCTCCTGGCTCCATGACCCACACCTTCTGTCCAGCGTCTAACTCTACCGTCCGCGCGTTCCGGTCATACCATTGCTTCATGACGGCCTGACTTGCCTCTAAGTTGTCCGAGGCCTCCTTCCACAGCTTGGCCACTTGGCTGCGGAACGCCAGCATATAGCTGACCACATCACGGGGAAGCTTCGAGGAAGACTTCTCCCACCCCTCTTTGACAAGACTGAGGGGCCCCCGAACGGGGTGGCCATAGAGCAGCTCAAAGGGGCTGAAACCGACCCCCTTCTGCGGCACCTCTCGGTAGGAGAAGAGCAGACAGGGTAAGAGGACGTCCCACTTTCTTCTCAAGTCCTCGGGTAGGCTCCTGATCATCCCCTTCAAGGTTTTGTTGAAGCGCTCCACGAGCCCGTTCGTCTGGGGGTGGTAAGGAGTGGAGAACCGGTAGGTCACTCCACACTCCTTCCACATGGCCTGCATGTAGGCTGACATGAAATTCGTGCCCCTATCTGACACCACGACCTTGGGGAATCCCACTCGGGTAAAAATCCCCATGAGGGCCCGCGCCACCACCGGTGCTGTGATGGTCCTCAGAGGGATTGCCTCTGGGTACCGGGTGGCGTGGTCTACTAGCACCAAAATGAACCTATGCCCAGCTGAAGTCGGCGGATCCAACGGCCCGACAATGTCAATCCCCACTCGCTCAAAAGGGGTATCGACCACTGGGAGAGGTTCTAGAGGGACCTTCACCTTAGTCCCTGTCTTGCCGCTTGCTTGGCAAGTGGTGCAGGTCTTGCAATAAGTGTCAGAAGTGACGCGCATCCTGGGCCAGTAAAAATGTGGGACCAAGCGCGCAAACGTCTTGTCCTGGCCCAGGTGTCCTGCTAGTGGTATCTCATGCGCCAACTCTAGCAGAAAGGCTCGGTGGCATTGGGGGACCACCACGGCCCTTGAGGACCCATGCACCGGAGCCTTAGGCTCACTGTAGAGGAGACCATCCTCCCAGTAGACATGGTAATTACCAGTCTCTGTTCCAGCTGCTTGGGCGTCGGCCTGTTGCCGTATGCCAACAAGCGTAGGGCACTCCCTCTGTGCCCGGCAAAATTCTTCCCGGGTAGGCCCTCCTTCCACCTGCCACTCTGCAGGGGTCGGCAGGTCCCCCACGGGAAAACCAACCACCTCAGCGGACTCCGGGGTCACCTCCGCGGGCTCCCCATCCATCTCACCGGGTGTTTCCTCCCGGACATCTCCTCGTCCAGCAGTGGGCTGGGCCCTTCTTTCAGGCTCCAACCCGGGCTGAGTTCCTGGTCGGGCAGCCATGGACCGCGTGATAACGCAAGTCCATCCTGGTAACCCCAACATCTCAGCATGGGCATTGAACTCTACCTCTCTCCAGGCAGTATGTTCTAAATCGTTGCCCAGCAGACAGTCAACTGGCATGGCAGGGCTCACCGCAACCTTCATCAGACCTGACACTCCTCCCCACTCAAAGGGAACTTGGGCCACGGGGTAATGACCCAGGCTATTATCTGCCATCACAACCGGGTGGAACTCCTCAGGAATCACCTGCTCTGGGGACACCAGCTGACGTTTCACCATTGTCATACTGGCACCTGTGTCCCTCAGAGCCTCCACCTCCTCCCCGTTCACCAGGACCCTCTGCCGATACTTGGCAGTGTTCTCGGGTACCTGCACCCTTGGGATGATCTCCCTATCCCCCAGGGAAACTAAGGTCAAGCCTGTCCACTCACCTCCCCTACCTAGGGACAACTCCTCCCCAAGCGCTACACTGGCCACCCCGGGGGTCTTACCTCCTGTGGGGGCTGGGGCTCTCTTGCGACACTGGGCATCCCCCTTGTAGTGTCCAACCTCCCCGCACTCGTAGCACCGGACAGTTCTGGGCTGCTGACTCCTGTCAGGGTAAGTGGGTTTCTGGTATCCAGATTGGGATGGGAAACCTACCCCTCTCCCAGGCGGTCTATTTTGGGGACCTTTAAAGAACTCCCTCTTTTTATCTCCCCCTCTTTCTTCTGGGGGAACACCTGTCCACCCTTCGGGGGATCCGCCCCGGCTCCCTTGTGGGACACCCTAGTGCTGACCCACGTGTCTGCCTCCTCTGCAAGCTCCCTTGGGTTGGTCAGCTTGCGGTCCACCAAGTACTGGCGCAGCTCCGGAAAACATTTCTCGAGGAGGTGCTCTCTCAAAAATAGGTCGTACAGCCCAGTGTAATTGTCAACCTCGCTGCCACGCACCCAACCCTCTAATGCCTTCCGGGCATAATCATAAAAATCTACCCAGTTTTGTGTGGTGAGCTTGTGGCTGTTGCGAAACTTTTGGCGGTACTTCTCAGGGGTGAGGCCAAACTTCCTGAGCAGGGCCTCCCTCATGATAGGGTAGTTGGTTCGATCCCCCTTTTCTAAGGTTAGCAGTGTGTCCCTGACTAGTGGAGGTATGTATCTATAAAGTCCTCCTCCCCAGTAGCTCTCAGGAACTCTATGGGCCACCAAAGCTACCTCGTACGCCGTCAACCACTTGTCTATGTCATCACCCACACTAAAGCTGGCCATCACCTCCCTGGGTAGGTAAAATTTGGGCTCCTGTGGAACCCCAGTAGGTACGCTGCCACCATTTCCTTTGCCTTCCATTTCCATTTGCAAGGCTCGGAGCTCCAGTTCTTTCAGGCTAAGCTCATGTACAAGCCTTCTTTCCTCCATGGCTAGCCTTCCCTGTTCTCGCTCCCTTTCCATCTTAGCCAATTCTAATGTCAATTGCCTTTGCTGCCTTCTGTCCTCGAATTCCTCTGGTGACACACTCCCCCCTGACGCACTACTGCCTGCCCTGGAACGTCTTCCTGGCAACACATTCTCGCTGACGTCAATGTTCAGTAGGCTCAGTTCTCCTGGGTCGTCTGTCTCCCTCTGCTCCTCCTCCTCCCCTCTTCCCTCCGGGTGGGCCATGACCCATGCCCTCAAAGCCTTCTGAAGTACCTCCTTCCTGGCACCTCGCTTGACGGCCACCCCCTCTCTAGGCAGAACTCCTTGAGCTGGTTCACCGTGTACCTCTCTAGGTCGGCTAGCTCAAACTCCATCCTCCTAGGTGGGGTCCCAGACAACTTAAGGAAGGGGTCCTAAATGGAAGGCAGCAGGTCTTAACACAGGACTAATACAACTGGCAATTTACAATAGAATTCCTCCTACTTATTATTTTCCTAGGTGTCCAATTGCGGCGCACACTGAGTCACTGTAGGGTGCTGCACAAATACCAGTCCTTATCCCACCGCTGAACACCAATGTTGGAAACGGGGTTACCGAGACCGTTATGGTAGCATGGCGCAAAGCGGGGAAAGGCACGCGAAGGCAATGTGTAAGGCAGTTGTGCAGCACACTCTCACATTAACTCAGAAATGCGACGCAATAACCGGACACCACACCAGGCTTAGTATAAGTAACAATCAGGTTCCTTTATATTGATCAAGATGGCATTCAATTATTCAAATTATACATTCGGGTAACTAGTGCGCGTTCATTTAAAAAGACCCTTCACAATTCTGGCCACTAAAAGGCCGCATTAAAATCACAGCACCACTGCTCATTCGGGTGCTCTTTACCAACTAGGGCCTAGAACAGGCGCAACACGGTTTATACATCAACATATGTACAGTAGGCCTAGGTACTCTATACAGCCTATGATACACTAGGCGGGAGGGAATCCTACAGGGAACCCCTCAACATGTCCAGCAGCTGGGGGCTTCCTATAAGGGGGGACTCCTTTATCTCCCCGGGGAGGTGAGGGTTATATTAGGCTAGGGTTACACCAGGTGCCTGGCCTATTATCAAAGGTTATCAAAGGCCCCCTCCCTCCTTAATCCCTCTTCATGCGTGGCCCCCGGCCCCCAGGGGCTTAACCTAGAGCCCTAGGGGCCTCCTGGGCTCACCTGCGGTGTTGTGGCTGGCTGCGGGGGCCTCACGGCGGACTCTTCTCCGGGCCAGCCCTTTGTTGTGGGGGCGGGGCCCGGCGTGAGTCTCACGGCCCTCCGGCCGGCGCTGTTTCTACTTCACGAGGCTACGGAGCCTCTCGCTGTGTTGCTGCGTCGTTGGGGGCCGGTATGCCACTCCTCCGGCCCCCGTGGAGTCAGGGGAGAGAGTGGGGACTCTGAGCGGGAGCCGGCAGTCCTTGCAGACGGCTCCGGCTTCCCGCGAAGGCACAGGAGGTTCGTCCTTACCTCCGGACGTGCTGGGCGGAGGCGGGCTCTTGACGGCGCCCAATCCTGGCGCGGCGGCGATTCTTCTTGGGGCTCCCGTTGGCAGTGGAGCCCCGTGGACGTCCTCTCGATTGGCTCCGGCTGGGCCAATCGCGTCGCGGTCTTCTCTTCTTCCGGGGGCTCCCGTTGGCAGTGGAGCCCCTCTGACGTCGTCTCGCTTGGCTCCGGCTGGGCCAATCGCGTCGCGGCCTTCGTTGGTTGCCAGGCGACGCCTCCCCTCTCCTTCTTCTCCGGCGATTGACTCCGGCGGGCCAATCCCGTCGCGGCCTTTTCGGGGGCGCGACCTGTGACGCGGTCAGCGTCCCCGGCCCCTCGGCAACAGCGTCCACGGGCCTGGAGGCCGCAGTAGGCCTCAGCTCACTTCACGCAGCCCTCGGGGGCTGCGACGGTGTTATTCTTGGCCGCGCTTGCAGCGGCAGGGGTCTCGGGCCCGGCGGTGACTTCTGGGGTTTCGGTGAGGGCGCGGACGGCGCCCCTCACCACAGTTATGCACGGGGGAGAGGTCTTCCTGCCTCAGCTCCCTCTTCACGCAGCGGCGGCCGCGGCGGCGATCCGGTCACCAGGTCAGTGACGGAGGGGGAGGTCAAGTTCTCTCCTCACTTGGAGTTGCAGCGCAGGCGCGCTGACAGCCTTATGCACCGGGCTGTGTAAGGATGGTTCTTGGAGGACAGTCCAGCTGTCTGTATAGGTAGATAGGGGGTGGAGGCCTAGCGCTTAGGACGCAGCGCTTCGCCTCCTGATCCCCTCTCAATGGTTTTCACTTTAGGTTCTGCAGGTCATGGATTCAGCAAAGTCTCTTTATGAACAGGGGGGGGGGTTGTGAGTTGGTGATTCTTGGAGGGGTTGATGTGCCTCCTGGCACGCTGGAGA
The DNA here is from genome assembly GCA_963921515.1 of Calotriton arnoldi. Lineage (NCBI taxonomy): Eukaryota > Metazoa > Chordata > Amphibia > Caudata > Salamandridae > Calotriton > Calotriton arnoldi. Next base: position 414,816 of record CAWUFW010012218.1, on the reverse strand, counting down.
TGGTTCCCTGGGTCCCCTCACACTGGGCAAGATCAGTGGGTGGTGGGCGTTCCTCATCTATCTTACGGCAGCAGGGCCTTGACCCTGTCAGCGGCAGTAGTGTAGGTCTCCCCCTAGGCCCTAAAGTCTGTACTCCAGCGCAGGTTCTCCCAGGTTCAGCGGTGCCTCAACCTAACTAACTCCAGGTTTTCCCTCCAAGCCTCTTATACCCCTAGGTCAGGTGACCCTCCCAAAGGCGGCAAAGTGTAACTCCTCCCACAGCCCGGAAGGTTCTGGAACCTTCCACCTACCTAGCTATGGGGCCCAGAGGCGGGGACGGGATGGCTACTGTATCCCTTGTCCCAGCCTGACTCTGGCGACTAGTGTGTATGTGTGGAAGGCCCTCTGCAGTAGCAGGGGCCTGTGGCAGCCATCTTTGGTGAGAGAGCACCTGCACCTCAGCACTGACCAGCAGTGGCAAGGCGCCCGGAGACCTAGGTCCAGTAAAAATATGGTGGCAAAAATGAGGCGCAGAAAGGGAAAAAAACAGGGTAAGACCACCCTAGGGCTGACAGGTCTAACAGAAACCTACCAAACCCACACATTTCTGAAAACTAGGCACCCGGGGGAGTCCAGCGAGGTATGGCTTGCGTGGATCCCCCAACGTTTTCCTACCCAGAATGCCCTGCAAACCTCAAATTTAGCTGAAAAAAATCACTTTTTTCTCAAATTTCTGTGTGGGAAAGTTCTGGAATCTACGTGGATCCACAAATTTCCTACCACATAGTGTTCCCCCATGTCTCCCGATAAAAATGATACCTCACTCGAATGGGTGGGTCAAGTACCCGCGACAGGAAAGGGCCCAAAACCTATTGAGGCAACATCAAAATTACCTATCACAAAACAACCTGGTTTTGCAAGGGGGTCCCATGAGTTTTGGCCCTGGGCTCGGTGGCCATCTAGGAAACCTACCAAACCCACACATTTCTGAAAACTAGACACCTGGGGAGTCCAGCGAGGTATGGCTTGCGTGGGTCCCCTAACTTTTTCCTACCCAGAATCCCCTGCAAACCTCAAATGTAGCTGAAAAAATCACTTTTCTCAACTTTCTGTGTGGGAAAGTTCTGGAATCTACGTGGATCCACAAATTTCCTCCCACCCAGCGTTCCCCAGGTCTCCTGATAAAAATGATACCTCACTCGCGTGGGTGGGTCAAGTACCAGCGACAGAAAATGGACCAAAACCTATTGAGGCGACATCAAAATTACCTATCACAAAACAACCTGGTTTTGCAGAGGGGTCACCTGGGTTTTGTCCCCGGGCTCGGCGGCCATCTTGGGAAACTGCCAAACCCAAACATTTTTGAAAGCTAGACACCCGGGGAGTCCAGCGAGGTATGGCTTGCGTGGGTCCCACAACGTTTTCCTACCAGAATCCCTGCAAACCTCAAATTTAGCTGAAAAAATCACTTTTTCCATACATTTTTGCGTGGGATCACCGTGCCGGCACAAATGTCCTACCACCCAGCGTTTCCCTTGTTCTCCCGAGTAAAATGATACCTCACTTGTGTGGGTGGGCCAAAGGCCTGTGACTGGGAAGAGCCCAAAACATAGGGATTTAGGGTATAGCACCGAGAATTCTAAGCGCTATATTTTTTAAAAATACGTTTTTAGCCAGTTCTGCTTTGGACACCCACACAAGTGAGGTATCATTTTACTCGGGGAACAAGGGCAACGCTGGGTGGTAGGACATTTGTGCCAGCACGGTAATTCCACGCAAAAATATGTGGAAAATATGTTTTTTCAGCTAAATTTGAGGGTTGCAGGGGATTCTGGGTAGGGAAACGTTGGGGGATCCACGCAAGCCATACCTCATTGGACTCCCAGGGTGTCTAGTTTTCAGAAACGTGTGGGATTGGTAGGTTTCCCTAGATGGCGGCGAGCCCGGGGCCAAAAACCAGGTGCCCCCCCAAAACCAGGTAGTTTTGTTATAGGTAGTTTTGAAGTTTCCACAATACGATTTGGGCCATTTCCTGTTTCAGCCACTATGCCTACCCACACAAGTGAGGTACCATTTTTATCGGGAGCCCTGGGAGAACACAGGGTGGTAGGAAATTTGTGGATCCACGCAGATTCCAAAACTTTCCCACACTGAAATTTGAGTAAAAAGTGATTTTTTTCTGCTAAATTTGAGGTTTGCAGGGCATTCTGGGTAGGAAAACGTTTGGGGACCCATGCAAGCCATACCTTGCTGGACTCCCCAGGTGTCTAGTTTTCAGAAATGTGTGGGTTTGGTAGGTTCCCAAGATGGCCGCTGAGCCCGGGGCCAAAACCCAGGTGACCCCCTTGCAAAACCAGGTTGTTTTGTGATAGGTAATTTTGATGTCTCCTCAATACGTTCTGGGCCCTTGCCTGTCGCGGGTACTTGACCCACCCACGCGAGTGAGGTATCATTTTTATCGGGAGACCTGGGGAAAGCTGGGTGGTAGGAAATTTGTGGATCCACGTAGATTCCAGAACTTTCTCACACAGAAATTGGAGAAAAACGTGATTTTTTTCAGCTAAATTTGAGGTTTGCAGGGTATTCTGGGTAAGAACATTTTGGAGGACCCACACAAGCCATACCTCGCTGGACTCCTCCCGGTGTCTAGTTTTCAGAAATGTGTGGGTTGGGTAGGTTTACCTAGATGGCTGTTGAGCCCGGGGCCAAAAACTCATGGGACCCCCCCTTGCAAAACCAGGTTGGTTTGTGATAGGTAATTTTGATGTCGCCTCAATAGGTTTTGGGCCCTTGCCTGTCGCGGGTACTTGACCCATCCACACAAGTGAGGTACCATTTTTCACGGAAGACTTTGGGGGACGCGGGGTGGGTGGAATTTTGTACATGCACGCAGATTCCAGAACTTTCCACCACAGAAATGTGAGGAAAATTTGTTTTTTTGGACATGTTTTTAGGTTTGCAGGGGATTCTGGGTAACAGATCCTGGTGAGAGCCAGTCAAGTCACCCCATCCTGGATTCCCCTGGGTGTCTAGTTTTCAAAAATGTATAGGTTTGCTAGGTTTCCCTAGGTGCTGGCAGTGTTAGGGTTCAAAATCTACAGCTAGGCACTTTGCAAAAAAAGGGTCAGTTTTCACTGTGAAAATGTGGTGTGTCCACGTTGCGTTTGGGCCGTTTCCTGTCGCGGGCACTAGGCCTACCCACACATGTGAGGTGCCATTTTTCTCGGAAGACTTTGGGGAACGTGGGATGGGTGGAAATTTGTGGATCCACGCAGATTCCAGAACTTTCCACCACAGAAATGTGAGGAAAATGTGTTTTTTTGGACAAATGTTTCGGTTTGCAAGGGATTCTGGGTAACAGAACCTGGGGAGAGCCAGTCAAGTCACCCAATCCTGGATTCCCCTGGGTATCTAGTTTTCAAAAATGTATAGGTTTGCTAGGTTTCCCTAGGTGCCGGCAGAGTTAGGGTTCAAAATCTACAGCTAGGAACTTTGCAAAAAAAGGGTCAGTTTTCACTGTGAAAATGTGGTGTGTCCATGTTGCGTTTTGGGCCGTTTCCTGTCACGGCCATTAGTCCTACCCACACAAGTGAGGTACCATTTTTCTCGAAAGACTTTGGGGAACGCGGGGTGGGTGGAATTTTGTGGATCCACGCAGATTCCAGAACTTTCCACCACAGAAATGTGAGGAAAATGTGGTTTTTTGGACAAATGTTTAGGTTTGCAAGGGATTTTGGGTAACAGAACCTGGTGAGAGCCAGTCAAGTCAGCCCATCCTGGATTCCCCTGGGTGTCTAGTTTTAAAAAATGTATAGGTTTGCTAGGTTTCCCTGGGTGCCGGCAGAGCTAGGAACCAAATTCAACAGGTAGGCACATTCCGAAAAAAAGTCAGTGCCTAGTGGGCTTTCTGCCGCCCTGGGGAGGGGGGAAATCAGGGGCTATTGCCCCGATATGCCCCGAGGGGGGCAGAAAGACTGTGGATATTCTTTTGGGGGTCGGGGGCATTGGGATGCCTATTCCTGTCAGCCCCCACCCCTGCGTATAAAAAAGCCAGCATAATCGCTGGCACATAGTGGGCTTTCTGCCCCCGGGGGGCAGATCAGGGGCTACTGCCCCCATCTGCCTCCTGGGAGGGGCAGAAAGACAGTGACATCTTTTTTGGGGTGGGTGGGGGCATTGGCATGTCCATTCTTGGCAGCCCCCACCCCGAACTTTGTAAAAAAAATCCCTGGTGGCTAGTGGGCTTTCTGCCCCCGGGGGGAGATAAGGTGCTATTGCCCCATCTGCCTCCCAGGGGGGGGCAGAAAGACTGTAGCATTTTTTTTGGGGTGGGGGCATGACATGCCCATTCTGGGCAGCCCCCACCCCTACCTATATAAAACAAAATCCCTGGCGCTTAGTGGGCTTTCTGCCCCCTCCCCGGGGGGCGGGAAGATCAGGGGCTATTGCCCCCATCTGCCTCCTGGGGGGCAGAAAGTCTTTTTTTTCTTTTGGGGGTAGGGTGGGGTCATTTGCATGCCCATTCTGGGCAGCCCCCACCCCGGGCCTATAAAAAAAATAATCCCTGGCATCTAGGGTGTTTCTGAACCCCCGGGGGGGCAGATTGGTGGCCACTGCCACCATCTGCCCCTCCGGGGGGGCAGAAAGACTGGAATTTCATGGGGGAGGGGTGGGGACATTGGCATGCCCATCTTGGGCAACCCCCACCCCTAAATGTATCGAGGGGAAAAAAAACCCTGGTGTCTAGTGGGCTTTCTGCCCCCCAGGAGGGGCAGAAAGACTGTACCTTTGCGTCAGGGTGGGGGCATTGGCATGCCCATATTGGGCAGCCCCTACACCAAATTATAATTTAAAAAAAATCCCTGGTATCTAGTGGGCTTTCTGCCCCCCCGGGGGGCAGATTGGGGGCTACTGCCCCATCTGCCCCCAGGGGGGCAGAAAGACTAATTTTGTGGCCAGGGGGTGGGGGCATCAGCATGCCCGTTTTGGGCAGCCCCCACCCCTAATAAACATCCCATAAAAATCCCTGGTGTCTAGTGGGCTTTCTACCCCCGGGTGGAGTTGGGGGCTACTGCCCCCATCTACCCCCAGGGGGGCAGAAAGACTAATCATGCCAAAAATTTTATGGGGGGAGCAAAGGCCCTTGCCCAAGGGGCCGCTCCCCCCTCCCTGGTGCCTAGTGGGTGGATCCCTGCTTGGGGATCGCCCTCCTGGGGCAATCCCCAAGCAGGGATCCACTAGGGAGGGGTGCCATTGGAAAGGGGAGATTCTCTCCTTTCCAACAATACCTCTCCTGAGTTTCTACGTGCTCAGGGGGCTGAGATAGCCCCCTGAGCATGTAGAAACTGAAACTGAAAAGATCCTCTTGGCTCATTTCAGTTTCAGTTTCACTGAAATGACATCAGCGCGACGTGCGCACCGATCGTCATTTCAGGGAAACCAGGGGAGGCCTCGGGAGCTGGGAAGCTCTTCCCCAGCTCCCGAGGCTAGGGAGAAAAGGGAATCCCTCTGAAGCCCGCACCAGAGGGATTTCCTGTGCTGGGTCCCATGACGAGCTGGACTCGTCATGAGCACACGAACACTGTGTGCCATGACGAGTCCAGCTCGTCATGAGCATCGAAGGGGTTAAAGAAGGCATGGCATATATTGCATTGTCTTGAGTAAGAACACTATCTGGTTTGCATTTGATTGATTTTGATGAGAAAAAGATTAGTGGTGATGTAAATTGTGTAAGAGAGTACAATCGGTTAAGAAGACTTTATGCTCTTAACTTAGGTGAATATCCCGTATATGAGAAACGTGTATTGTGTCCAAAACGGAAATATGACAAATATTCCACTGAGATTCAAAAAAGAAAACAATTCAAGAAATGATGAAACTGCAAAAAAATGAAAATGGACACCGTTGATGATATTGTAGGATACCAGTTAGAAAATAGTTCAGGTATCAACTACTATGCTAATGTAATTGTGAATGTTGTATTTTATCTAGAGGATCTTCATCATGAAATTATGGAAAATCGAGAAAAAAGATTCTGTTCTTTACTACATTATATTTTAAAAAAATTAGTAACTGATAGAACTAAAATACATACTGCTTCTGGCATTCGGCATCTTTTGGATATATGTACTGGATCATTGAAATTTACATTGAATGTACAACAAAATGCACAAGAATTTCTTATGTTTATGCTTGCAGTATTGGAAGATGAAGGAATAGAAATTGAACATTTGTTTGGACTAAATTACAGATGGGATCATAAATGTGAAGAGTGTTTATTTTCTTCTACCACTGAAATGGACACTGAACGATTCATATATTTGACAATACCAGATTGCAAATCAGTGTCTTTTAACAAATTAGTAAAAACAGCTAACCAAGATATGAAATGTTCTCATTGTAAATCAGAAATGTTGTCAACATTATTTATAGAAAGATTTGGACAATATGTCATTTTAATGCTACAACGTTGTAGAGCAGATGGAAGAAATTTGGAAACCAAAATTAAACATTTTGTGGCAAGTCAAGTATCAATTTCAGGAAGAACTTTTAAAGCAATGGCTATTATTTTCCATGCTGGACCTACTACAACATCTGGACCCTATACTGTGTATTTAAAGTGCAATAAAGGATGGACACATTGCAATGATGCCCATTTGGAATTCAAATGTAGGTTGCCTTACGAATTACCAAATTCATATCTGATATTTTTGATGCCAAAGTTTTGAAAACATCATTCCGCCTATTGGGAAGATGTGAACACGAATTAACGAGTTTATTTTGGATATTTTCAATGCAAATGGATTTGGAAACATTATTCGGCCTATGGGGAAGATGTGAACAATTACTGTTTGGATTATTATTTGTGCTAATTCATATTGCATTTGGAAAATTGTTTTTGAAAGTAGTAGTTTATATATTTGATCTTTATATTATACGCAATGTAAATGAGAGTGTATATTTTTCAAAATATACTTGAGAGAAATAAAAGACTTAGGGGCCGATTCCGATTCAGGCTGGAAAACGTACCGACTGACTCGGTACGGGAATGTAGTCCGACCGACACGTACCGGCGCTGTCCGATCCGCGTAGTACGATGCTATGCATGTGAATTACGACCGACTCGTACGGAACACAAGCCGAACGACCGAACCGCCGGAAAGCAGCCATCCGGCCGGAAAGTCTACGCGAATCGAACCGACCAACACGCACTAGGAATGAACCCGACAGATACGTACCCGTGAACTCCGACCCGCGCAGTACGATGCAATGCGTGTAAAACCAGACCGAGTCGCACGGAGCACGAGCCGTACGACCGACACGCATAGAAAACAGGGAGCCGAAGCAATCCAATACTCCGCGACCGACGCGTACGCCGCACATGAAACCCAGCAGAAAGACAGCGTGAAAGACTCGGAGAAGCTCGCACGAGACAACTGCAGCATCCGACTCGGTCAGAAGAACGTCTCCTAGATGCCCAAAAAATACAAAGGAAAAAATACAAAAAAAAGGGCCAAACAAGCAATGACAACGTCAATAAATACTGGGGGGAAAAAAACATGGAACAAAGACACACCCACAACTCCACCCATATAAATGCCACAAATCCCAACCATGATCCTTTGCAAATTCAACTGACCTACCAGCACAGAACACCATCAGACAGCAACCACAGACACTCACAACTCATCCATTACACAAGCCACACACCATTAGCACTTCCCTAATAGCACCCTCACATACACCCAGCTAAACTGACACTCACACACCCTCACTTGCACACTCACACACACATCAATCCCCACCACCACCCATCACCATGCCCCCAAAGAAGAACCCAAAGTTCCTAGACAGTGAATTGGAAGTCCTGGAAGATGTAATCCAAGAGTAGAGCCACAGTTGTTTGGTACATTGGTCCAACAAACCCCCATGTGACAGAAAACCAAGATGTGGGAGAGGATCGTCGACAGGGTGAACGCACAATCACCATGTTTGCGCACAAAGGAAGACATCCAGAAAAGGTGGTATGACGTGCGCCGGAGGGTCAAGGACCTACTCAAGAAGGAATACACCTTGAGTCATCGCACCGGCAGTGGCCCTCCTGCCAAACCAGTATACCTCAGGTCCTGGGAGGAGAAGGTGCGGGCCATCCTCACACCAGAGAGCGTACATGGACTATCAGACATCCCAGAGCCTGGTGAGTACACAACCAATATAGCCAATATTGTGTGACAATACACACACATCACTGTCAAGGGGATAGTGAAACCATGCACCGTTAGCAAAGCCACAGTAACCAAAAGATAATCATCCCAAGATGTGTATGCTAGTCAGACAAACACAATACCTGCCATCTTATAGTGATATGTAACTGTGTCATGACATGTACAAACCTAACAACAAATAGAGCAAGGCAGTGGCACAAATCTAACCAACAAACACTGTCAGGCATTTTGCCACAACTAGAACACCACCTCACAGGGAAGCTGACTGAAAGGAAGGAATTGTGTGTATGCTGGTGAAGTGAGTGTAGCCAATAGCATGATGGGAGTTGTAGTCACAGATATTGGTCACCCTCACAATTGGCCCATCAACACCACTCTGAACCATGCTCACATCACAGGGAGTGGAAAAGAACTGACAAGATGGCTGACACTGGGTACTGCTGTGGGGAGAACAAGCCCCTGCTGGGTGTTGTGCTCAAAACAACAGCAGGACACCACTGCCTGACATCCTGAAAGCCAACTTGCACTCCCTGCAATGGAAGCACGTTCCATGGTGGGATATCTGGCTGGGTGGGAAGGAGGACTGACAGCTCTGACCATAGTTACCAGCAGCTTTTCTCACACACCCCCTTAAAACAAACTCCACACAACTCACCTGGGAGAATGCATTGCCTCACACTCTAATTAAATATCCCACAAAGAACTACCACACTGGGTTATGCTGTGTGAAGCACAGGGACACTTTTGGGACTTGTAGCCAAACAAACGCCAGGACAACACTGTCAGCCATCCTGTCAGCACAGGCACACTACCCCACAGGGAAGCAGAGTCAAAAGGAAGGAAGTATGGGCATGCTGGGAAGGGGGGGTGTAGGCAATAGCATGATGGGAGTGGTAGTCACAGCTCAACATCCCCCACCCGCATGGCCCGGCAAGCTCACACTGAAGCATGCACACCTCACAGGGAGTGAAAAGCCACTTCAAAGATGTCTGACAATGGTGCTCTGTTGAGGGGAGCACAAGGCCCTGCTGGGAACTGTGCACCAACCAACAGCAGGACACCACTGACTGACATCCTGACAACCAACTTGCACTCCCTGCAATGGAAGCACGTTTCATGGTGGGATGTCTGGCCTGGGTGGAGGAGGAGTGCCAGCTCCGACTACAGCTACCAGCAGGCCCTTACACACACACCACTTCCACTAACTCCAAACAACACACCTGGGACCGTGCTCCACAAGAGAGTGAGTGAAAAGCCACTTCCAAGATGTCTGACACTGGCCTCAGCTGTGGGGAGCACAAGGCCCTGCTGTGAACTGTGCACCAACAAACAACAGGACCACACTGTCAGCCATCTTGCCATTGCTGTCACACTCACACACAGTGAAGTCGACTCAAAAGGAAGGAAGTATGGGCATGCTGGGAAGGGGGTGTAGGCAATAGCATGATGGGAGTGCTAGTCACAGCTCAACATCCCCCACCCGCATGGCCCGGCAAGCTCACACTAAAGCATGCACACCTCACAGGGAGTGAAAAGCCACTTCAAAGATGTCTGACAATGGTGCTCTGTTGTGGGGAGCACAAGGCCCTGCTGGGAACTGTGCACCAACCAACAGCAGGACACTACTGACTGACATCCTGACAACCAACTTGCACTCCCTGCAATGGAAGCACGTTTCATGGTGGGATGTCTGGCCTGGGGGAGGAGGAGTGCCAGCTCCGACTACAGCTACCAGCAGGCCCTTACACACACACACCACTTCCACTAACTCCAAACAACACACCTGGGACCGTGCTCCACAAGAGAGTGAGTGAAAAGCCACTTCCAAGATGTCTGACACTGGCCTCAGCTGTGGGGAGCACAAGGCCCTGCTGTGAACTGTGCAACAACAAACAACAGGACCACACTGTCAGCCATCTTGCCATTGCTGTCACACTCACACACAGTGAAGTTGACTCAAAAGGAAGGAAGTATGGGCATGCTGGGAAGGGGGTGTAGGCAATAGCATGATGGGAGTGGTAGTCACAGCTCAACATCCCCCACCCGCATGGCCCGGCAAGCTCACACTGAAGCATGCACACCTCACAGGGAGTGAAAAGCCACTTCAAAGATGTCTGACAATGGTGCTCTGTTGTGGGGAGCACAAGGCCCTGCTGGGAACTGTGCACCAACCAACAGCAGGACACCACTGACTGACATCCTGACAACCAACTTGCACTCCCTGCAATGGAAGCACGTTTCATTGTGGGATGTCTGGCCTGGGGGGAGGAGGAATGCCAGCTCCAACTACAGCTACCAGCAGGCCCTTACACACACACCACTTCCACTAACTCCAAACAACACACCTGGGACCGTGCTCCACAAGAGAGTGAGTGAAAAGCCACTTCCAAGATGTCTGACACTGGCCTCAGCTGTGGGGAGCACAAGGCCCTGCTGGGAACTGTGCACCAACCAACAGCAGGACACCACTGACTGACATCCTGAGAGTTAACCTGTACCCACTGCAAGGGTGGCATGCTTCATGGTGGGATAACTGGGCTGGGGGGAGAAGGAGGTCCGAATGTCAACCAAATACCACCAATGCTGGCCATACACACACCTACTCTGCAAAAACACATTGCACACGTAGGACCAGTCACTCCGAAAGTAAAATCCCTGGCAAGATGGCTGACACATGGGCATGAGAAATGATGTGCCTGTAATTCACACCCATGCACTGGCCAACCCAAACACGTACACACTCACAGCCATTGCAACTCTATGTTTACACACACTGTCAGGGGATGCAGTGTCCATGGGTGCCCCCTGGCCTGGCTGTGAAGGTGTGACTTGCAGATGACAACTGTGGAGAATCAGACATACTACATAGCACAAAATACACAGGAAGTCACAGAGACATCATTGACAGGGGACACCTGACAGTTAATGCAATGGACACACCAATATACCGGACACTGTACCATGGTGTCAGTCACACAAGTTGTGGTTGTGATCTGCATTGCACTCCCACATCGTTCGGCAACATATGCATCCTTCACACAACACACCACTCACTGTCATAGACACTGTAGACACAAGCACCAAGCTGGACTGCATTTGAGGAGACGTGCTACTCACAGCAGCAGAACTGCAACACACACCACTGGCCATCACTGTAATGAGAATGGAAAAGCCAGAGAGCTGCCGTGCCCAATCCGTATCACCATGGAGGACATTGACAAGATTAATCATGTTTGCACGTACAAAACTCAGCAACAACATCATTAGCTACGTTAACAACATCACTTGTATGAAATGAGACGTGAACTAGGAACCCAGACAACAACACAGATACTCCCAAGAGATCCCAGGCATACCGGACTGTGACCATGTTGTCCAGACACACCAATGTGACGCACAAAGACTGGCAGAAACTGCCACCACACATGTCCCAATCTTGAAAGATATCCTAAGTGGAATTGCACGTATGTCCCTGTTAAAGGACAAATGTGGACAAGGATGACACACCTGTGTCAGGCACGGGATGGCCCTTGAGTAGCAATGGCCATGTACAGCCAATTAATACATGAGCTGGTCATGCACACACCTCAACATTCACATTGAAATGCTTCAGGTTGGCAGGACAATGTGCTACAACAATATCAACCTCTGGCTGTGACAACTTAGGACAATGCAATGTACAGGCACGCATCCAGACGTACAGTCACAACTGTAATGTGTTTGAACCATTGATGCCTGTAGAAATAACATACATTGTGTGTCTCTTCCAAACACAGGTGATGATGGGGACACAGCAGCAGATGATGAGGAGTCCCTGTCCCAGGCTCCGGTGGCCCCTGAGCTCTCTGGTGTGGAACAGCCTCTGCCCTCCTCAGATGGCGAAGACCTACCTGGCCCCTCCGGTGTGAGTCATCATGCAGCACCAGCAGGACCACCATCTGCACCCCCTGCACCCACTCCTCCAACATCTGCCAACACACAGACCACCCCCACCGACACGGACAGACCAAGGACACTGAATGACAACAGCACAGGGACCCCGGCCCCCCGGGAAGCAACGGACAACAACCCCAGTACCAACTCCTAGGGGGCCTAGGGTCACCTGTGCATGCCACCACAGGTCCCGCACGTGTGGCCAGGGGTGGTGGGAGGGGTGGTAGGCAGAGGTCGCTGTTTGCAGAGGGTCTGGACTGCATGATGACCCACAACTGGTATGCATTGCAGATGCGTACCAGAATAGCACCGGAGAGGTCAACCATGTAGTGGGGATCTTCAAGGACATTCAACAGCAGCAGGCTGCCCATCATGCCCGCTTGGACTCCCACATGTCCCGTGTGGAGACACACATGTCTGGCATGGAGTCCAAGTGGGACACATTGGAAGAACTGACAGCAGTGCAGAGGGACATATTGACATGCTTCCGCCAGATTAGCACCAACATGTCCACACCTCCCTGTGTGCCCACAATATCTTGTGCCGCAACAACTGCCACAGGGAGGGAGGATGACTCTGGTGGAGAGTCCTCTGCACCGCAGCGGCATGCACGTGAGGGTCCCCCCAGAAAGAAGAGGGGTCGTCCGAGGAAGGACAACTGAGAGGCAGATGGCCATGTACATCCCCCAGGAATCCAACACCTGTTCTGGAAATTCTCCTTTGTGTGCAAACTGTTCACCCTGTCGAATGCAACCCAACTCCCCCACATGACATGGTGAGTTTAAGTTGGACTAATGTATCAGATGACTGTGGACTTTACTCAGGACATTTCTGCTACCAACACTTCCACTCATCTGGGAACTTTGGATTCCAATCCCAATGTACAGCACCCACCATCCTGTGCACTATCCTCACACATGTATGTAAATAAACTCACTAATACACCATACTTGCCTCTGTTGTGATTCCAACGTGGTATTTTGTCATGGAGATGATGATCTGCTAAATGACACTGTGCATGCTAACTGCTACAGCAATTCCAACACCGTCATGTGAGTCATGGCGACGTGACACATATGAGGGAGACACACCACTAGGGCAACACAACACATACGCACCAGGGCCATCTGACTCATCGCCTACACTGATGTTGCCAGGACATACAGTGGAATGCACAGACACCACACCTATTCAGAGTCTGTGTTAACTAGCCCACAGGTGCAGTAAGCAAATGTCAGTCAGATGTGTGACCACAGACAACGCACATCCCAAAGTGAAGCACAGGTTTATTACACATTTACAACATGTTGTTTCCACTACAGATGCAAGGTAATCCAACGTGGCAGTGGCCACACAGGCAACAAGTGTAGAAGAAATAAAGTCCAGGGGTGTGTGGCACATTACCTGTAGGGAAACGACTGCTTCCACCCTGGAAGTTGAATGATGGTGTCGGGGGATCACAGTTGACCAAACAACTCTGAAAGTACCCTGTGAAGGACAGACACGTTCCACCATGGTTCCAAGGTCAGGGAATGGTCTATGGACAGCTGGTGCTCTGCGGTACATAGGTGAACAAAGAAATATTGTCAGTCACCCCACATATGTGGCATTGACCATACTCAATATCACATGATACATCATTACGAGACACAAGTACTTGATGTGTGTGCCGTTCTGTATGGGCATATATGGCACCTACATGGCCATCATCTAACATCTCATATCCACATGTGTTGACAACAAGTTCCAGGTTGTGCTATGGGAAATCATTAGGCTGTGTCACAGTACCCATGTACTGCTGTCACGTTCCAAACACACACCACAGTGACAAGTGAGGACAGATGCGCCCCAGGCATCACAGCTCTTTGACAGGTAGATTCCCAGGGACCCTGTATTGCCACATGGACACTGGCATGACATGGCGTATCATGTACACGCCAGCAAAACAACCATGACTCCCACAGGTAGTGGCCCCTGTTGCCTCTGCAGGACAGACATGGACGTCTGTGACACACACACGCACAACATCAAAGTCGATGCACAAATAACGTGGATGTGGAGACTGTCTCCCATTGTGCACATGGAATCAGAGACATCTGAAACACAACATGCACACAGACTGTGGAGGGCCATCACAATTGTGGCAATGGGTCACCCTGTGACGTACATACCATCCCACATGGGACTCAGGGTGTATGTGACATAACATACACATATACAACCTGGAAATATGACCATGCCACATGTTCTGAACTGAACACTTGCACATCACAGTGGTCATGTGCACAACACACAAAGGATTCTGTCCCCATGAACACGTGCACAGCCTGGGAGTGGCTGCCCCCAAGTGCCACACAACAAACCACATGTTGACCCCCATACACACACAGGTAATGCAGCCTTACATGCCTTAGGATACAGTGTGGACAGGCTGTGGAGTTGTAGGTGTGCCCCTGAGTCCCTGGCAAGTAATTGTGGTTGGCATACGTTCACCTGTGACAACCATGGTGACATATGCGAGTGACTTGTACAGGGACGCGTCGTACAGCAATGGACCGATCCGTGCGCACGCATTGGCCATTGCATATGATGTTGACGGATGCGTGTTGTGTTTCGAAATACGCGTCGTACAGCAATGGACCGATCCGTGCGCACGCATTGGCCATTGCATATGATGTTGACGGATGCGTGTTGTGTTTCGAAATACGCGTCGTCCAGCAATGGACTGATCCGTGCGCACGCATTGACCATTGCATATGATGTTGACGGATGCGTATTGTGTTTCGAAATACGCATCGTCCAGCAATGGACCGATCCGTGTGCACGCATTGGCCATTGCATATGATGTTGACGGATGCGTGTTGTGTTTCGAAATACGCATCGTCCAGCAATGGACCGATCCGTGCGCACGCATTGGCCATTGCATATGATGTTGACGGATGCGTGTTGTGTGACGAAATACGCGTCGTCCAGCAATGGACCGATCCGTGCGCACGCATTGGCCATTGCATATGATGTTGACGGATGCATGTTGTGTGACGAAATACGCGTCGTACAGCAATGGAACGATCCGTGCGCACGCATTGGCTATGGACTGACATGGTAACGGACGCGTATTCGAAGCATGTACGAGTCGGATGCAGTGAATTCAGTTGGCCACCCACAACAATGTTGCAAAATCATGGGTGTCATCAAGTTGAAATTTTGAAGGATGCTGTAGGCGTGTATAAGTGGTGCAATTCCATGGATTGGCCAGATTCAGAAGATGCAAACGACTTGGACCTATCACTTTGGACAAATGGGACAGTATCTGCCTCTGCAGCACACATATAATGCTGGCTGTTCCCCTGAGAGCTCACTTGCCTGCACTACATGCTCCAGGACGACATCTACCACCACCACTGCTGCTGTCTCTGCATCCTCTGGCTACTGCAATGGCATGTACTGTGGATAGAGCCCCAGCCTTCAGCACTGAGTAGAAGCAGGCCCTGCTGGGCAGCCTCCTTCCACAGTACAGCAAGCTGTATGGGAAACCAGGGGAGCAGGTGAGTGTGCTGTCCACTGCCTTACTAATTGTGCATGTTGTCTGACTAGCAAGTGTTACAGTGTGTACACCAGTGGCTAGCATGCTCACTGAGTGGTTGTCACCCCCCAAAGTGTGTAGTTACATGCACTGAACAGGTATAGTGCAGCAACAGTGCATTCCAAGAAAAGGTTTTACTTCCCAGGCAATGATACCATTTAGTAACTGCTGGACAACTCTTCATAGCCATAGTTGCACTACCTGTGCACATCATATGCCCCTGTGATTGAGACATGTATATCCAACTGTGTGATGCACGGATATGTTGCATGTGTAGTAATGGCCTTTTCACTTTGTCATCCTCACAGGTTGATGCCCACCAGAAGCAGGAGATCTGGCTGACCATCGCCCGGGCAGTACGATCTGTGGGGGTCTACAGGCGTAGGATCCGCAACTGCCAGAAGAGGTGGCAGGACCTTCGTGGCTGGACCCGGAGGATCGCAAGGGTCCAGCTGAAGCTGTCGCCTCCTCGCAGGAGGGGCGGACACCGGACCCTGACCCCCAACATGCTCCAGATTCTGGCGGTGGTCTTCCCTGACCTGGATGGGCAGCTGAAGGCCAGACAGCAGCAAGGAGGGGGTAAGTGCTAGCCTTTTCTGGGTACTATGACTAACATGCTCTATGCACTCCTTTAGCCTGGTTACACTTCCACAGTACAACTGTCTTGTCGTCCTGGACTCATGTCCCTCACTTGTGTCATGCCCCCTCCTCATCTGATACACAGGTGTGGCCCTTACAGTCTGTGACTTAGGTCACTTGGGTACTGTGTACTTGCAGTTACCTGTGGTTCAAGTTGGGGACAGCATCAGTTACAGGAACTTTGTTGTGGGCTTCATGGGTGGTACAATTGCTCACACAATGCCTGTGATCTGACATGTACTCTGGGTATGGATTTAATATGTGTTCCAATTGCTGCTCTGACTCACCACATGTCTGGGGTATGTGCCACACACCCATGCTGCAGCTGAGACCAAGGTAGGAGCCTCAGAAGTATGTACATCATGTGTGTGAAACATGCATAGCCACCTGCCTAGTGTTCAGGGTAATACCATGTTGCACATGGACCAGGACTGTAATGCCTACTCCGGACATCGAAGGCACTCTGTTCTCCCACTCCCGTGTGTCAGCATACATCTTGGGCATTGTGAAGAGTGCACTCAGGTGCCTGCCTCTGTGTCACCGTGGTGTGGCCTTGCTTTTCGGACTCCTGGAGTGTTTAACAGTTTGGGGTGGCCAGCCATCTGAGTTGTGACTATAGGATCTGCACATTGGTTAATGCATAGGTCTCTGATCCCTTGACTGTGCACAATGGTGTATGAAACATTGAGGTGCAGGCAGCTTTGGTTCATTCTCATCAGACGGTGAAGTGCTCATGTGTATAGATTTGTGTTTGCAGACACTCAAATGTCTCATTTGAATGACGTGGGATCATCTTAGTCCTCATGATGTGGGTGGCCAGGGGTGCACATGTGCACCTGTCAGCTACAGGGCTTGCATTCCCAAAACTTCCATGATTGTGACACAGTGCAGACTGGTGTTGTGTGTATGCACTGCCCCTGTGACAGGAGACAGTTATGACTGACTTGCCAGACAGGCCTGTGCCATGACATTCAACTTGCAAAGGGTGATCCAGCAGTAGTGTGATATGTCCTGCATGCACACCATTGTCGCATTGTCTATCAGGACATGAGGACATCATTGTGTCTGGTGATGGAAGCAAAACCCGCATATCGACAGAGACTCTGCCCATCACTTTTCCTGACACATGTACTGAGTCAGTGGCAGGAGATGGCATGTGTTTGGAGTGACACATTTCCATATGTTCTCTTGGATGTCCAACAACTGTGTATGTGGTGCATGTGTGCACATATGATTAGTGGCATCCAACAGGCACCAGACAGATGGGTGCATGGACAGGTAGGATATGAGTGGCATGAATGACTGTCAGGCTACAATGGGCTCCTTCAAATCAGTGTCAGCACTTATTGCAATGTCTAGCAAATGATGGCAGGGCTTGCTCTGTGATGTGCTGTACTTACTGTGGTGTGTGTGGTCAGTACAGGTGACTAATGTTGCTCTGTTTATCCTGATAGTTTGCAGATACATCCACGGCAACAGGAGGAGACAGCTCAACGGACCAAGAGGAGCGGCAGAGCCAGACTGGGTCCACTGCAGAGGACACTGAGGGACCCAGTGGCACGGAGGGTGAGGGGAGCCACACTGAGGAGACCTCAGCTACGACCACCTCAGCTGAGGAGCACAGCACTTCCAGTGAGGACTCCCTTGTGGAGGCGGGTGTCAGCAGACCACAGACCAAATCGAGCAAGTCTGTCCCCGCCACCACCACCATCTCCACCCTCCCATCTGCTCCCATCCCACATGTCCATGGAGGCTCCCGTGTAGGGGTGCGTGTCTCCTTCATGCCAGGCACCGCACCCATGCCTCTGTCCCCCCTTGCTGCCCTGAGTGTGGAGTCTGTGGACTTGCTGAAACAGATCCATGTAGGGCAGACATCAATGCTGAGTGTCCTCCATGCACACACGGGTCTGTTGACACAACTGGTGTCATTCATGGAGAGCATGTCATCTGGCATGTCTGCCCTACAGCGGACCAATCAGTCCATGGCCTCCTCACTGATGGCAGCAGTGTCCCTCCTGCAACAGTCCCTCACCCCTCCTACCTCTGCCCCATCCACAATCCCCAGCACCCTACCTGTCCCAAGCACACACACACCGGCACAGGCACGCACCAGCATAGACACAAGCAGCACACAGACACACAAGCCAAAATCCAGACGCACACGCACGCACAGTCAGGGGACTGATACCTCACTCACAGGGGATGGGGACCAGACACACACACACGCATCCATGAGCACTCCGCAGTCCTCAGATACCTCTCCCTCCAAAACCCCTTCCCTTGCCTCACCTGCAACCCCCCTCCCAGAAGCTCTTCCTCTGTGAGCTTGGCCTCTTCCCCACAGATCCATCTGACACAACATACAGGTGGAAGAGGCCACCACCACACACAGAGGGGAGTGCCCCTCACACCCGGACACCCTCCCCCAGGCACAGGCAGACTGAGGACCCCATTAGGAAGTCCCCCCGGACCAGGAATGGCAAGACCCCACCACCACGCAGCTCCACCACACAGTCTCTCTCCTCCATCCCCCAGGCCACCACTCCACAGGTTCCCTCGCCATACCCTGCCCCAGGTTCCCCCACACACCAATACCGCATCCCCAAACTGCTTAGGCCCTCCCCCCCCTACCACTTGCTCTTCCACCCCCAACCCAGTCGCTCGGCCTGTTTGTGCCACTGGTGTGGAGACCGGGTCCCCCCCCCTCTGTCCTGCCCACCTCATCTGCCCCCCCTTCCACTCCCTTGGAGTTATGCACTGCAGTGGAGTCCACAACCACCCCGTCTGTCTTGGGCACTGCAGTGGGGACCCAGTCCACTCCATCTGACCGGCCCACTGCAGTGGTTGCCAGCACCCACACCATCTGACTTGTGCCCTACAGTGGTGCCGGCCCCCACTGAGTCAGACACCTCCACTGCAGTTGCCGGTGACACCCACCACCCCTTCACTGCCTCCTTCTGGCATCCCCTGATCCTGTCCCTGCGGTGCCTGGCCTGCCCCTTGTATGCCCCTCCGAGGGGGATGTCCCCTGTCCATACCAGTGCAGGCAAGAAATGGGTGACAAGTTGTCACATGTCACCCTGTTCGGACTGTGTATGTGGACTGGCCATTGGCCTTAGTTTCTTTTGGACTTCAAATTTTCATTCACATTTGCTGAATAAAGCCTCTTTTTGTTTACTAGTGGTTTTTCTTTTGATGTACATGATGTAGATGAGTATCATCATGCATTTGCTGTTGTAATAGTGTTCAGATCAGGAAAATGAAGTGTTGCTGTGATGGACTCCATGTGGTCCATGGGATATGTGTCCTAATCTAGTCTGGATCCATAGCATCCTTTGCTGCAGTCTGAGGGTGTAATGTTCAGCATTTGACACAGGGATGTACGTTTTGCATTTGTAAATTAACATCTGTGGCTTACACTCATGCACATCTGGTGGTCTTACCACTGTTCAATGTTTCTATTTCCCTGACTGTGTGCCCATCTCCACTGGACATGCAGTTTAGCACATCAATGTTGAAGGACTCATCTGTGTATACAGTGCAACTTGCTTGACACGTGTTTTGGGTATATGCAGATGACTGAAGTGACACTCCCATACCCAGGCTGATGTGAGCAGAGCCTTCAGTGTGTTGTAATTGTTGACTCACTGACCGAGTGTTCTGCTGACATGTTTGAGTCGTGCACAGAAAATGTTTGGCACAGCGGACCTTCCACAAGAGTGGAGTGCCCTCATGGCAGTGTGTAATCCCGTGACATTGCCTGGGCCCGTGTTGTGTGTTGTGTAAGCATGTCTGTGTGTGTTCCCTTCCCTTTTCCTACACAAGCTGTGTCCCTACGGATGTTCCTGTTTGTGATGCTTGCTGAGTTGTCCTGTGTTCATCCAGCATCTTGGACCTGGTTTCTCTGGGATGTGGGTGCATGGCAAACTAATGTTCATCAGGTTGTCATCCCTAGTTGTCTTTGTTGTCAGGGCTGGGGATGTGGGCAAACGCAGATGGGACACAGTCAGGATTCCCCTTGGCACTTGTTGGTTACACAAGTCATGTAATTTACAGTTTGTGGTAGCTTTCAGTGATTGTGACACATTGTGTGTGTGACTGCTGCCACTCCTCAGGGTCAGAGCTGCAATGTTGGAAGTTGTCTACGTGTGTTCTTTGTGGGTCACCTTGGCTTCTTCATTGGTGTGTGACTGTGGCCGGGATCCCATTGATTGGGGTGGATTTCACGTCATGCCCATGTACTGCGTACTGTGCAGTGTGTCAGACATTCACGAGTCTTGTTGACTGGCCATGTGTGATGGGTTTCTGCACCTTAGTTCCCACCACCAACCCTGGGATTGTCATGGGTGCATGTGCAATGTCACCAGTCCATGTGAGCTTCACTGCTGCACATTGGTGGAGATCAAGGTGTGTGGTGTTGAGTGTGTGCAAATGTGAGTTGTTGCACGGCTAGACCCCCACCTCCATATTGGCCTTGGCTGACAGGCCATGCTGATTGATTTGTGCTTGTGTAGGTGTGATGGTAGTTTGTTGCTCAGGACACATGGCTGTGGTTCACAGTGTGAACGACATCTACCTTTGTCATCACATTGGGATTATCATGCAGGCTAGTGTCACCACAATGTGGGGTTCCTGGGGGTAGTGCTGTGGTGGGTCTGTCTCTTACTGTGTTAGTTGCTGTTCCTACAAGCTTGTGTGACATGTGTAATTTGGGCTCCCTCTCATCTAACAATGCCTGATTGCCCACATAGGGGAATCTGATCCATGAGTTACTTTTGTATGGCACTGTCTACACATCTGTGTAATTGGAATTCTGGCCTCCTCATGTGTTGTGTGGTTGCCTGTGGACACTGGCACACCCCCATCACCTGTTGTGTTTGATATGCAGTGTGAGGCTGCCTGTTTGTGTTTGTGCATCTGCACCACTGCATTGGCATATCTTTAGTGTGCCATTGCCTGTATGTTGTTTGGAGGATTTCCCATGCTGTCCCTGGGACTCCTAGGTCATCAGTCAGCACAATAATCATGGTTTGTATGTCCCATTGCTGCCATGGTATGGTATTTGTTCACATCACATCTACAGACTCCACAGGATATCTACATTTGTGTGTCCATTAGTGCAGATATGTGGGTCTGCATTATGATGGTCACTTCTGGCATTGTGTAATTGATAAATGGAGACAATGTCAGTCCCCATGGGTGATGTTTGTCTGCACATGGCCAAAGGTATGTTTTATTTGCACTGCACTGTTTGCCTCACCCAATCTATGTTGCTATGGGACACAACCACTACTTTGCCACTGATGTGTTTGTTGTTCTGTGACCAGGAATCATCCATGCTGTTTGGCAGTTGCAGCTTTTTCCATGACAACACTTACCTTTTGGTCACTATGATGATGGGTGTTTAGACCCCATTGCCACAATGTTCAAAATGTGCTTCAGCTATGGACCCCACACTTACCTTTTGGTCACTGTGATGATGGGGGTTTAGACCCCATTCCCCCAGTGGTCATGGTCTGCTTGCATTGTGAAGGCCACACACATTTTTGTGTGACACATGTGATAGGGGGTCACATTGTATGTTCAAGGTCATGTTCAGTGTTGTAGGCATTTGACACAGACTACACACTCTTGTCATGATGTTGGGGGATGTCTTTTGCTGACATTCCTTATGTTGGAGTATGCTGGCTGTGTCATGCATTACCCGTCCTATGACTGGGGATGGTAGTAGTGACAGGCATCCAGCCCCCCATGAGTAGGGGTGGTGGTAGTGGTAGCCATCAGGCCCCTATGGGTGTGTATGGCATTGGTGATAGCCATCCTGCCCCTATGGTTCTGATGTTGCTAGTGTACGTCATTTCTGCATCCCTATGTGTGTGTGACATATGTCGGGTACGTGTCGTTTGTTTGTGTAGTGGGTGTCTGACTTACCGTCTGCGCTGTACGCGTCCGTACCGGTTCCGGTAATAGATGTACAGTATTGGTAGGACCTGCGCGATGGGATTCATGGTTTGTTCGTCTCGTTCGGGTTTCTCGTGGCTTCGACTCGTACTCGTAGCTGGCTTGTTCGTCTCATAGCCGTGGATCGTCTTGTGGCGCGAATCGGAGCTTATGTGCAGCTCTCCCGGATGCTCTGACGTGCCGGACGTAGCGACCAGTTCGGCGCGTACGGAGTGCGCATCGTACTAGTCCGGCCGGAAGGTGCTGTGTATTTACTTCCGTGCGACTCGAATCGGCGTTTACGGATCCGGCTCGCTCGGGGAACTGGAGCTGGAATGGGTACGTACGGCTCGCTCGGAATTTTAGCAGTAATGCGCATCATACTTGCTCGCTCAGACGACTGTTCGAATCGGTCGGGAAAAACGCGTTCGGCTCGTATTTTTTCCGGACGAATCGTATTCGGTGCGCTTCCGGCTGAGATCAGAATCGGCCCCTTAATGTAGTTGAAAAATGTAATTTAGAAACTGTAGATAGGTAAACACTTGTAAATATTTTCCACGCCGATTTGTTTTTTTTTTACAATCTCATTGATTGTTTTTTTCCCCGCTGTTGTATGATGATCTACATTGAAGTCACTGTGTATGGTGAAATTCAGTAAAATCTGTGAATAGCAAAAAAGGGAAACTGAATATGTTATGTAATTGTAAAATTATGTTGTGTTCTTAAAACTATAATATTATAGGCAATAACAGTTTTTCTTCTTCTTTTTTACAGAAAGTAATGGTAAAGTTTGAAAAGATTTTACATTCAGTTTACAACAAAACTACTGTAAAATAGTTCCACTGAGTTTTGTATCTTCTTTAGTAAAAAAGGTAAGATGAAATAATGTAATAAGCATGATAATGTGAACTTATGTTTACAGCCGCTTTTACTGCACTCATCCATTTTTTCAAACACTACCCATGCACTCATCTATACAGTTAGGCACTATTCCCACACTTCTCCAATCACCTAGCCAGTACCCATACACTTATAACATCACCCAGACACTACCTATGTACCTATGTACTCCTCCAATCACACAGTCACAACCCGTACACTCATGCAATCAGCTAGACATTACTCGTACACTCTTGCAATTACCCAGGTATTACCTATACACTTCTCCAATTCCCTAAATATTACCCCTGCACTCATGCAATCACCCAGGCAGTATCTATTCACTCCTCTAATCACTCAGCCAATACCATGCACTTATAAAATCACCCAGACACTACCTATGCACTACTCCAATCATCCAGGCACTACCACTACACTCATGCAACCACCTGGACATTACCCCTGCACTCATGCATCACCCAGACATTACTCATGCACTCCTCCAATTACCCAGACATTACCCCTGCACTCATGCAATCACCTAGTCATTAAACATGCACTCCTTCAATCACTCAGGCAGTACGCATGCACTTATAAAATCACCCAGGCACTACTTATGCACTCCTCTAACAACCCAGGCACTACCCCTGTACTCCTCCAATCACCCAGCCAGAACCATTGCATTTATAAAATCACCCAGGTACTACCTATGCACTCCTCCAATCACCCAGACACTACCCCTACACTCATGCAATCAGCAAGACATTACCCCTACTCTCATGCAATTACCCAGGCATTACCTATGCATTCCTCTAATCCCCAGATATTACCCTTGCACTCATGCAATCACTCAGACATTACCCCTGCACTCATGCAATCATCCAGACATTACTCATGCATTCCTCCAAACTCTCACACATTATCCCTGCACTCATGCAATCACCCAGGCATTACCCAAGCACTCCTTCAATCACCCAGGCAATACCCTTGCACTCTTCCAATCACCCAGGCACTACCCCTGTACTCATGCAATTGCCCAGGCAGTACCTATGCACTTATAAAACCACCCAAGCACTACCCCTACACTCATGCAATCAGCTAGATATGACCTGACGGTTTCTGTTTCTGGCTTCTACTGCCTGGATGTGCGTCGGTTCGTCGTTTGCGCTGCTAAGGACTGCTGGAGTGCTAGGAGAGTCCCGCCGAGCCCTGGTTCGTTTTCTGGAGCTGACCCCTTGTCATTGGGTCAGCTCAGGCAGAGCCAGTACACGCGGTGGGCATTCACCCTCGGTGAGAGCTCAGGGTGTTGGCAGTCCTTTATCAGTGTTCTTCTCGCCTTTGGGGGTTCAGGAGGGCAACGCCGTTAAAACCTGCCCAGGCAAGATTGCGATTCAGGTGAGGGGGGATAAGATAAGGCATGTCACGGTCTCCAGGTCTATGGAGGTAGATTTGCAGCATTGTGGGAAAACAAAGCAGACTGCTCAGAGTGATCGCCTAATACAATATAAGGGGCCATCCCCTCCTCCTTCCAGTCTCAACCCAGATAGTGAAATAACACTAGGAAAAAGATATAAATTAAGATTGGGTACTTTTCTTGGGAGAGAACCCCCCCACCTGGCGGGAGAATCAGTTCACTCAACTTTCCGGGGTCTCACTGGTAAAGAACCAACACAGGAAACAGCAAGTTAAGACAGGGAAAGCCACCCCTGTAAGGGGAAGAAAGAAAAAAACTACCCTAGTGCCTGCAAGGGTAACCCCCTCGCTTAGATCTTTTTTAAGCTTAATCCACTTGGTACTATGGAAACAATAAAGCAAGGTGTTCCGGGGTCAGGAGACCCTTCGATATCACACTCTGTCATCCCTACATCAAATAGATTCTCAGCCTTAACTGATTTACCTTCGGGGCTAGAGGGAGGACGACAGAAGGAAGGTGACCTGGCAGGGAAGGTGTCCCTAGAGGTAGCCCCGGTTGTTGCTCTAGGCCCGGACCCAATGCAAGGGATGTTGACCCAGTTGAACCAGCTGTCTTTGGAGATTAAAGAGCGCTTTTCAACCTCAGAACACAATCAAAAGAAGATCCAAGACACATGCACTACTCTAGAGGAAAATTTGTCAGCGCTAGCGCATCGTATGGAGGAATTGGAGAGCAAAGTGGGGGAGCTGAGGTCAGATGTGAAGGATAACACGCAGGAAGTGGCTAGGCTGAAGGAAAGGGAAAGGATCTATCGGACAGACTAGAGAGGCTTGAAAATAACTCTAGAAGAAACAATATGAGGATTCTTGATCTGAAAGAAGGATTGTAAGGAGACAATATTAAAACCTTTGTTATAGAGACACTGACACAAGCTTTCCCACATCTTGCCTCGGCGAATGTTTTGGAAACGGAGATCCAACGGGTACATAGAGACCCATTTAAATTGAACCCTGGACGGAAGAGGCCCAGGAAAATACTGGTATACATTCAATCATTTCTTCTCAAAGAACAATTACTGGGGGCAGCTCTTAAACACAAGAGCATTCAGGTACAAGAGGCAACCTTTAGAATAAGGTCGGACATCTCTCATGTAACGGAGGACAGAAGGTGGGAGCTGGGAAAGCGGATGGAAAGTTTGAAAGAACTAGGCGCTCAGGTGCAGTTAAGATTTCCTGCTTTTTTTAAAGTGATGTGGGCCAATAAAATGTACAATTTCCGTTCTCCTGAGGAAGTAGACAGCTATTTGGCACATGATAAACCCTCAGCTAAATGAGGCTTGAATTTAAGGCCATCTAGGGAGTTCAGTTTTCTTGGTTCCTTTTCTCTTTTTTCTTTAGGGGTTAGCGGGTAGCGGCTTGAAGTGGCAATTGTTAATTGCCATAAGTAGTAAGGGAGGGTTCCCACGGGTGGGGAGGGAGAGGAGGGGGGCACGGCATGTGTGCGGGTGGGGAGCATTGGGAGAAAACAAAAAAAATCCATATTAGTGACCTCATGTGACTTAACAACTGTCTGTAGATGCAGCCTGGAATGGAAACAAAGTGATGATGGGGGTAGAACTGATCCTGGGGGAGGAGGTAGTCTTGAAATTCTATGTTGGAATGTGAATGGCCTTAGAGTTAAAAGAAGACAGCATTTGGTCTTGTAATATCTTAAAGATAGCTAGCTAGGATTCTTATGCTCCAAGAGACCCACCTGCTTAGCTCAGAATGTAAGGCTCTGTTTGGCAAACTAAGATGGATCGATAAGGTTGTAGCTTCGGACCAACAATGCTGCTTGAAGGGGGTGGTCATAATCTTTAAAATAAATTCAGGGATAGAGTTAATTAAGACGAAGGTTGATGAAAGAGGACGTTGGGTAATTGCAGAGGTGAGGTCCCAGGGCACCTTCTATACTCTGGCCTACTATTATGGCCCTAATGAAGATGATACGAGCCCCCTAAATAATCTTTGTCTTTCTCTGGCAGATTTTGAAGCCCCTTTGATATTAGGCGGAGACTTTAATGTCCTTCTAAACAATACTCTAGACAGATCCTTCCCTAGAACCCAGATTGCAGCACCACGGGTTAAAGCCCATCTTTTTACAATGTTAAAAAACCTCAACCTGTGTGATGTCTGGCAGAAGAATAAGGGAGATGCTAGAGAATACTCCTTTTACAGTAAGAAAAACAGCCATTATTCGAGGATCGACTACATCTTTATAGAACTCCAGGAATTAGGAAAAGTAAGGGGAATAGAATACTTACCTATTCATCTCTCTGATCATGGGGCAATTGCCCTGAATATAGAACTTCCCCTAGAGCTTACAGTGAGGAGATGGACTCTGAATAGAAGACTCCTTCTACAACCATCCATCCCAGATATGATAAGGAGGGAAGCAGCTATCTTCTTTCAGCATAATTTGGACTCAGCTCCCCTGTATACAGTTTGGGATGCTTTCAAGGCTTGGTTAAGAGGGATCTTAAAGGGTGCCGCTGCGGGATGTTCTAGATCCGAAAAAAGGGAGTTGGCGGACCTGGAGGAGCAGATAGCAGTGGCTGAGGCTGAGGCAGCCTTAAAGGCTGGGAGGGTGTTTGGGGCTGAGAAAGACTGCTTACTAGGAAAAGTTGAAGATCTTCAACTGAAGTTCAGACTTAAAACTGAAGAGATCATGCTTCAGAAGTGGGAAGTGAGCAAAATGAGGGATTTTGACCAGGGAAAGAATTGCGGCAAACTCCTTGCCATGAAGAGCAGAGTAGACAAATCATGTAATTACATCAGCAAGATTAAAAAGGTAGTCAAGTCGTGGAAGACAAAAGGGAAATCGAGCAGGCTTTTATTGAATTCTTCCAAGACTTATATCGGGAGTATTTATTGGTTGAGGAAGATGTTGTAGACTGCTGTCTTGCCGAGAAACAACTCCCTAAGTTGAATCTGGATTGCCAAAGAATACTTACCCAAGACATAACAGGTAATGAAATACTTGCTGTCCTCAGTAGAGCTAAGAAAGGGAAAGCTGCAGGGCCGGATGCGATCCCAATCGAGATTTATACTCTTTTAACTGATGAAATTATTCTGGTCTGGGTGAGACTATTTAATGGGATTTTAAGGGGTACCTCTCCTCTTCCCGACTCGTGGAGTGATGCTGTCATTTCACTGATCCTGAAGCCCGGGAAGGACCCAAACCTGTGCCAGTCTTATCGGCCAATATCATTATTGAATTGTGATTATAAGACCTTTGCAGGGATACTGAATGCCCGGCTTTGTAAGATCATGGGAACGATAATTTATGAAGATCAAAAGGGATTCCTTCCGGGTAGGCAGATGTTGCATTTGGTTTATACCTTAATTGGCTCGATTGACCTAGCAACAGCGCAGGGTGTCCCTCTCTCAATTATCACCATCGACGCAGCAAAAGCCTTTGACCAAGTCAACTGGCATTACCTGAACAGGGTGTTGAATGCTTTTGGGTTTGGAGATATCTTTAGGGAGGTCCTTAAAGAAAATATACAAAGCTCCCCAGGCCCAGATTCTGGTCAATGGCAGACTCTCGGCTGCGGTATCAATTGAGCGCGGTACTAGGCAGGGGTGCCCGCTGTCTCCTGTCCTGTTTGACCTGTATATTGAGCCTTTGGCCCAGAGTTTAAGACGGAACGAAAAGATCACCCCTTTTGTTGCAAACGGGTTTACGAGGAAGCTGTCCCTGTATGCAGATGACTTGATTTTGTTGTCATCCAATGTTAACACTACCTTATCTGAACTGCTTATGGAGGTTCAGGCTTTTGGCAAGCTGTGGGGCTATGAGGTTAACAACGACACAACAGAAATCATGGCCTGGAACATTGCAGCTCAAGGGGTGAGGCTCTCCAAGGGGTTAAGATACCTTGGAGTTACAATAACTCAGGATCTTAGGGACATCCCCAAAATAAACCTAGAGAGAGTCTCCAAGGAGGTGGATCTACTATTGAAAAGATGGCAGAATATTCCGTTATCTCTTTTCGGGAGGGTTAACCTGATCAAAATGTGTGTTTTACCTAAGTTTGCCTACCTCTTTAATAACATCCCTTTGGAATTTGATAAGGGTGGATTACTTAAAATTCAGGTTAAGATTTCTTCTTTTATCTGGGCAGGCAAAGGGATTAGTCTATCCTGGAAGAAACTAAGGCGAAAACTCGCACACGGTGGTATGAGTTTACCAGACCTTCAGCTGTACTGTTGGGCGTATCAATTAAAGAATTGTAGGATGCTACTTCTTTGGCCAGATAGCTCCCTTATTGGCAGTATGTTTAAAGCTATGCTGCTAGACTTGGCTGAGGAAGGCTTTATGTATAAGTTTGGTGCTCCCAAATTCTTTAAAAAGGTCCGGCTCAAGATTCTTTACGCGGCGGCTAAGTTGTGGTTGGACTGCCGGGTCTGTTTGGGGTTGTCCTATTACAGTGAATGGGCACCAGTGTGGGACTCTCCAGGAACACCAGAGTGCCTTTTAGACGCTCTAGTTCAGCCATTGAAAGACGCCGGAGTTGTATACTGGAAGGACATTGTGGATGGCAGCAAATGCTTCCCCTGGGATTTTTGGAGGAACCTTACCAGTAGTGCACTCTCTAGGCTTAAGTACTACCAAATCTCGTCATGGTGCAATAGTCAACACTTGTCCCCTCTAGAGGACAATCCCATGGAAGACGAGTTACAAGATTCGAACCAAAAAAAGAAGGAAGTAGCACAGTGGTACAATTATCTCCTTGCAGCAGCAGACAGGAAACTGGAACCTCCTTATCAGGTCTGGGAGAAGTGCTTGCCAAGTGAGGAGCTAAAAATCTATGGTAAGTATCTTTAGACACACTTTACCCGCTGGTTAAATCTGCTGTACTAAGGAGAAACCACTTTTTTACGCTCCACAGGTTATACTGGTCCCCACTCAAACTTTCCAAAATTAAGGGCAATGGAGAAGCAAAATGCACGAGATGTGGTGCCCAGTAGGCGGATGACATCCATGTGTTCACTTGCTGCCCTTCGATTCAGGAGTACTGGGGCAATGTGGGTAAGACTCTGTCGGACGTCCTGGGTGCGGAGGTGGAGGTAAGCCCTTCTCTTATAATGTTTGGCACTATATCGACGCCCGATGGGGCGTTAGGTCTCTCTGGGATACAGAATAAACTGGTGTTTTATTTGATAATTCTGGCTAGGAGGGAGATCTGTAAGTTATGGCGCCAGGCGGCTCCCCCCACTTGGAGAGCCTGGTAGAACTCTGTGAGATACTTTAGGGACTTAGACCAGAAGGTTAATGTTTATAGAGAAAGAACTGAATTGGGGGTTATTCTGTAACCTGTTAGACTCTTTAGGTTTTGATTAGTCTGCTACACAGTGTCCAATGATTATACCTCTTGGTCAGCTCATGGTGTGTTGCGCTGGTGGTTCTCGCAGGAACATCAGCTGAGACTGAACCCCTAAGTGAAGAGTAGCAGGGGTGGATCAGATCGAGAGGCTGCTCAAGCTACGGAGGTCATATGAGGATAAAAAAGAGATTTAAAAAAAAAAAAGATGAAATAATGTAATAAGCATGATAATGTGAAATAATGTTTACAGACGCTTTTACTGCACTCATCCATTTTTTCAAACACTACCCATGCACTCATCTATACAGTTAGGCACTATTCCCACACTCCTCCAATCACCCAGGCACTATCCATGCACTTCTCCAATCACCTAGCCAGTACCCATACACTTATAATATCACCCAGACACTAACTATGTACTCCTCCAATCACCCAAGCACTACCTGTACACTCATGCAATCAGCTAGACATTACTCGTACACTCTTGCAATAACCCAGCTATTACCTCTACACTTCTCCAATTCCCTAAACATTACCCCTGCACTCATGCAATCACCCAGGCACTACCCTTGCACTCTTTTAATCACCCAGGCAGTATCTATTCACTCCTCTAATCACTCAGCCAGAACCATGCACTTATAAAATCACCCAGACACTACCTATGCACTACTCCAATCATCCAGGCACTACCACTACACTCATGCAACCACCTGGACATTACCCCTGCACTCATGCATCACCCAGACATTACTCATGCACTCCTCCAATTACCCAGACATTACCCCTGCACTCATGCAATCACCTAGTCATTAAACATGCACTCCTTCAATCACTCAGGCAGTACGCATGCACTTATAAAATCCCCCAGGCACTACCTATGCACTCCTCTAACAACCCAGGCACTACCCCTGTTTTCCTCCAATCACCCAGCCAGAACCATTGCTCTTATAAAATCACCCAGGCACTACCTATGCACTCCTCCAATCACCCAGACACTGCCCCTACACTCAGGCAATCAGCAAGGCATTACCCCTACTCTCATGCAATTACCCAGGCATTACCTAGGCATTCCTCTAATCCCCAGACATTACCCTTGCACTAATGCAATTACTCAGATATTACCCCTGCACTCATGCAATCATCCAGGCATTACTCATGCATTCCTCCAAACTCTCACACATTATCCCTGCACTCATGCAATCACCCAGGCATTACCCAAGCACTCCTTCAATCACCCAGGCACTACCCTTGCACTCTTCCAATCACCCAGGCACTACCCCTGTACTCATGCAATTGCCCAGGCAGTACCTATGCACTTATAAAACCACCCAGGCACTATCCCTACACTCATGCAATCAGCTAGACATGACCGCTACACTCATGCAATTACCCAGGCATTACCTATGCACTCCTCTAATACCCAAGATATTACCCCATGCACTCATGTAATCAGCAATGCATTAGCTATGCACTGCTCCAATCACCCAGACACTACCCTTGCACTCCTCCAATCACCCTGGCACTATCAATGTATTCCTCCAATCACCCAGCCAGTACCCATGCACTTATGCAATAACCCAGGCACTACTCATACACTCCTCCAATCACTCAGGCACTACCCATGCACTCTTGCAAACACCCAGGCATTACCCATGCACTCCTTCAATCACTCAGGCACTACCCATGCACTACTCCAATCACTCAGGCACTACCCCTGTACTCTTTCAATCACCCAGCCAAAACCCTTGCACTTATAAAATCACCCAGGCACTACCTACACACTCCTCCAATCACTCAGACACTACTCCTACACTCATGCAATCAACAAGACATTACCCCTACACTCATGCAATTACCCAAGCATTACCTATGCATTTCTCCAATCTACTGGAGATTAGCCTTGTACTCATGCAATCACTCAGATATTACCCCTGCACTCATGCAATCACCCAGATATTACTCATGCACTCCTCGAAACACTCACATATTATTCCTGCACTCATGGAATCACCCAGGCATTACCCAAGCACTCCTTCAGTCAGCCAGCCACTACCCATACACTTATATAATCTCCCAGGCACTACCCTTGCACTCCTCCAATAACCCAGGCACTACCCCTGTACTCATACAATTACCCAGGCAATACCCATGCACTTATAAAATCACCCATGCACTATCTCTACACTCATGCAATCAGCTAGACATTACCACTACACTCATGCAATTACCCAGGCATTACCTATGCACTCCTCTAATATCCCAGACATTACCCCTGCACTCATGGAATCACCAATGCATTAGCTAGGCACTGCTCCAATCACCCAGGCACTACCCTTGCACTCCTCCAATCACCCTGGCACTATCAATGTATTCCTCCAATCACCCAGCCAGTACCCATGCACTTATGCAATAACCCAGGCACTACTCATACACTCCTCCAATCACTCAGGCACTACCCATGCACTCTTGCAAACACCCAGGCATTACCCATGCACTCCTTCAATCACTCAGGCACTACCCATGCACTACTCCAATCACTCAGGCACTACCCCTGTACTCTTTCGATCACCCAGCCAATACCCTTGCACTTATAAAATCACCCAGGCACTACCTACACACTCCTCCAATCACTCAGACACTACTCCTACACTCATGCAATCAGCAAGACATTACCCCTACACTCATGCAATTACCCAAGCATTACCTATGCATTTCTCCAATCTACTGGAGATTAGCCTTGTACTCATGCAATCACTCAGATATTACCCCTGCACTCATGCAATCACCCAGATATTACTCATGCACTCCTCGAAACACTCACATATTATTCCTGCACTCATGGAATCACCCAGGCATTACCCAAGCACTCCTTCAGTCAGCCAGCCACTACCCATACACTTATATAATCTCCCAGGCACTACCCTTGCACTCCTCCAATAACCCAGGCACTACCCCTGTACTCATACAATTACCCAGGCAATACCCATGCACTTATAAAATCACCCATGCACTATCTCTACACTCATGCAATCAGCTAGACATTACCACTACACTCATGCAATTACCCAGGCATTACCTATGCACTCCTCTAATATCCCAGACATTACCCCTGCACTCATGGAATCACCAATGCATTAGCTAGGCACTGCTCCAATCACCCAGGCACTACCCTTGCACTCCTCCAATCACCCAGGCACTACTTATGCACTCCTGCAATCACACAGGAACTACCACTACACTCATGCAACCACCCCAACATTACTCTTGCACTCATGCAATCACCCAGGCACTAGCTATGCACTCATAGAATAACCCAGGCACTACCCTTACACTGCTGCAATCATCCTGGCAGTATCTATGCACTCCTCCAATCATCCAGCCAGTACCTATGCACTTATAAAATCACCCAGGCACTACTTATGCACTCTTCCAATCACCCAGGCACTACCACTACAGTCATGCAAACACCCAGACATTACTCCTGCACTCATGCAATCATCCAGACATTACTCATGCACTCCTCCAATTACCCAGACATTACCCCTGCACTCATGCAATTACTTAGGCATTACCCATGCACTCCTCCAATGACCCAGACATTACCCCTGCACTCATGCAATCACCCTGGCACTACCCTTGCACTCATCCAATCACCCAGGCACTATCCATACATTCCTTTAATCACCCAGGCACTACTCTTGCACTCCTCCAATCACCCAAGCACTATCCATGCACTCCTCAAATCACCCAGGCACTACCCTTGCACTCCTCCAATCACTCAGGCACAACCCATGCACTCTTCAATCACCGAAACATTACCCATGCACTCCTTTAATCACTCAGGCACTACCCCTGCACTCATGCAATCATCCAGCCACTACCCATGCACTCTATTCAATAACCCAGGCATTACCCATGTACTCATGCAATCACCCAGGAAGTACACATGCACTTCTCCAATTACCCAGGCACTACAAATGCACTCATGCAATCACATATGCACTACCCATACACTTCTCCATATATTACACTTGCCAAAATTCACACAACACTTACAAATGTGGCTATTTTTAACCAAATAGGCGGTTCTAAAGAACAATTTATTTTTCTTTTATAATTTTTTTGTGTTTTTTCAACTCTTTTTTGTATATTTTGGTGGTTTTTTTTTAAATGAAAGAATTAACAGAACCAACGGTGAAAACTTTAAAAACATTATGCAATTACAAAGTCATTGCAAAAAAAAGAAATTAGCAATGGTGGTTTTTAATAGCAACCAAGATGGCATCCACTGATTGTTCACCGTAACATCATTATTTTTTGCATTAGACACAATGCTGATCCACTCTAGCAAATTCTCGAAATATGTTCGGTCTTGATATTGATGAGGAGCCAGATGATGTACTTGGTCCAGCACCGTCGTCTTGACTTGCTTGTTTCTGTAGGTCTCGTCGCTGTTGTTCCCTCGCGAGACGCCGTGGATGCATTGTTTGTAGATGCTTGAGCATCGAAGAGGTGCCGCATGAATATTTTTTGTCAGATCCTCGTGACAGGACCTTCTCACAAATTGTGCACTTAACCTTTCGTGCATTTACTTCTCCCTAGCTGGAATTGAGAAGAAAGCCCAAACTATACTCTCGCATCTCACTTTCACCGGTTCTTCCAACTCTTCTTCATCTTCAGGTGGAAGCTGTTGTGCTGTATTGGAAGCAGCCATTTTTTGATGAAGAAAAAAAACACCCAAAAAATCCAAAGAGGAAGAGAAAACACAAGAACTGTGTCTCTATAGATGCAGTTGAAAGAATGAAAAAATTGGGTGGGGTCCTGCAAGTTCTAGAATCAAAAGCTTCTTAACCAATTAAATACTTTCTTTTGAAGTCACATGGGATTTGCGTACCAGACGCGCAAGCAGCGCGCACCCGACGCCCAACCGACACACACCCGACGCGATTTCCGAAAACTATATTTAACAACAATATATCTTTATTGCAGTTTCAAATATATGATATTTACAATTATGTAAAATAATCTCTTGGTATAATATACATAATAAAGTTATATACATATACTTTTAAAACAAAAAAATTTGTAGTGGATTCACGCACCTGGCGCGAACCCCGGAAATACGTACGTGACATTGCGCGGGGCCAAGAACCGCGCACCCTTCGCATACCGAACGCGCATCGTACACAACTTAACTAATATGGCAGAAAAATTCTTGGATTTGCATGACTGGTACACGATCGGTATGCAAATCCACTTTTAAAAAAAAATAATAATAATACATAAAAATGTAAATTCATATTTTAGAAAAGAGAAAACATCACATTATTTTTATAGCATTTTTTGGATATTACAATTAGAAATTAGCATTTAAAAAACCTTTGAAATTCACTGAAAAAAAACATAGGTTTCAGGGACGTTATAGTTAGTAATTAGCAGTTAAAATACCTTTGAAATTCACTGAAAAAACCATAGGTTTCAGGGACGTTATAGTTAGTAATTAGCATTTAAAAAACCTTTGAAATTCACAGAAAAAAACATAGGTTGGATGTTATAGTTAGAAATTTTCATTTAAAAAAACGTTTGAAATTCACAGAAAAAACCACAAGTTTCAGGGACGTTATAGTTATATGTATGTATATATCCAAAACTATCAAACTGTATATCAACTACTTATCATACATCAAAAATTCGAAAATGAAACCTTAATTAGCACTTTACCATATAATGAATTAACTGATAACATAAAATTCAAACTAAAACTAAACCAGCCAATAAAATACAAATATAAACACCTTCAACCATTAAAACAATTAAATCAACAATATAAAAGACACACTAATTTAAATAACTAAATAATTTTTAAAAAAGCATCAAACAGTGCAACACAAGGAAACTCTGCCGGATTCTCCCAACCGACCATGAAAGCAGAAATACACACATCTAAACAAGTAGCTAAACCAAGCAAGTAAGTAAAACTTATGTTTAAACTAAAAAGTATAAATATCAAAATAGACTCTATCTCTTTACATAGACTTCCTAAAAGAAAAAAATGCAACGTGAAAAGCCGATTAACTGTCAGAAAATAACAACTGTGACAAACCAGCAAAAAAGTATAAGAAGGTAGGTATACATTAGTTAATAAAAAACTATAAATTCACCCAACTCAAACTGTAGAAACTACCAGCAAACTACCATTTAAAATGAAACTTACATTTTTTCAAGCAACATAAAAGAAAGCACCTGCTTCACATTAGAACCCCCAACAGAAAAGCTGCAGAACCATACCAAGCATCTAAACATAACATACATGTAAGTATACTAAATAGAAGCAGTTGCATATTTTTACATGTAAATAACAAACGTATAAACTTTAAAATATTATACATATTTATACTCTGACCCTACTTTCAGATGTAATGACAGAAGCTGCAAAATATATCACTTCACAAAAAGAAAAGCAGTTACTTAAGGGCCTGATTATGAGTTTAGCAGTCATGGTACTGCAGGCGAAATAGCGTTGGATTCACCGCCACCAAGTTGGCGGTCCACCAACCCTATTTTGATGCATGCAGTTTCATACATGAAAGACCGCTGGGGCACCACCATTGCCACCAAGAAATCTCAATCACGATGGCTAATGCCTCTGTTGGAGGGGGGACCGGCAGTGTTACCATCGGCCCAAATTACGATGTACCTTCCCGATGACGAGACTGTGGCTGTCAATCCTCCACATCTGAGCCTGGTGGAATGGGGTAGATATAAAGCTGAAACTCACCTGTACTCCGCTTCACAGGTCCAGGGAAGACATGGTTTGGCAGTTCGGTCTGGACTGTTCCCATGAGGCACAGGGTCAAGACTGATTTGCATATAGCTGTGTCTGAACTGGGGTGGCGAAGTGAGCTAAAGAATGATGATGGATTCAACCCAGATCTGTGACTGGGGGTGAGTGTCTGAAAAGTTTCAGCGCTCCATCCATCATCTCCTTGTGTTTGCTTTGTTCACCCTAAGTTGGCAGGGTATGCCCAGACGTGGGTCCCTTGCTAACTTTGCCACTGGATTCAAGCTAGCCTGGCTGATGAGGGCTGTTAGCCCAAAACTGGTCCCAGGATGCTTGTTTCTGGTCCAGGGAAGACATGGTTTAGCAGTTCGGTCTGGACTGTTCCCATGAGGCACAGAGTCAAGACTGATTTGCATATAGCTGTGTCTGAACTGGGGTGGCGAAGTGAGCTAAAGAATGATGATGGATTCAACCCAGATATGTGACTGGGGGTGAGTGTCTGAAAAGTTTCAGCGCTCCATCCATCATCTCCTTGTGTTTGCTTTGTTCGCCCTAAGTTAGCAGGGTATGCCCAGACGTGGGTCCCTTGCTCACTTTGCCACTGGATTCAAGCTAGCCTGGCTGATGAGGGCGGTTTGCCCGAAACCGGTCCCAGGATGCTTGTTTCCGGTCCAGGGAAGACATGGTTTGGCAGTTCGGTCTGGACTGTTCCCATGAGGCACAGGGTCAAGACTGATTTGCATATAGCTGTGTCTGAATTGGGGTGGCGAAGTGAGCTAAAGAATGATGATGGATTCAACCCAGATCTGTGACTGGGGGTGAGTGTCTGAAAAGTTTCAGCGCTCCGTCCATCATCTCCTTGTGTTTGCTATGCTAAAGGTAGGACATGTACTGGTGTGTGTGATATGTCCTGATAGTGAATTACAGTGTATTTCGTTTTTCACTATGGAAAGGCTATCTATCCCATAGGATAGAATGGGAGTTTACCTATAACATCTTATACGCATATCTTCCTATGGGGGCAAGCTAGATAAACAGGGCTTAGTATGCCTGAACTCAGAATATAAACATACATCTTTTAGTAAAGATGATTTTTGTGTCCTGTGTTTGAAAATACCACTTTTAGAAAGTGGGTATTTTCTTGCTTAGCCATCCTGTGTGCCACTGCTGGGTTTATAGATTGACTGTCTGGCTTTGGAGTTTCAGGGGCTGGGGATGTGCATTCTCTTCAGACAGCCACTGGGGGAGTTGAGGTGTGTCCTGCCTTTCCTGGATGTGTCAGGGCTGGGCTGAATAGACATGGGCTGCATTTAGGGGGATATTCACAAGGACTTATCTCTGAGTTAT
The DNA here is from genome assembly GCA_963921515.1 of Calotriton arnoldi. NCBI lineage: Eukaryota > Metazoa > Chordata > Amphibia > Caudata > Salamandridae > Calotriton > Calotriton arnoldi. The sequence goes on along the minus strand of CAWUFW010012218.1, from coordinate 376,728 downwards.
CGCCATCTTAACTCAACAAAAGTGGAGATAGATTTAACGCCCCATTCACAAGCGTGTGCAAACTGCAGACATCGCCAGTATTCCCGCGATAACTTCCTCCAAATTTATCTCCACGGGTGACACCACCAACTAACCCTAATGAGATGCAGAGTAGGCGTTCCCGTGCAAAAACACACGAAAACACTACTACACCACTTTCACAACGAACTGCCAGATCTGCGATGCAAACCAAAAACAGGCGATAAGCCGCAGTAGCACCAGGGAATTAACACCTGCCTTTTGCTGGTGTTAAGCAGGACGACTACCTGCTGCATGAAAGGGAGCCCAGCCAAGAGCCACATCTGAAGACCCACAGATGCCATGGAGACAATGATAATGCAGCTCGGACACCCATGAGGTCCACAACACCCACCCCCACCACCCCCAGGCCCACCAATACCCCCAGGACCCGTCCCACCCCCACCCCGGACCACCACAGAGGCAGCGTACACAAAGACAGCGGACCCACCTTAAACGCACCATCCGTACAGACCGAACGCCAGAAGAGGACATTGCCCACTACAGGCCCAAAAGGACAACCATCCCCAGCATCCTGACCCACATCGCCCACCTGCTGACGGTACCAACACAGCGCACAATGAACATCCCTCCGCAGACAAAGCTGCCGGCTGTGCTGCACATGTTGGCCTCTGGTACCTTCCAACCCACAACTGCCAGAGTCGGAGGAGTCTCACAGCCAGCCCCATCCAAGTTCATCACACCTGTCCTGGATGCCAACAACAGCCCGGTACCCCAGCACCTCCACTCCACCCACACTGCGCAGGAGCAGCTGGAGCAGCTGGAGACCAAGCAAGGCTCCCACGCCATAGCTGGATTCCCTCACATGTTGGGGGCAATCAACTGCACACATGTACCCCTCGTGCCCCCTGCCGACACTGCACACAACTACCTCAACAGAAAGCACACGCATCCCATGAATGTGCAGGCAATAGTGGCCCGCCCGGGACTCCTCAACAATGTCGTGGCCAACTCCCCAGGCAGGGTGCATGATTCCTACATCTCCCGACAGTCCATCATCAACCAGCTCTCCCAGGATGGCATCTATGGAAATGCAGTGCTCGTTGGTAAGTCACAAATGAACACACCACACACCTCCACCCCACAGTCATGCAACTCATGACACTGGCAATGGGCACGCAGCACAACTACATTCAACATGCCACACAACATGCCAACCGACCAGACACAACAACACAACTCCATTGGGAACCTGGGCTTGCCATGCCAACAACCCAGCCACGACATGGCACCACAGCCACACACTAGCAGGATGTGAGGAGAGGCGTAGGCCAGGCATGTGCGAGAGCGGCAAGTGACCAATGAATGAGAACCTACCCAATGCCAGGTGTGGCGTGGAGATGGTGGACAGACTTCAGTGTGCAAACCACGGAAATGGCCATGTGGACATTAACTGCTGGTGCACGGAGTGTAGTGGCCAGTGGACGCTACCATGTCCCCACAGGCTGTGGGGCAGAAAGCTGAAATGTCGCATGTTACTCCCCCCCTGCATGTGCGGGCGGAGTGGGTTGGCCCTGCGTATGCCAGGCCTGCATAGGGGTGTGAATAAAAAGCCTGTCGCACTGGGTGTGGTCCTCTTTCGGAATGGCCAACGCGTCTGCCAGGGCGGAGCCTCCCAGCCCACCACGAGGCCGGCGCCATGCGCGGTAGGGCCTGCATCCCTGTGCGCCTGCTGCACCCCGAGCCGCTGGTCCCCAGACCCATCATGCCTGGCCCAGCACACCAAGGAGGATCTGCTCACCTGTCGACACCGGCGTGTGTCAAAGAGGGCCCACCACGTGCCGGTGCAAGCTCCAGGCCCCAGTCCCACGACCTCTGCAGCCTCCGCAGACCATCGCTGGCCTCCACGCCGCTGGCCCACATTACTCCCTTCTCATTGACATACTCCACTGGCGTACTCTTCGGCCCAGCTGTTGGCACAAGTTGAACAGAGTCGTGAGTTCTGAATGGCAGTGACCAAAGGTCTGTGGCAGCGTCCACATCACTATACTCCCTCTGATCAGTGAAGCCAAAGTCTGCATCGCAGGCCTGCGACACGTGGTGCCACTAACCCTGTTCAACGCAAGCCGGCAACACGTGGATGAGGGCTCAGGCCTACACTGCGGCCCAGTAGGTCCCACATGTGGAACTGTGTCCTGAGTCATGAATGGCAGTGACCCCAAGTCCGTGGCAGCGTCCACATCGCTGAACTCCCTCCGATCAGTGAAGCAAAAGTCTGCATCGGAAGCCGGCAACACGTTTTTTGTGGGCCCCTGCAGGCTACTGGCTCAGGCCTACACTGCGCTCCAGTAGGTCCCACATCCAGCACTTAGTCGTGATTCATGAATGGCACAGTCCATATAAGTGAACGCATGGAGAGGAGTAAGAGGAAGATGCGGCTCAGTCCATATGAAAGCCGGATCCTAATCACGGAGGTGACCGAACACTAGCAACAACTGACCTGGTGCCATCAGCCCTGTTCACCTCAAGTCCGCGTACCGTGGTGCCGCTGAACGTGAACTACGCAGGCCGGTGGGACCATCCAACGTATGCCGGCGACACTCAGTGAATGGCCCCTGCTGACCGCTGCCTCAGGCCTACACTGCGGTCGAGTAGGTCACACATGTGGAACTGTGTCTTGGGTAAGATGTGGAGGAGTCCACACCATTGGACACGCCTTGTCGCAGGCGGCATCGCCTATCAGCACTGGTGCCACTAACTCTGTGCACAATGACTCATGGGCACTTTCTGTTGGACTTTGGTTGCGTCTGAGTCCATGGCCTGGGGGTTGTCTGCATCATCATCTGGCTGGACCGGACTTGGTGTCAGACATGTGTCTGTTCCATTCACCTCCACCATAGTGACTGTTTCAGCGTGGTTCTGCCCTCTGTATCATGCCCTGGGGGTACACCTTCCGCTGTCCACCGAGACACTCCACGACAACCCCTTTGTCATCTACGGAAACCTGCTCTGCTCTCGTGACCCTGCCTCAGTGCACCGCAAGTCAGCGGCCCGTGGGGGTAGGCCCGTGCATCCGGGGCCACTAACTCTGTGCAGCACAAGTAATGGGGCCTTTATGGTTGAATGGGTGTGTCCTTAACGATGTACACTGTTGTCGTTTTTTTACTGCACCAGGCACTCCATGACGGCTGGTGTGCACATACATCCAACACAGGTGTCACTCGACATGTGAGCCTGCTAATAAAAGTGGCCGGGCGCACGTGCCCGTAGCCATTCCCACTATCTAAGCAAGTGTGTCCGTGTGGTCATTATGTCAGCATGATGTGCCCAAGCCCTGCAACATCACAGTGTGCTGTCTTCAGCGGACAGTAGCATGTCACCTCAGCAGTGGCTGAGACCTTGGACATGTAGCTTCGCCCGCCCCCCCTGCATGCACATGCGGCGTGTGCTTGTCCGGCGTACGTCAGGTCAGTGCAGGGGTGTGCTGATTCGGCAGAGGGATCAGGATGTGGCTCTGGTCTGGCCTTGAGCAGGAAGTGCGGTAAGTGTGTCTCTGTGTTGGGGTATTGTCACCACCAGGGCCACAGTAGTCGATGTTGCAATGTTGCATGCACCAGGAGGGCGGGCACGCACGTACGGGGAAATGTAGGAGCGCAAGACCACTCGGGGTCTTGGCACATGCATGCCAAGTGTTATGTGTATCAGTCCTGCGAATGCATAAGTCAGTTGCCTAGCCTCTATCGCAGCGTGATCACAGCCAGCCATGGACTGTACACCTGTGTCCGCCCTGTCCGGACCATTGGCCTACACTCACGTGGCCACACACCCTCAAAGGCCAGCTTCATGGTGTTGTTGGCATGCCGCTGGACATGCGCGGACAGCATTACAATGGTGTGCCATAGGAGTGCACATGGTACAACAGCGCAGCACACACTAGTGTGGGGGCTCATGGGAGGGAGGAGCAGCTGTGAGGCAACGTAACACACAGTGAGGCCTCTCATGTGCCACGTGCTGGGCATATCATCCATGATTCCCTGGGTCGCAGACATCCCACCACACCCACGACAGGCATCTGTACATCTCCTGTATGCATGCAGATGGTGAAGTTACTGTAGGGATGAAAGGTCCTTTGTCTGAACTATCAGGCGGTAGCACATCTTCAGCTCCGAGCTGGAACTTGCATGTGGCCAGCACCCCCTGACAGATACGATAGCATTTGCTTGCGACTCCCACACTACGCACTGCCCGACGTGAGACCAACGTGTACACATCCCACACGCAGGAGTCCTTGGTCGTAGTTAGCGTGCATGATATGGCCTTCACACATACTCCCACCCCACCCCAGGTCTGCAGCCGTTGCACACAGACACTGCTCATTGCTCCGAGCTGTGCCATTTCATCCACAGGACTGATGCAGGGCAAGCCAGTGCCGCTTCAAGCAGAGCCACTGACGCAATGGCAGACCATCCCGGACACATGCTTATCTCAAGTCACGTGGACCTGTACCATGCACGTCTGCTGCATGTACTGGGGGCACTGCCGTTGGCAGTGCTGCGGATCAGTTACCGGCTGGGCTTCTGCCTTGCGAACGTCACCTGCATGCAGCCTGTGTTGCATTGTTGCTCGTGCATATTCGAGTGGACCATGGATGTCTGCCTCTCCAACGTAACAGTAGCTGACCTGGATTTCGATGTGTGTGTGCGCCCCCTGTTGGCCCACGACCAGGAGTGTCACCGTGATGCCCGTTTATGGCATGCCTGGATGTGTGGCATGCATGCTGGCAACTGGACCTGGGAGATTGCACGAGTCGTCGTGTGCAGTGACCACATTGAGCCGCTCCCCGATTGGGCTTTGGTGCTAATTGGGGCCCGGGGTTGGAGTCAGCACATCTGTCTGGGACAGCTGATGGATTACGTCGCCGACATGTTAGATGTGGAGGACAACGATCTCTCATTGGAAATGTTGGCCTACGCTGCTGCACTCACGTTCATGGACGAGTGACAAGGTATCTGCAGCCACAACTGGATGTGACCCATTGCACGTGTCCCAACGCCTGGTTGCATGTTGAGGATCTCGTCACATGTCCCAAGATGACAGTGGACATGGCTGCATTGGCCTGGACTTCTGATCCATGCGCGGACAACCAACGCGGGTTGGCACTGACTTGTGTTGGTGATGAACTCCCCCGGGGTGGACATGGGTGCTTTCCAACGTTCCTCATTCAGACATGCTGCTGCATTATTCTGCATGTCATGGCACTTCTCTTGGCCGTACTGACACGCACTTGTTGATAAAGTTTCCACACCTTCCCTTGTCTCCAACTGTGTTGAGTCTTGATTTGTATGCCAATGTGTGTCGCGGCCTATCAGGATCCCTGCCATACGTGCATTGCTACCCCATCAGGGCTGTGGGTTTGTACTTGTACATTATCATGTCCCTGTTTCGTGCTTTGCCAGATGTGTATGGCCATGTACCGGCCACAAGCAAGTGCACTTGTGTCCTGTGTTCGGTTGTGCAAATGTTGCTGTTTGTACCACATTGTGTTCGATGTTGGGGTGCTCTGCTTCCTATGTGTGTGTGCTGCATTGTGTGTGAGATGTCCCTTCAGCTCTGATTTGGCTCACCCTTCTCCCTTTCAGGCAGTGTGGTTTTCACTTCTGTGCTTGTTCAGTGGTGTGATATTGCCGGGTTGTGTGACATGTGCTCTTGGTTGGTGTTGTTACTCTTGGGCATGGTTTGTCTGCAGTTGTGCTGTGCTTAATTGTGCATGTGTGCCATTGTGCCCATTTCCTTCCGTCCCCCCAATTCCTGGTCGTTCCTCTCCCTGTTGCTGTTGTTGTTAAGAAGTAATAAGGAATCAAATAATCACGAGGCAGATCGAAGTATATCCGAGTGAAGTTTATTCAGTCTTCACTAGTCCAGAATCAATGTACAACGAATACAACAGTCAGTCACCCGTTAACCTCCCACCTAGAACTCCCAATAAAACATAACAACCCAATGTAGAGCGTGACAGTCACGAGCAGAAAGAAAGGAACATGCTCGTGACTAACACGCTTAACACGATTAATATATACAACACATCTTCCCCCCCTTTTTTTTTTTTTAACTCATAACATAGTCCTTGAACCTCTCAGAAAGATGATGGTCACGCATCCTCCTAGTAGAATCACTACAGTGGTAAGGATGATGCAAATCCTGATTGATAGGAACTTTACTGTGCTCAACATCTAAAAATACATTACTGCCGGAATCCTTAGATGGATGAACCATACCCTTGAACAAGGAAATCCTGTTGAGGTTCCAGACACTTCCACCCTCAATTCTCACAGCATTATTGAAAACTTCAATAACTTTCTTGGGATCTGACCAACCTGGAGAACCTTTAGTAACACCTTCCTTTTTCTTTAAGCGAACAAAATCACCAATTACAATTCTTTGTTTACTCGCAGAACCTCTCTTCCTATCCATGACCTGTTTCATTCTTTCTTTGTAAACATTAACTCTGTGTCTAACTAACTCAAAGTCAATTATTGTTGTATTTTAATCCTCACTTAAATTTCTTTTTAACCACCAAGGAACCAATTTGGTACTCAGCTTGCGCCCGCTGAGCAGTTCGAAAGGACTAACTAAGGTGACTGAGTTAGGTGAAGTCCTATATGCTAACAACATGGACTGCAAAGCATTACGCCAATTAAGTCCTCCTTTAATGGATAATTGAATGGCTTCCTTCACCACACAGTTAAAACGCTCAACTTGACCATTAGCCTCAGGATGGAAAACAGCTATTCTTCTATGAGTTATTCCACACTTCTCCAGAAAAGATTCCATTTCCTTACTAATAAATTGAGGTCCGTTGTCTGTGACAATTTCCTGTGGAATACCTTCTCTACATAAAATATTGTCAAGAAATTCAATTACACTTTGTGAAGTAACCTCCTTAACCACCTTGACTTCTGGCCATTTCGAATAATAGTCAATGAGAACAATTCCAAAACTTTCATTTTTGGGTAACACATGAAATGGACCAATAATGTCTAAACCCAATTTTTGCCATGGACCAACAGGAAAATCGACAGGATGAGATTCAGCATGCAAAACAACAGCTGATTTGTCACTGTCTGAACATTTGGTACACGCACGCACAAAATGCTCAACAGAAGCATCTATACTGGGCCACCAAAACGCTTCCCTGATCCGTCTCCTAGTAAAAGAAATACCCAAAAGTCCTTCGTGAGCAATCTCCATAATAGTGTCTCTCAATGAGAAAGGCTTAATAATTTTATCATCTCTCATAACTAAACCATTTTCAATAGCTAATTCATTATGAATTTTAAAAAAACTCATCATATCTATTGATAATTTCCTCTGTTCCAGCCATCCTTGTACAATGTACTTTTTGGCAGTGTTTAACTCAATATCCTTTTCCATTTCTAAAAGCCAAACCTCTTCATAAAAACTGGATCTTTCACCATGTAGTAAATTCACATCACCTTTAGTAAAAGCTACTTCACAATTATCCTCATGACACATTTCATCACTAACTATAGGTAATCTAGACATGCAATCAGCATGCATATTCGCTTTCCCTTGAACATATTCAATCTGGAAACGGAAAGATTGTAGCCTTGAAGATAACCTAGCCAAACGTGCAGACATAGACCGACCTCCACCTGGAGACATTAAAAATACAAGTGGTTTGTGATCAGTTTTGATGATAAATTCAGTGCCCCATAAGAAACTTCTAAAATGTTCTGCACCCCATACACAAGCAAGTAATTCTCGTTCTATGACAGAATAGTGTTTTTCTGCTTCTCTTAATGCTCTAGAGGCATATGCTACTATCCATTCATTTCCATTGTCCTTCTGTAATAATACACCTCCCAGACCAGAATTGCTGGCATCAACCATTATGATGCATTTTTTTCCACAGACAAAAGGTTTTAAACACGGGGCATTTATAATGAATTTCCTCAAATTTTCAAAAGCATCGGACATGTCATTAGACCAAATGAATTTAGCATTTTTCTTAAGAAGGCATCTGAAAGGATCTACTTTTGATGAGTAATTAGGTATAAATTTCGCATAAAATTCAATTAAACCAAGAAAAGCAACTAACTGTTCTTTTGAAGAAGGAACAGGGGCATTAATGATACTTTCAATGTGTTTACGTTTAGGTTTAATGCCCTTTCCACTAATGCTATGTCCAAGATATTCTACCTCTTTTGCTTTGTTCTTGCATTTATCCAGACGAAGAGTAAAACCCTTCTCAGATAAAGCAGCTATAACATTATGTAAATTATGATCATGGTCCTCATCATTCTTCCCATACACCAAAATGTCATCTTGAAATGCGATGGCACCAGATAACCCCTCCAGAGTTTCTTTCATTAATCTCTGGAAGACTGATGCAGCACTAGCAAGGCCAAAAGGCATGCGACAATACCTGAAGAGACCTTCGGGTGTTATAAAAGCGGTTACGTTTTTAGATTCTTCTGCAAGAACAACTTGGTGATACGCACTTGCTAGATCAATGCATGAAAAAACTTGCGCACCAGCCAAGGTTGATACCATTTCGTGCAAATTGGGCAGGGGATGAGCATCTACCCAAATGGCACGATTTAGACTGCGTAAGTCTACACATAACCTGAGTTCGCCTGAAGATTTAACCGAAATAACAATGGGAGAAACCCATGGAGAAGACTCTATGGATTCTATAATACCTTCTTTGCATAGATTTTTAAGCATATCTTTCAATTTGTTCCTGTAAGAAAGAGGTACATTTCTTACCTTATGACGTATGGGTACGGCATTATCATGTAATTTAATAACATGCTCAAACCCTTGATATTTCCCTAATCTCCCACTGAATACACTGGGAAATTCTACGATCAATTTATCAATGCAATTTGAATTGGATTGAGCAACAGTATTAGAATCAATTGCATAAACAGGAGGATCAGCTCTGGGATCGAGTCTGATGCCCAACTGCTCTTGTTTTGGCCATCCTAAAAGTGATTTTCCTGATTTTGCAACATAGACTTTACTAAATGTGTGACGACCAGAAAAAGTTAAATTTGCTGAAAAATAACCTACTAAATCAATTTTGTGTCCTGTATAACCTCCAGGAGACACATCAGGGGGAAAAAGAGGTCTATTAGGCCATTTCTCGTAAAAAATATCTGAAGAAATGATAGTGTACCATACACACGAGTATACCAAAAATCTCAGTTTGATATCATCTACATTGATGAAGCATGAAGGAAATTTGGAGAAACTTTCATCAGCGCAAACATTGATAACTGTGTTGATCTCATTTTCATCATTGTCACAAGAGATGTCATTACCTTCTAGACATTGTATATAATTCACATTCCTGGGAATAGTCTTACAAAACTTACCAAAATGGCCTTTTTTATTACATCTTGAACACACTTTATCAAAAGCGGGACAACCTTTAAAATTGGCCAAATGGCCGTAACTCCCACATCTGAAACAAAGTAATTGTGAGTACCGTCTTTCAAATTTTGTGTTGGTATTCCTAGATTTGTTTTCAAACTTAGTAGCGTTGTCATTCCTTTGGGTAGAACATTTTTTGTGTTTCTCTGTATCTTTAGTTTCCTTGGTGACATTGAATACATCACCTTTCTCGTTGCCTCTAATTACTTTTACAAATTTTTCTGAATGTTCAATGAATTTATCAATGTCAATGGCAGCATTTAATGATAAATCGGAGGTAGTCCATAGTCTTTCTTGAACTATTTTGTTGTTCGTTCTCATTAATATTTGGTCTCTTAGGACTTGTTCATATGATATATGTTCAAAGTCACAAGAAACTGCCAGAGATCTAAGTGCTGATACGTAATCTTCAATTGATTCATCAGACTGTTGTTTGCGAGAGTAAAAAATAAATCTTTACATGACAACATTCTTCTTTTTACCAAACCGTAGATTGAGTTGAGAAGAGGCATACTGATACACATTAATTCTGCCAGGATTGACGAATGCAGGTAGAGTTTTGAACTCTTTTAATCCAATACCTCCTAAACAATGTTTTAATAAGGAAAGTTTCCTTTCAGGTTCACAATCATCTCCTTCTAAAACTTCCACATAAGCTAAGAAAACAGGTTCCCAAACCTCCCATGCCATTGGAGGTTCACCAGCAGATGTGAGGAATGAGGGAGGAGGTAAAATGCCTGACATAACTAGATAGTAGTAGCAATGGATGAATAATAATAATAATATTATGAAATATGAGCAATAACAGCAATAACAGCACACAACAAATAATAAGTATAATCCTAAAATGATAATATGGAAAAGTGAGCGTGTTACCAATGAGTAAAACAATTGGTTAAGACACACTTCGCAAATTTTATGAAACTAACCAAGACCAAACTTTTTAAATAATGTACCTCATAAACACGCGGTGTGCGTGTCACCGATGGTTTCCTTTAAACGAAAGAATTAATTATAATATGTATGATGCCTTTTGAATTAATGGTGTGCACATCACCGAGAAATGTGCAATGTACAATTCTTCAAGATGGAGGCACGTAGGGTCAAGGGTGAAAGTGCACGACGTGACCTCGTCAGGGTGCGTCTTCCCTTGAGGACGTGCTTACGTAGAATCTTGATTGCAGCTCACAGAGAGAATGGTGTCAAAGCTGGAGGTTACATGGAGCTCCTGGGATTCCACGATGAATAATGGGTGAGTAAAAACGACTCGCAGTTTCAAAAGATGCGAGATTATTTGTAGAACTCTCAACGTGATAATATGGTGAAAATCCTCTACTCTCTTGACCCTCTCAGCTTCATAATAACACTCCAATGCAATAGAAAGCGCACAATATCACTCCGATGCAGTTGGAAAAGCGCAAAGATGATAAAGTTATAAAAATTGTAGGCAAGCACAATGTAATAATAAAAATATCCAAGAAGAAATCCGTGAATGAAACTGAGTGAAAGTTCTTTAGTAGCGCTACCAATGAATATATCCAGGAGGCGTTAACACGAATAATACAAAAAATTTTTTTTTTTTTTTTTTTTTTTTTTAAAGTAGCTTAAAATTCGATAAATCCACAAATGGAAGTAAGGGCAATAGATCCGTGCCCGCTCGTCCCCAGTGTTAAGAAGTAATAAGGCATCAAATAATCACGAGGCAGATCGAAGTATATCCGAGCGAAGTTTATTCAGTCTTCACTAGTCCAGAATCAATGTACAACGAATACAACAGTCAGTCACCCGTTAACCTCCCACCTAGAACTCCCATTAAAACATAACAACTCAATTTAGAGCGTGACAGTCACGAGCGGAAAGAAAGGAACACGCTCGTGACTAACACGCTTAACACGATTAATATATACAACAGTTGTGTCTGTTGATTTTGGGCAGTTTCCGGTCCCCGGGTCCTGCCACCATCTCCAGACTGATGTGGTGGACACCATTTCCTCCATGTCATCCAGCTCCTGGAGTCCAGCTCCTGGTCCAGCGCTGGACTCCCACCTCCGGTGTGCATTGCTGCCTTGTGGTTGTTGGCGTGTTTCTGCTTGTTTGTGCGTTTCGCATCATTCCAGCTGTTCTGCTTTTCTTCCATTGTCCTCCTCCGCTCTCTGGCTGCATTCACCTTGTCCACGATGGCCTGCCATGTACAATGTTTTGTTGCCAATGGGGCTTGTGGGGTTGTGTACTGGCTCCGGTTGCCTCCATTGGGCTTCGCTGTTGTTTTCTGTTTGGTTTGTCTTTCTTTTTCATGCTTTTGTTGTGCTTATTCCCGCCTGCCGTGTGTGTGTCGCGGGCCTGGCGCTGCTTATCGCTGCTTTCCTCATCGCGAATGGGCTCATCGAACGTTTTTTGGTGTTGAGGTTTGTGTTTTTATCTCCGTCGAGATGGTTGTATCGCGGACATTGGCCGCGTTTTCGGCAGACTATCTCATGGTACTGCCGTGTTGTGAATTCCACGTTAACACGGGGTTATTTTCCCGTGATAGGCCGCGATGTGTAAAGTTGCGTTAACATTTTTTGGAGATGTTTAGCGCACGTTCTTGTGAATATCCCCCTTAGAGTAGTGGGAGGAGATTTCCTTGCACCTGAATGGGCCTGGTCTGCCTTGGACAATGCTGTCTCCACCTCCTGAAAGGAAGCCTGGCCAGAGATGACAGAACTGGTTTGGGCTGGGCACAGACACTCTCTGCCACAGAGAACAAAGAGAAATGCAGTACAAATATTGGGTCCCAAACCCCAGAACTTTAGAACTCGCTGGAATCAAGGAACCTGCCAAGAAGAAGAGCTGGAAGAACTGCCAGGAGGAGTACTAACCCTTTGCTGTGTTGTTGCTTTGTTGGGTTGGCCTGCAGTTGCTGCTTCTGCCTTGGGCAGTGGAAGGACTGAACTGAACTTTCTACACTTGTGCTGAGTATCTCCAAGGGCTTGAAATTGAGCTTGCCTCCTTTTCACGAAGTCTCAGGACCAGTAAAGACTTCACTGGTCTCTGGCTACCACGTCTGGAACTGTTGTTTCAGTTGTCACAGAGGGGAGAAAGCAGCCGACTCCGTCACGAGTCCGTCGCTGGCTCTGTGTCCTCAAGGTACTGCAGAGGGCATGTCCACATCCTGCACCACAACCCTGGTCTCAGCTATGACGATGACTGCCGCCGCCACTGAGCCGCTGCTAGCACCGTGACCTGTGGGCACCACACTCCGCACCGCACCGCCTCGCTTCACTTCACCACCCTGATCTCACCAACACTGTCACTGCACGTTGACCGCAACGTCCGTGACTGCATCGTGGCTTGGGGGCACCACTCGTAAGTCTCACGACACACCACCCCGTCCCACACCGCAGTCCGGACCGACCGACGCCAGTGCCCCGCAACCGGCTCTGTTGCCTGCACTGTGCACTGTCAGCACCGTATCGGGCACCGCCTTCACTCCCCACTGCAGCCCTGGTCTCACTGATGCTGCTGGACAACCGTCACCGAGTGCTACCTGCACCGCAACTTGAAGACACTGCACGCTGCACCGCTCCGCTTCACTGCGACAGTGACCTCGACCAGCCTGCACCAATGAGTTGGCCGCAACACAAAAGGTACTGTTTACGGGTCTGCTGACATCCCCTACCGACGCGGTCAGATGGAACTGTTGGATAATGTTATTTTTAGTGCTGCGATAGCCCCAGACAGAGCTACCAACCTCAAGGAAATTTCTAAAGTTTTCTTGCAAAGTATATATTTTCAAGTACTGTATGTTGGATTTTCTGTTGTTTTGGTCTTGGTTTGGACATATAAAAATATTGGATATTTTTCTAAACTGAGAAACACAAATTGGCAACCAGGCAAAGAAACAAAATCAATGGGCGCTCAACAATGATATAGGGCAATTATTTTGATGCAAATGTATTGGTAAGAGAAGAGAGGTCGGCTGCCAATTCCACACCACTAGTCCCTTCTAAGAAGAGAGTACAGAAACAATATGGTTCCTCCCTGAGCACTCAAAAAGTAAATAAAAGTCCATCAGTAATAGAGTCTCTTATTGTGCTTGTTCCACTTTTTTCTTTAATATTTTAATATCCATTAAGGGACTCAGCATCCGATGTTCAGAATACAGTGTCAATCAGTATACAGCTTCCAAAATGTTGACATGCGACAAAACAATATTCTACAGCCAACACATGTTTCGTCGTGTGTATTTGCACACATTGACTTCTTCAGGGCTGTAATTCCAAATATCAAATGTTACCATCAATACTCCTAACTCGGAGACAAAGTAACTAAAGGCACCCTTGTGTCATGCGACAGAGTCTCCACCACAGGGAGAGATAGCATAACGTGTGAAGGTAAGTCATTCCCAGCAGAACCATCTACCTTGTTACTTGAGTAACAGGGAAAGAGAAAGTGAAAAGGAAAAGACAATGACACCAAGAAAGGGGAAAAAGGAACGAGAACGATCCGTTATGAAGAAATGTGAAAAATAACCTTCTTCTTCCATACCAGCACCCATAATCAAAAATACCTTTTTTGCTGTAAAAGTATAGTAAGTAGTGTGCCAAGGGGTTGAAAAGAACTAAAGGAAGACAGAGTCGTCTTTTATAAGTAACGGATTTGTGCCCATAATCAACACAATAGTCTTCTCAAACCACCAGTTGTACCTTGTACACTAGTAGCCTGTAAGTGTAAACAAAACCATATTTAGTAACTCCAAGTTAGTGGACGCACTCAAGAAACCAAATCATAATATCCAAAATAACAATCACTTGGAGGCCCCATAGAGTAAACTCCCGGGGCAGGTCCAAAGTACCAAAACGATCCAATAATTTTCCAAATGTATATCACAAGTTAAAACTGAAAGTAAAGAAAAAGACAAATACGTGCCCTCAGCAATTATTATATTTTAAATAGTAGTCACAAGGGTGGGTACCACGACCCACAATACACAAGTCGACTGCGCTCACCTGAAGCCCCCTGTAAAAAGACTCCCAGGATAGGTCCAAAGTTCCAAAACAGTCAATTGTTTTATATGATATAAATCACGAGATCATGATCTGAAAATAGAAAAAGTTGTGTACCCTCAGAAAAAATGCATTCACAGCCCAAAATACACAAATTCAATGTGCTGTTTTAGTAAAATCCCCCACGGGCTGCATGTATTTAATCTATACAAGTAGCGCGTAAACGGACAAAGAAGTCCAAATCACCCGTAAATCGAATGCCTCCACGTTTTGGGTAAAATACAGCGTGTAAGCTGTCTCGTTATTAAAACCCAATTCCTTCCAATCATGCTCGTAACAGCTCCATATGAGCTATATAAAATCATGGCGTACATAGCATGCAGTGTCAGTTGAGCGTAAATCAAAGCCTACACGTTTAGATAAATTACAGCGTGTAAGCTGTTACCTTGATAAAACCCAATTCCTGCCTGTAACCCGTAAGTAATCATGCTCGTGTCAGCTCCATTTGTGCTATATAGACTCAGAGCGTACATAACATGCGTAAGCAGTTAAGCACAAATAATGGCTAGGCGGAGTCAAATACTAACATACCCTATTAGCGCAATACTAGTATGCCCCACATCACTGTGTACTCACAGCAAAAGTGGTTGATGCGGCCGGAGAGTAATCCGTATGGCGTGCACCATCGGCGCCATGTTTCCAGCTGAATAAATACACTGTTTCAAGGCACATGATTGCTCCGTTTCGGAAAAGGATACGCCATCTTGGAGTGTCAAGATAAATCGATTTCTACATTTATCTGTATCCCTAAAATGATAATATGTATGTGTATTTTGGACCAAAATAGGGTCCCTTGATATACAAAATTGTACGGTCACTCCGCCAACTCAAAGCAAAGTTATCTGATAAATTAACTAGTTTATTCCGAACCGAGTCACAAACTCCTATATTGTACCTAATCCTCTATTTCATTAAAGAATAAAGTCCCAATATTCAAAACAGTACTAGTGCGATGTATCTAAACAATTATCTGATGTATAAGGGACGCCTGCCTCTAGTCGTTTCCATCTAACGTATACGGCTAATCCTATCCTGTCAGCAATGATACACTATGATGTCCTCAACTTACACTGGTGTTCTTTTTAGTACTACTTTCCTTTCTCTGTCTCCTCTTATTTGACTGTATAGATACTTTATCAAAGATAGGGGTTGAAATTGTAACGTTTGGAATTTTCAACGTGTATAATATAGTGTCTTGTGTTGCCCTGCCATGTGATTTATAGGCTATTCTCGATTTACTCTATCGAGTATCGATTACTCTGATTGGATAACTCTTCCAGGATTGCCTTGACACCTTTCTAAGGCTGTATCTGGGTTTTATTAATCATAGCGTTTATGGTTATTTCAGGACGTTATGCTGTGGGAGGCCAATCAGTCCATGACTCTCATCGGGCATCTAGGATAGGATTAGCCATAATGTGAAAACACAATAATATTGCTTCATAACTTAACCTCGGCAACATTGCTAGGTTCCCAAAAAATGTGTTCAAAATCAAAACATATTTTAATTAGATCAAATAAACACAGGGACCAAACATAATGAAAGGCCAATAGCCAGTCCAGATACAATTGGTGTGGCTTAGCACACTCCAGTGCCACAAAACTTGCCCTGACTGACTCTGCTAGGGTAATCTCATCACAAAGGGGCATCCGTTGGGCAGAGCAGGCACCTCAAGATGTTATTTGGGTTAGGGAAGTTTGGTTTTGAGAGGGTGTCCTTGGGTTGGGAAGAGGTGGATTTGGAAAAGGAAAAAGTGAACTTACGTTTAGGAGCGGGGCTTTGGGAATGGAAAGTTGAGGAACGTTTTGCAGAGGTGCCTTGGGAAGTGAAGGTGTGGATGTGTGGGTAAGAGGGGTGGATTTGGAGGTGGAAGAGATGGTCTTGGGTGTTGGAGGGGTAGTAAGGTCCTTAGAAGTGATAGTTGGAGGTTTGAGGGGCGTGATGGCATGGTAAAATGAGGAATCTTTGATACGGTACTTGGTAGTGGGAATGGTATGGAGTGGGGTCTTGGAGATAGAGATAGTGACTTGTGTGATGTGCCTGGGTATGGTGCAGGTGCTGGTACATGTGTTGCAGAAGTATGTGCTGCAAGTAGGGGTGTATCTTGTTTCTGTGGTGCCTATTGGGTGCTTGATTGTATGCGTCTGTATTTCTTAGATGTGTAGAATGTGACTGGTGTATCTGTGGATGTTGTGGCAGTGGAAGTGGTTGGTTTGGGTGTTTTGGATGCTGATGTGGTAGTGACAGTGGGTGTGGTTGTGTGTGGTGTGTGTATGGAAGTGATGGTGGTTGGGGGTGGGTGGTTCACTGACAGAATATCGATGTAAAAATTTAGAAGCAAAAAATATCGATGAAAAAATATACAATGCAAAAATATCGACTCCTATACTTAAACAGCTAAGTACAAAAATATCGGGAAAAATATCAATGTTAAACATATAGTTGTACAAAATATCGATTTATATATATATATATATATATATATATATATATATATATATATATATATATATATATATATATATATATATAAAAACGAAATGGTCGCCCGTAGATAGTTATAGTTAGGACCTATTTTCCATAGGAAATCCGCAACATTCTATTTGAAATAACTCTTGCGTCGGTTGACGAATCTTCGCAAAATTTTCAAACGTTATGGCCCGCTCCGGTCCGCTCCTACCCTGAAAGTTTCGGGGTGATTCGTCAAGCGGGGGCCGAGAAAAAGGGGGTCCCAAAACGTGTTTTCCCCATTCATTTTCCCATAGGAAACTTTAGCCACGGCTACAGCCCGAACTGCTGAACGGAATTACACAAAATTTGGCAAAGAGGTAGTTCTTGGTTCAGAAAGAACCCTTTTATTAAATGGTGTAAATCCGTTCAGTAGTTGCGGAGAAATTAAAAAAATAAGAGTCAAAAAATCAATTTCCCATAGGAAACTTTATGCAAGGCTACAGCCCGAACTGCTGAACGGAATTACACCAAATTTGGCAAAGAGGTAGTTCTTGGTTCAGAAAGAACCCTTTTTGTTAAATGGTGTAAATCCGTTCAGTAGTTGCTGAGAAAATCAAAAGTAAAAACACATATATATCTGGGCGGAGCCTAACCACACATGCCATCGTGAGATCTGATTGGCTGTCAGCACTCAGCACTTCATCCTGGAATTGCTGGCAGCCATCTTGGGACCAATATAAATGATAGTACCCCATTGAAATGCATTGTAGTGAATCGAAGATTTTGAGGGTTACCAAAAGGAGAACTATAAAGGGTGATAACAGACTTTAGTTACATTAGAATTCATTTGTTGATGGTACCATACTAATTTCAGGAATTGTGGTGTGTTCTAAGGTGATTTTACCCTGTGAAAAACCTTCTGCTGGGATATCATGAATCATGTTTGAGAGAAAACTATTTTCACATGCTTGTCCCATACAGTTTTGGAAGGTGCTCCAGAAGCTAAAATGAGAGCATATTTTCTGTAAATTCACATTATCTTTCTCAGTCATGTGAGAATGAAGTCTGACATTCTCAGTAAAACATGTACATCCAACAATGGCAGAGACTGTCAGTTGATTCCTTTGTGTTCTACTGCAGCTTCCCAGAGTGTTCTAAAGAACAACTAGAGTGCTAACAGCCTTACTTATGACAAAAGTATGGCACACCTGAAGCCATCTTGATTGGAATAAACTGGTAACACTTAAAACATTTAATTTAAAAGGAACAAAATGATGGGGTTCATTTTGTCATAGAAATTATGGTTAGTGCTGTAGAAAGAAAAATTAGGACATGTTTCAAGTGTGATCTCAAATATCTTCCTGTTATATTTCAACAGGAGCAGCCTGTCAGTTGATGCCTTTGTGTTCTACTGCAGCTTCCCAGAGTGTTCTAAAGAACAACTAGAGCGCTAACAGTCTTACTTATGACAAAAGTATGGCACACCTGAAGCCATCTTGATTGGAATAAACTGGTAACACTTAAAACATTTAATTTAAAAAGGAACAAAATGAGGGGGTTCATTTTGCCATAGAAATTATGGTTAGTGCTGTAGAAAGAAAAATTAGGACATGTTTTAAGTGAGATCTCAAATATCTTCCTGTTATATTTCAACAGGAGCAGCCTGTCAGTTGATGCCTTTGTGTTCTACTGCAGCTTCCCAGAGTGTTCTAAAGAACAACTAGAGTGCTAACAGCCTTACTTATGACAAAAGTATGGCACACCTGAAGCCATCTTGATTGGAATAAACTGGTAACACTTAAAACATTTAATTTAAAAAGGAACAAAATGAGGGGTTCATTTTGCCATAGAAATTATGGTTAGTGCTGCAAAAAGAAAATTTAGGGCATGTTTTAAGTGAGATCTCAAATCCTCTTCTATTTCATTAGAAAATTCTGACATGCAGACTGAAACAATCACTTTCAATACCAGCAGTAGACTTCCAGTTAACTCCTTGGTGAGCAGTAGCTTTACTACAGTGATCTAATGAACAACTAGAGTGCTAACATTCTGAATTTATGGCAAATGTGTGACACATCTGAATGCCTTCTTGATGGAATCAAAGTAAAAACTGAAAGCATTTCCTACTGAGGAGACTGTAGTAAATGAGGAAATTAGGAAACTTCATAACAAATAAGTCTCCCAAGATGGCCACCAGAGAAAAAGAGCCCAAATGTAGCACAAATATCACCCAGAGGTAGCCCACGTATAGCCCAATGACAGAAGTGTGCAAAACACTTTTTATTTTTTGCAGTTATATATAGTGCAGACTGGTCAGGTATTGGAGTGCTTTACATGAGCATTGGTTACATCACACAAGGACAAATTCATGTTGGTTGACCCCTACACTACCCAAACACCACTGCACTACCCTAAACCCTAAAACACTACCCCCAGCACGACCCCCTTCACTACCCAAACACAACTGCACTACCCTAAACTCAAAAACACTACCCCCAGCACGACCCCCTACACTACCCAAACACCACTGCACTACCCTAAACCCTAAATCTACCCCCTACACAAACACCACTGCACTACCCTAAACCCTAAAACACTACCCCAGCACAACCCCCTACACTACCCAAACACCACTGCACTACCCTAAACCCTAAAACAGTACCCCCAGCACGACTCCCTACACTACACAAACACCACTGGACTACCCTAAACCCTAAAACACTACCCCCAGCACGACTCCCTACACTACTTAAACACCACTGCACTACACTAAACCCTAAATCTACCCCCAGCATGACCTCCCACACTACACAAACACCACTGCACTACCCTAAACCCTAAAACATTACCCCCAGCACGACCCCCTACACTACCCAAACACCACTGCACTACCCTAAACCCTAAAACACTAACCCCAGCATGACCCCCTACACTACCCAAACACCACTGCACTACCCTATACCCTAAAACACGACCCGTACACTACACAAACACAACTGCACTACCCTAAACCCTAAAACACTACCCACAGCATGACCCCCTACACTACACAAACACCACTGCACTACCCTAAACCCTAAAACACTACCCCCTACACTACACAAACACCACTGCCCTACCCTAAACCCTAAAACACAACCCCCAGCATGACCCCTACACTACACAAATACCACTGCACTACCCTAAACCCCCTACACTATACAAACACCACTGCATTACTCTAAACCCTAAAACACTACCCCCAGCATGGCCCCCTCACAACACAAACACCACTGCACTACCCTAAACCCTAAATCGACCCCCAGCACGACCCCCTACACTACCCAACCACCACTGCCATACCCTAAACCCTAAAACACTACCCCCAGCATGAACCTATACACTACCCAAACACCACTGCACTACTCTAAACTTTAAAACACTACCCCCAGCACTACCCCCTACACTACACAAACACCACTGCACTACCCTAAACCCTAAAACACTACCCCAGCACTACCACCTACACTACCCAAACACCACTGCACTAACATAAACCCTAAAACACTACCCCCAGCACAACCCCCTACACTACACAAACACCACTGCACTACCCTAAACCCTAAAACACTACCCCAGCACGACTCCCTACACTACCCAAACACCACTGCACTACCCTAAACCCTAAATCTACCCCCAGCACGACCCCTACACTACCCAAACACCACTGCACTACCCTACACCATAAAACACTACCCCCAGCATGACCCCCTACACTACAAAAATACCACTGCACTACCCTAAACCCTAAAACACTACCACCAGCATGACCCCCTACACTACTCAAACACCACTGCACTACCCTAAACCCTAAAACACTAACCCATCACGACCCCCTACACTACCCATACACCACTGCACTACCCTAAAGCCTAAAACACTACCCCCAGCACGACCCCCTACACTACTGCACTACCCTAAACCCTAAAACACTACCCCCAGTACGACCCCTACACTACCCAAACACCACTGCACTACCCTAAACCCTAAAACACTACCCCCAGCATGACCCCCTACACCACCCAAACACCACTGCACTACCCTAAACCCTAGAAAAGAAACCCCCACCCCATGCCCAATCCCCATTACCTCTCACTCCTCGTGGTTCCTCTCACCTCGTGGTTCCTGCTTCACGTTGTCTCTGAGGGGCGGTGCACGTCGTTGTGAGGAAACGGAACAGCCTCTGTTTCCTTACAACGACATGGATCGTCTACATGTTTTAGAACGCATGGTCATTTACCATACATACCTTTACAACAAAATTCGTTGTAAAGGCATGCGTGGTAAATGACCATGCGTTCTAAAAATGCGTAGTAATGACTTCGTGATGTACAACGCATGCGTGGTAATGCATGCGTTGTAATGGTATCGCAAAGTAAAAAGTCGTTGTAACGGCTGTTTACTGATCGAAGCTGGCCCCTGTTCTTCAGTGAGACGTTTATTTGATTAATTAGGAGGAAGGAATGTGTTTTTACCGAAAAGTGCATTCCCGGCTGTTGTATTGTGAAAGTGTCCGCGTGGCCTGGTTTCACTTCCGGTGAGAGAGTGGAAGAGTCTGTTTGGATCTAAAGGAGTTCTGTTGTTGGACGGGGCCGGCGCGACATGTCATCAGAAAACATAGCTAATGGAAAGCGTTCTCCCTGAAGTGTGGAGCAGTGCCATGAGAGGTCAACGAGTGTGCGTCCCACCGCAGTATGACCGTACCGCGTGACCCATGTGCCACCTCCAGGGTATGGGAGGCAGAAGCGGCATCGCAGGTCCTCTTGAAGACCGTTGTAGCACTAATTCTACATTTTGGTACTAGGGCATTTTAACTTCCGTTGTTCCTGCCAGATACAAAGAGAAGATCCTGTGTTATTCAGTGCCCTCGTTACCTTTTTTGTGGGTTGTGGTGCTTGTCACTCGCTGCCCCGCCGGTGCACACGACTGGGCACCCCACCTCGTGTGCCATCTGCAGGGCCTCTGCCCTCGGATCACTGGTTTCGGTTTCTGGAGTGGCAACATAAACAGTTGCTCCCAAAGGACTAGCCTGAACACTTGGGTGAATATCCCCTGAACCAGCATTCCACGGAAATTCTTTCCTAGCTCTCCCACGTCAACGAGGACGTCATAATAGCACGGCTCCGCTCGCGACACCGTATGACGTCATCGGAGCCATAAGAGAACCTCGTCGGCGTGCTGACGTCAGTTCCACCCATTTTTTCCCTGCCACTGAGGCAAACAGGGGACCGAGACATTTTCACATGTATACATAGTATAATAACTATATATATATTCACTGAAAAAACCATAGGTTTCAGGCACGTTATAGTTAGAAATTAGCATTTAAAAAACCTTAGAAATTCACTGAAAAAACCATAGGTTTCAGGCACGTTATAGTTAGAAATTAGCATTTAAAAAACCTTAGAAATTCACAGAAAAAACCATAGGTTTCAGGGGCGTTATAGTTAGTTGGACATTTCACTCGTACAAAACCATAGAAATTCCCCCGTTATAGTTAGTTCAGCTAACTATAACTCGTGCGCCCGCAATGCACTGCTGATGACGTCACATATTACATCACTCATGACATGGTCAGTGACATCACTCATGACATCACTGATGACATCTCAAATGACATCACTGATGACATCACTGATGACATCATCCAGTGAATGTGTGTTTTTCTGAAAATTAAATATGTTTTATATATGTATATCTCAAGGTCGATGGAAGAATAAATGGGTATATAAGTGTCTAAATGGATGATTTTGTTTTGTAAAATTGATTGTATAACTGACTAAGTGTATCTTAGTGAATACATGGGTTAGTGAGTAATGTTTAAATATGAAAATATCTGTATCAGTCTCTCACTTTGTGTATAAGTGGCTGCATGGGTTGGTGAGTAGCTACATGAGTGTCTATATGGGTTATTAGTTGGTTTTTGAGTATCAGCATGAGTGTCTGAGTGTCTGTATGGTTCGGTGGGGGTATTACTTAGTGCATAGATGCATGAATGAGTGACTCACTGTTTGTATGTGTTGAAGACAGCATGTGTGCAGGACTGTATAGGTGGATGAGTATGTGTATGGGTGTGTTAGTGAGTGAATGACTGTCTCAATAGTGTCTTTATGAGTAACTACATATGTTTTAAACTAGTATATGTGAGTATTGGTGTATATAAGTGAGTATATGTGAGAGTGAGAGATTGGAAGAGTTCCTGTACAAATAAGTAGGTGTTTCTATAAGTGATTGTTTAAGAGAGTAAGTATGTGTAAGTTTCTGTAGAAGTAAGTGTGGTAGTGTGTGTATAACTGTATATGCAAGTAAATGGATGTTTGATACTTTGTTTGCATGTGTGACTATGTGTGTGAGTAACTCTATGGATGAGTGGCGGTGTGAAACAGGATGTATAGGTGTATGAGTACATATGATGAGTGAGTACATGTATGAGTGACTGTATAGGGACTGTTGGTGAATGAGTGGATGTGTGTGTAGATCTTGGAATTACTGAATAGGTGTGTTGTAACTGGTATTGGTATGTCCATTGTTTTGAAAATGTTAGTTTGTATTTTTGAGTGTGTGTATCAAAGGTTATATTAGGGTGAGAGGAGGTCTGCCACTCTATCACAAGGATGATGTCATCAGTGATGTCATTTGAGATGTCATCAGTGATGTCATGAGTGATGTCACTGACCATGTCATGAGTGATGTAATATGTGACGTCATCAGCAGTGCATTGCGGGCGCGCGAGTTATAGTTAGCTGAACTAACTATAACGGGGGAATTTCTATGGTTTTGTACGAGTGAAATGTCCAACTAACTATAACGCCCCTGAAACCTATGGTTTTTTCTGTGAATATATATAATAAAATAATTAATATATAATAATAAATTAATTTTAAAAAATAAAGTGGATTTAATATATATTTTAACATACATAACAAATAAACTTAATAAAAAAAAATTTAAACACACATACATAATATATATATATATATATATATATATGTCCACAATGTGATCCCTTTGATCAGTGCGCTCGTGCAGCGGTGCTCAGCGTGGGGGCCGGATCCTGGCCCCAAATTCAATTTTTCACACAAAGGACGCGGCACTCAGGAGTGAAGATAGTTCAAATGAGTTTATTGCACAACTCAACCAACGCGTTTCAGCCCTCTCACGGCTTTGCTCACGGTTAGTGAGTCCTTTCTTTATTGCACTATTTAAACCCAGCTGGCAAGCGAGTCTGATTTAAGTGAACCAGAGGAATCGAGTGGAACAGACAGCACCCCAAAAGTCAACTTTTTAGAAGAAATGCGCCTAATGCACATAGACCAAACCATGACACGAGGCAGAGGGCGCGGCAGAAATACAAATACAAACAGAAGCCGAGAAAGAGGGAAACTGCCTCACAAGCACCAGAAAAACCAGACGGGCAAAACGTAAAAAGACACTATCCATTGCGCAATCGCAAATAGACAACAATCTTATTGTGAATCTTTCAAAGCATATACTTTCAATGGACGAAAAAACAGCATTAAACAAAGGACTATCTTTCTGCCCAGAGAGTCACTTCAATTACACAGAAGTAAGAATTGACCTATATAAATATGTTCGTAAATTGAAGTTAGCTAAAATACATGCGAATAAATATAAAAACAAACCTCTTGAGTTACAAGGAGAAACGTTAACACCTGATACGGAACCAATGATCAGTATTGACCAAGTACAGGACTTGAAAAACATGTTCGACCTACTGTACAATCTAAATGAGGATGAAATGTCGGAAGAACAAGTCCTTGAACATCTTGAGATTGATACAAATCAAAGAGTGGGAGTGGATTAAAAAAGAAATCGAAATACTGCCCTGTCTTACCTCCTGGTAACAGATTTGATCAATTCAGTGAAGCAATAATAGAAGAGCTAGAAAAAATAACAAATACTAGAAATGAAAATCAAAAAGAGAATTTAAGTAAAAAGGAACGGGAAGCAATCGGTAAATTGATGGAAAATAAAGAACTCATAATAAAACCCGCCGATAAAGGGGGAAACATCGTGCTCATGGATATAAAGGATTATCTGCAAGAAGCATATAGACAATTAGAAGATACTATAAACTATTGCAAAATGCCAAACAATCCTATTAATAAAATGATAATGGAATTGAATATTAATCTTAAAAAATGGCATAATGAGAATTTGATCGATGATGATGAGCTAAAGTTTCTGACAAAGGACTTCCCAGTGATTCCAACAATATACTTCTTACCAAAGATTCATAAGACACTTCACCATCCACCAGGAAGACCAATTGTATCCTCATGTGATTCTTTATATGAAAACCTCTCGGAGTATGTAGACCAATTTCTAGCACCAATTGCGCAAAGCATGAGCTCTTACTTCAGAGATACTGGTGATTTTTTAAGGATACTCACAGGCATCACATGGAATAGTGAATTACTGCTAATAACAATAGATGCAGTATCACTATACACTTCGATCAGACATGAGATAGGCCTAAATGCATGTAGATATTTCCTACGACAAAGGAAAATATCTGAAATGAAACATACCCAAATGTTACTGACCATGATCGAACTATGTCTCACTAACAATATCTTCTATTTTAACAAAGAACTTTTTAAACAGCGTTGCGGAACTGCCATGGGCATTTCTTTTCTCCAAATTATGCCAATATCACGATGGGGTAGTGGGAGAAAGTGATAGCATGGGATGCGGAGTATCAAGATGATGTAGACAAAATAATACTATGGGTCCGTTTCATAGATGATTTATTTCTAATATGGAACGGGACAGAACAAGAGTTTCACATATATTTTCAAAAATTGAATAATAATGAAATTGGTCTATCTTTTACATGTAACACCAGCAAAACGAAGATTGCGTTTCTTGATACCTTAATATATATTAAGGATGATGAGATACATTCCACACTCTACAGAAAAGAAACAGCCACCAACAGCATATTACACGGGACAAGCTTCCACCCCAAATCACTAATTGAAAATATACCATACGGAGAATTCATGCGAATGAAGCGGAACTGTTCCAATTCAGAGGATGCTGAAGAAAAAATCCAAGAAACCATGGAAAGGCTAAAAACAAGGGGATATAAAGAATCAACACTGCAAAAAAGTAAAAGAAGAATTGATCAAAAAACAAGAGATGACACATTGATACCTAAAAAGAAAAAACTAGAAAATTGTGAAAACCAACAAGCACCACGTTTTATAACTACATATAGCAAAGAAAGTGGAAAGATCATGGGAAAAATTAAAAAACATTGGCATTTAATTGAAAAAGATCCTGACATAGGACAACTTATTGGATCAAAACCAACCGTGACCTACAGAAAAACAAAATCTCTAAAAAACATGTTAATAAATAGCCACTTCAAACAGCAATTAGATACCAATTGGCTAATGGAACAACAAAATGGCTTTACAAAATGCAATTCATGCAAAGCATGTAAGATTGGTAAGAACAAAAAAACCATTGTGGAACCTAATGGAAATACGATTATCCTAAACCAAAAAATCACGTGTACCACACAGTATGTGATATACATCATTGAGTGTAAATGTGGCAGTAAATACATCGGGAGCACAATCTGTACTTTACGAAAGCGTATTTTGGAACACATTAGAGCAGTGAAGAATAAAGATCTCTCATATGCAACTGCAAAACATATGATATTATGCCAAAAAGGAGACTGGAGAGCGATGTGTTACTATGGGATCAAGGCCATTACATTGGATGAACGTGGTGGGAATAGAATAAAAAAATTACGTCAGATGGAATCACGTTACATTGTTAGACTCAAAACAAAGACCCGAGGGGATGAACAATGACGAAGAGCTTTATATACATTTGGGATGAACAATAATAAAAAGTTTGTTATTGTAACTATAATCAAAAAATGCCAGGACATTACAGTTTAAAAACAAAGGATACTAGATCCGCTTAATTAATTAAATGTGGTTAACATAAAATATATCGAAAAACAAATGTTGAGTACTAAACTCTGGAACAATAATATTTTTACTAACACATAATAATGATATGTGTGAATTTGAAAAAATGTCGCAGGATACTAAATCATGAGGTTTTATAAATATGCTGTTAAAACCTACTATCTTCCATTGAAAATAACAATAACAGTTACGTTTTTCTTTCTGTAAATTATGTATTGTTGAATGTAATGCACTACATGTCCCAGAATGCCACATTAAGGCCAGCTGGGTTTAAATAGTGCAATAAAGAAAGGACTCACTAACCGTGAGCAAAGCTGTGAGAGGGCTGAAACGCGTTGGTTGAGTTGTGCAATAAACTCATTTGAACTATCTTCACTCCTGAGTGCCGCGTCCTTTGTGTGAAAAAAAAAATATATATATATATATATATATATACACATATTTACTTTAAAACAATTAATAAACTATGAATTTTAGTTTATTTTATAATTTTAAAATGATATAAAAATATACACATATATAAATATATATATATACATAAAACATATATATATTACCTACTGGCGGTCGCCAGTAGGTAGTTATAGTTAGGACCTAGTTTCCATAGGAAAAGCATTTTTTGTTTTCCCAATAACTTTGGCGTCGTCTGACGAATCTTCACGAAAGTTTCAAAATTAGTGGGGCACTCCAGTCAGCTCCTGTATTTAAAGTTTCGGGGTGATTCATCAAGCGGGGGCCGAGAAAAAAGGGGGGTCCCAAAACGTGTTTTCCCCATGTTAATTTCCATAGGAAACTTTAGACAAAGCTACAGCCCGAACTGCTGAACGGAATTACACCAAATTTGGCAAAAAGGTAGCCCTTGGTTCAGAAAGAGCCCTTTTTAGGTCTCGCCTACGCAGCGCGCATGCGCTGCATAGGAAAAAGACCTTTTGAAATCGATCCGAAAATTGCAGTTGACGAACCACGGTGGTCCGCGCTCTTTCCTGGTGCCTTAGGAGATTGGCCAAGCGAGAAGGAGTTTATTTGGACATTTAGAAACTGGTTCAACTTCTCCAGTTTCAAAACGCGGACCCCTCTGTAACTTGGGCTTACCTGCCACAAAGAAGTATCGGTTTGGCAACAAGCCTTGTGTGCAATCCGGGAGGATTAACGGCAAGCAGCCCCCCAACGGAGACCGAGACGGAGAACACTGAAGCAGGAACCTGCAACACCTCAGCTGTTCAGGTAGGCGGGTGCGGGTCGGAGGACGCGCTGCACATTGAACCGGCAGTAAAGGGTGGACAGGGGAGCGCAGAAAATAAACTCCGAGTTGGGAACAGAGTTGTGGTGCCCTACAGCAAGGGAATCGGCGGGCACTGGCTTTAATCGCACAATTCCTCAGCTGATCAAAGTATATTTATTCACACGGAACTCCCAAAGGAAGGAATGGCAGCCGACGCGCTGAATGAACGAGAGCAGGCAGCGGCGGCTATGTTTAGTGATGAAACTGTCCCTTGTACGGACTCAATTACCCATAATCCACCAATCAGTTCTAGAAAGATAAATGCAAACAGTTAGAAAAGGCGATGCGAGCAGAGCAGAAAAAATGGTGGGAAGCAAAATCTCTGCAGCGCTATATCGACGTCGGTCGCATACCAAGAGGCCTGAGAATCTTACTGGCACCCAGCTATGAGGCACCCGATCGGGATATGATGCGCGAATGGGCAGAGACTAATCTGGACTCATCACGTAAGCTTTTATGTATTCTAGTTAAATATGCTGAAAAAGACTGTACAAGGTTATCTGGAGAAATTGAAAAAATTGAACAAGGAGCTTGAAGAAATGGGCCAAATGGATGAACTGGAGAAAATAAAAACTGAAATGAAAAAAAGATTAAAAAGGAAGAAGACAATATAAGAGAACGCAAAGCGTTCAAATTTCACCGAGATCGCTGTGACTACGAATGTGGCAGGGTGTTTACGTTTGCACGCAAGTATGATACCCTAAAGGCAGACAAAACAGGCACAAGACAACAACCAAAAAATACATTAGAAACCACTATTACCAACATGCAATCAGACTTGACATCAGCATTGGATGCCAGCTCTGCAGCTGAAAGTGAACCAGAGTTGGAGGCGTGCATTAAAAACAGGCATCAAGGGGATAGGAAATTCTCTTTAACTGAGGAGGTTGATTTTTTATGCCAGGAACGGCTGCAGTCCCTGCGCCCGCGGAAACAACAGGTCCATCAAGAATCAACAGAAACAGGAAACATAGGGAGAGGCGTAAGGCAAGCAGATACCGAAAACATCAAAAGACAGCCGAAACGCCAACAGAAGAAATATTGGCGGAAGTATTAACTGAGGCTTCACATACAGAATCCAAAACGGTTATCAACCTAACAGATATCATACTAAACAAAGCAGAGGAACAACTCCTGTCGTTGGGACTCTCTTATTGCCCAGAGAGCTCCTTCAACTATGCTGCTACGAGAGTTGACATCTACAAAAGTGTCCGTAAACTGAAATTACAAAAATACTTCAGACAAGCAAAACTGTCAAGACCTGGGGCCGCAAATAATGGCAACGAAGACCCAAATAATCAAAGACAAGAAGATGAAACTTGTAAGGGCAACAGTGGGCCTGACAGCCAACTGGTCAAAGTACTACAGGATTTATTGAATGAGGGTGAAACCACGAATACAGATCCTGTAATATCAAAGTCACCGGTCAGTACGCAACAAGCTGGCCAAACCCCATTCAAGCCACCATCTACATTTTATCCTGTGATGTTGAAAGACACGATAGACATTTTTCAAGAACAAGTAGTGCATGATCTAAAAAACCTTAATCAAAAAATTCAAAGTATTGGTTCTGGCAGTAATACCAATAAAAAAATACAAAACAAAAACATTAAGGAACTTCAATATCATGATCTTATGACGAAACTAAAAAATAACAGTGAAGTAGTTATCAGGAGCGCCGACAAGGGCGGAAATGTGGTTCTATGGAAACGGGAAGATTACATCAGCGAAGCCATGATTCAATTGAATGATATCTCCTGCTACTGCCGCAGCAGTAAACAGGCTTTAAATACAATACATGGAGCTTACAATCTGAAATTGGCGGCATGGAGAAATACAGGGCTCATCTCTATGGATGAATACAAATACCTGAGAAATAACAATCCTGCAACACCGATACTGTATTTTATTCCCAAGATCCACAAGGATACTTGTAAGCCACCAGGCAGACCGATTATTTCGGCCAGGAACAGTATTTTTGAAAAAACTTCAATATATATTGACTTTTTCTCCAGGAATATGTCCAATCATTGGCTTCCTATATCAGGGATACTGGAGACTTTTTGATAAAAATGCTTGATTTCCAATGGGAAGATGAATATTTACTCATTACTCTGGATGTGACCTCCTTATATACATCGATCAAACACAAAGATGGTCTTAGAGCTGTGCAATATTATCTTGCACGTAGGGGTACTGAGTACATGGAACATACCAACATGTTAATCAACATGATAGAGAGCTGCCTAACTAGCAATATCTTTTTGTTCCAAAATACTTATTTTCAGCAGGCAAGAGGAGTCGCCATGGGAGCCAGCTTCTCCCCAGCTATGCATGTTTGCATATGGGCTGGTGGGAGGAGCTGGTTCTCATGAAAGAACATATAGAGACCATGACAAATAAGGTAAAAACATGGTGGAGGTTCATTGATGACCTCTTTCTAGTCTGGCATGTCACAAGAACTGAAGCAGAAAGTTTTATTGCGCAAATTTAAAAAAACCAACTCAATCTAAACTTCAGTGCTTGTATAAGTGATAAATCAGTTAATTTTTTGGACATAGAAGTTTACATTGACAATAATAAAATGGAAACACGACTTCATAGAAAACCCACAGCGGGTAATGCCATCTTGCATGCCAGCAGTGCCCATCCAGGGCATCTTATACGAAGTATACCTTATGGTGAGCTATTGCGGCTAAAGCGAATTTGTAGCAATGAGCAGGACCTACTCAAGGCTCAGGGTGAATGCATAAAGAGATTCCGGGAGAGGGGATACAGCAAGAAATGTTTGGATAATGCACTCACCAAAAGTAACCAGGGAACAAGAGCAGCTCTCTTAAAAACCAAATTCAAAAGCAAAAAGAGAACCGACACATTAGATGACTTTAGATTCATCTTGAAATTTAACCAACAAGAGGGTGCTGTGCGAAAAATAATTAGGAAAAACTGGCACTTGGTCAGACAGGACCCAGTCATTGGCTCTACGGTCCCTAAACAACCCGCAATAACATACCGCAGGGGTAAATCAATGAAAGACATCCTGGTCAAAAACGACCCATGCGGCCCTCCAATTAAAAGCACTTGGCTATCACAACGGTTGGGCTTCCATAGGTGCAAAACATGTAAAGCCTGCCAACATGGCATATCCATGACTAAATATAAGACCCCATTCGGTGAAAAAGAAATACCTATAGACAAGGTGTTAAATTGTAAAACTGAATTTGTAGTGTATGTGCTGGAGTGCCTTTGTAAATTGAAATATGTTGGCAGTACTATTCTGCAAGGACACAAAGGGTACTCCAGCACATACGAGCAATCAGGAATAATGATCTGGCATATCCAGTGGCTCGCCACTTCAATGAGAAACATGACGGCAACCCCAAGGAACTACAATATTATCTAATAGATTCCATTCCCATGAACAAAAGGGGTTGGGATCGTGAGAAAGCACTCCGGAAATTGGAGATGTATTATATTCTAAATCTCGATACAAAACACCCCAGAGGGTTGAACGCCACTGAGGAATTGCATGCCAGTCTTTATATTTAAACACGTGGGGTCTGGCCTTTACTAACGTTGTAACCTGAGCGATCTAATGATTTAAAATTTTGCACCATCAATGGATATCACAACATTTTGATACTGTGTAATCATATAACTTTTTTATGGAAATGCCAACCAGATTTATATCTATATATTTATATATTTATTACATTTTAGGTATATATTTGTATATATTTATATGGTTACAGAGCTTCAATGATGTATTTAATTGGCTCCTTTTTCTTCTCCTTTCAATAAAACAATTTAAAAAAACAAATTAATAATAATAATAAATACAAAATAAAAAATAGAATTATATTTAAACAGTTTTTAAATTAATACACTAATATGTAGCCAAACCGCTCACAAAGACTCTATATAGGAATGTTTTCTTATATGTAAAAAATGTTTTATTCGGTTTTTAAGCACAGTTAGCATTTATCACTTTTAACACATAAAAAATTTCTTTTGGGTGGAACAAGATGGTACAGGCAAATAACAGTGTAAATAGGAAGAATATTGTAACCGGATGAAATCAATCAGGGGCATTTATAACTATTTTCAGATCTAGCTTACAGACAGAGTTTTTAGGTAGTTGTCAGGTATTAAAACTAGGATTAAATTACATCAAAAAACAGATTTATCTGTTTATTTCTGCAAATGCAGTGGATATTTATGGGCGTATATATTTTTATATGTATTTATTATATATATTTTTATATATATTTATATTGATGTATTAATTGTGTATTTAAATATGTTTCTTAAACAACTTTCAGTTTTTATAAAACTTGCATTCAGGCAGAAATAATTCATGTCGGCAAAAGTTTACATTATACATGCAATTGAATGACAGTAAATGTAGACAACTATGCTCTAAACAATTGTCAGCAAATCAAATATTAATCAATTTACCTGCAACTTTGTTCAAATTGCACTGTCACTTTAAGATGTTAATCACTAAAAAGAGGAAAAAGTATTTATTGGACTGTCATGGCCGATAGCGCGTCATGTGATCAAGTCCCCTGTGAGGGACGAAACGCGTCATGGCTGCTGCACTTCTTGGGGAGTTTGATTAAAATTGCAGTTGATGAACCACTGTGGTCCGCGCTCTTTCCTGGTGCCTTAGGAGATTGGCCAAGCGAGAAGGAGTTTATTTGGATATATATATATATATATATATATATAATAAAATAATTATTATATAATAATAAAATTAATTTTAAAAAATAAAGTGGATTTAATATATATTTTAACATACATAACAAATAAACTTAATTTAAAAAAAATTAAACACATACATAATAAATATATATATATATATATACACATATTTACTTTAAAACAATTAATAAACTATGAATTTTAGTTTATTTTATAATTTTAAAATGATATAAAAATATACACATATATAAATATATATATATACATAAAATATATATATATTACCTACTGGCGGTCGCCAGTAGGTAGTTATAGTTAGGACCTAGTTTCCATAGGAAAAGCATTTTTTGTTTTCCCAATAACTTTGGCGTCGTCTGACGAATCTTCGCAAAAGTTTCAAAACTAGTGGGGCGCTCCAGTCAGCTCCTGTCTTGAAAGTTTCGGGGTGATTCGTCAAGCGGGGGCCGAGAAAAAAGGGGGGTCCCAAAACGTGTTTTCCCCATGTTAATTTCCATAGGAAACTTTAGACAAAGCTACAGCCCGAACTGCTGAACGGAATTACACCAAATTTGGCAAAAAGGTAGCCCTTGGTTCAGAAAGAGCCCTTTTTAGGTCTCGCCTAGGCAGCGCACATGCGCTGCTTAGGAAAAAGACCTTTTGAAATCGATCCGGTTATGCAGGCAAAAACGTGCACGCGTTGCATTGCTTTCAATGGCAAAGCGTGCACGTTTGGCGATTCCCTTGCGAGAGTGAGCTTTGGCGCCATGTGTTAGCAATTATCGCTCCTGGCGCTGCTCGCTCCCGCAAGGGATAGCCGCTGACTGTGGAAAACAGTTCTGTTTATTTACACTGTATGTGCATTTATCTTATCTGGATAGCCTGAAAATATGAGCTGGATTCAGGGCCTTCCTTAGACGTCTCTTGTGTCTCGTTTTACACTAAGCGGCCAGGTTGGGAATGACTACTCCTTTGTGCACTCAATATCGGCGTGCTCATTCTTTTATTCATAGAAAGGAAGAGCCATCAGTGACTATAGCCTCGCAGCATCCTTTCTCCTCAGGTCAGGGCGCCAAAGGAATCGGGTTTGTCTTCCCATTTGAATTACAGACGCCATCAGCAGGTGTATTCTGCTTGGGATGCACTTGGCAGTCGGAAAATTCAGCAAGCAGGTTACATTGAATAGCCCGTCTCTCCCACACAGAGATGTTCTGTTTCCTTTCAATTTTTAAGTGCCTATCATGGAATTTTCCACAGACGCGTGGAAAGAATCCAGCGGGAATTGTCGGTTCCCTGGGCTGAAAGCGGATAAGGTGGGTTGATAGGGGAGACAGGTTACACAGTGCACGGCTGATCACTTTCCGTAGGTGCTCTTCACGTGGGAAGGAAGCTGGCACTAGAGTTTGTTTTATAGGGTGTCTTTGTTCGCCTTCCATTCTTCCTTGCCAACCCTTGATTTCTGCCCTTTACCTGCTACTGTTTGCTTCTTAACTTCCCATTTTCCCTCGCTCTCCAATTACTTCTCCCCCATATTTTCTATCCTTTCGCACCCTTCTGACTTACATTTATTTTCTTTTTTTCCACAAATCCATCAGTTGTAGTTTCTTTGGTGCCTGTGCCTATCAGCTCTCGTCCTCTGTCGGCTCTTCTTTAACATTATTTCACTATTAATTAAGACTACTGTATGGTATTTAAAAAAAAAAAACCTTAATTCCGGAACATGACCTCAAAATCGTGGTGCAATCCTGTGGACTGTGCATAGTGTGCTACTGAAACTATCGACTCACTAGGATGCTCACAATACCAGTGCAGCTTGCCTAGGGCACAAAATCTTACACCCTGCCCCCCTCCCTAACTCCCACCTACTAGCTGATGCAGATCTTGAAAATCTCAGATGGCCGCTGCTCTCCGGTAAGTATTGAGTCTTTTCTCTTGAGTCCACTCCATTAAAAACAACACACCATGAATCAATCCTTCTCGGGCCTGGCGCCCAATATTTGGAACTCTCCACCTGTACCGACCCTCCCACTCTACCTTAAGATTGTCTTCTCTTCAGACTTCACACGGCTTCTCCACCTTAAGTTCTTCTGCCCTTACCTAGTAGGGCTGGTCTCCACACCTACACATGTACCTTGCCTCTACAGAGACATACTTTGTTGTCCATATCTCAGTTGCAAATACTTCAGTTAATCAGTATCTGTGAATAATCTATATACTCCCTTCTTATGCCTTTTTGAAAGAAAGTGACAATTTATTTTCTATATTAACTGTAGTTTTTTCCATTTCCTGAGTGCTTTGTTGTTTTTATATTTGGCACTATAAATGCATATTGGTTTCATGCTTGCTACGGAAAGGGCACTGAACTAACTGGTTCATAAAGCCACAAACCAATTAAATGAATGGTTTCCCTCTCATGCATTACAATCTTTACTTTTTCAGGTTGCAAATTCCATTACTAGATTACCCTTTTCTCTTCCCTGGTTTTACTCCCATAGGTTAATTTCCGTTCTATCTTGCATTCCTCCATCATCCCTGGCCTTCAATCCCTTCATTCAAGTTTTTTCCCACTTTATCCCAGGTTTTCGGGCTTATTTTCCAGGTTTCCTTGCTAATTTCTGAGGTTTCTTCACTCATTTTTTAAGTTTCTTCTCTCATTTCCGAGTTTTCCCATTCTCATTCCTGAGGCTTTCTTTCTCCTTCTCCTTCTTTCCTTTAGATGTCCCACCGTACCCATTTCTCAATCCCTGCTTCATCCCTCAATCTGTCACTTCCTTACTATGCTTAATTTCCTTCCTCATTTTCCGGCCTTTAGTTTCAACTTCTTTTCGCCTCTGCTCTTTATTCCATCTTACAGCATTCTTTCATTTGTGTGGTCTTACGCCCTCTTTCTTACCCTGATTCCGCGCCACATTTTTTGGGCCACATTCTGCTTCTCACACGTCCTCCTGCCACTTCCTGTGACTTAAAACGCTGCCCTTATATAAGCTCATACTCCCAGAGCGATAAAAGGCTGATAGTTAAATCTCGCCCTGTCACAAGATGGAGGTCCCCCGTACTGCCCTAGTGACGCAGAGTCACGGGTTAGTACTACTTATTTCCATCGTGACCTTAGGGCTGTTGATGGAAGCAATCACCTGCACAGTGAAGTACACTCTAACATGGCGAAAATGCCTTTCGCATTTCTCTGTTAGAGTTTCGTTTTTGTAAATTTCTCAGAACAAGGTCGCCTTGTGGTGTTAACAGATGCAACATGATCTCAGCTGATTCAGTCACTAAAAACAGCCTTGTGTTCGAGGTGTGCTGCTTCAGATCTCTTAACTGGTGGTGAGTGGTTGAAAAGTTTCAACACTGTCCATCATCTTCTTGTTTGCTTCAGGTGAGCTCAGCAAAATATCCAGAACTTAATTTTTAATTTGATTAAAAAAAACTGCAATGCCCAAAGTTTTAATAGGCAGCCTTGGCAGCCTTGGCTTCCCGGCAGTGCTGGTTACGTGCTGTAACCAGCACTGCTGGGAAGCCAAGGCTGCCTAGTATTAATTGCACCTCTTGCCTCTGTTATATCATCACCCTTCACTTCCTGCCTCTATATTGTATTCTTGCTGGTTAATTTCCGTCCTTGCTTTCTATCTTTCCCTTCCTCCATATTTAAGTCCCAGTCCCCAAAAATGAGTGCCAGTGACCACTACCTGCAAACACCAGAATAAATTAAGCTCTGCTCTGGAGTCATTTTTTTCTTTTACTATTTTTAAATAGTATAGTACAAATATATGACCAATGCTCTGTGCGCAATGTAGAGAGGCCAAGTGCTGGATGTGGGTGTCATGGACATCATTTAGGGGTTGCAACTGCGACCCGTGGCTTACCCCTTGCGACCCCTGGCACTGCCTTTGCGACCCCTGGCCTCAGAGGTGGCAAAATTAATGCCAGAAACACAGGGGCAGCTCGTCCTTCTGGACATCGGTTGGGGCTCCACTCTCCGTGTTTTCTGTCAATTTGTTTATTACTCTACTAATGAATAATATTGCATTATTCATTATTAATGTATTTAAAATGGAGTGTAATAAACTGGGTTGTGACTTTCCTTTACAGCTGCCATAAGTAAACAAGCATTGGCATAGCCAATAGGTCTCACCTTTGGGACCTTATAAGTGTTTAGCCATGCAACAGTTGATGTTGTTGCACCAAGGATATTGTGCTGCATAACTAAATACTTATAAGGTCCCAAAAGCGAGACCTATTGGCTATGCCAATGCTTGTTTTTAAATGGTGTAAACCCGTTCAGTTGTTTTTGAGATATTAAAGGAAAAAAATCTTTATATATCTGGGCGTCTTTGAAAAAGTGCCCCCATGCCAGTCTGTACCACAGCAAACACGAAAAAAGCACATATACATTACTGGTAAGAAATTAAATTGTAAATTGTGCAAAGAACAGAACCTGTACATATGCAGAATAGCCTACAAAACGTGGACAGTAATAGCAGTACTCGATAAAAGAAACCTTACTAACAGTACAACAAAAATGTACAAGACGGTGAACACAAGGGCCATTTTTCTATTGTTGACTGTTGGTAGCACTGCCACAATAAAAGGTCATTTTATTATTGTTAGCTATATTGATGCTGTTGCTTTGCTGCTTTTCTCCAGCAAGTACATATATTTTTAAGTGCATTACATCGTTTATCACTAGTTTCAAATCTCCAGTTACGACTGACGTTTAGCTGTCTAAATTATACCTGAACTGACAATCTGTAGCAGCCACCTACCAGTGCACAACAGACAGAGGACAAAGAGCGAGCGGTCATAATTTCGCATTATAATTTAAATTAATTGGCCAATTATGAAAAACAACTATAAAACTGACATATCTGAGAAAGAAAAACGCAATTTTCGGAAACCTGAACTTGTCTCAGCCTTATATTAATCATAAAACATACCAACTTTAAGGAGAAGCATACTTTTGATTGAATTGTACACCAGTAAATGTTGAATATTTAGGGACACAGTAAAATAATAGAGTACTTACACGTGAGGCTGAGTCCACAGGCATGCGCCGTGCCATCCACTAACAACATGCCCCTATGCCACACATACAGCACAGGCACCTCTGTCCCTCTCTGCACTGCCAGACCTCTTATGAATGACGAGGCACACAATCACCTACTCGTGAAACTAACAGCTGTCACTGAATGCAAGTGGGCACATGATGTCATGTAGGCAATGACTAACTACCCATCTCATGCACTCAAAGTTCAGAACCAGCCATCATCCCTACACGAATAACCATGACCAGGTCAGGACAAGTATGCTAGCGTGAAGGTGGTGCCAGCAGCCCACAAAACGAAGAGAGCTGTTAATACACGCAGAGTGAGTAACAGGTATACAGACCTGAACTCAGTTTGTCTTAAGGGAGTTTTACAAGTATTAATAATGTGCACTAGGAGTTATGCATATAGAGGTGTACATTCACTGCATGATGTACCATTCACTGCAAAATATATTAGCTTCACAGTGCAGTTAGTAATGGTTAATGAAGCAATATGACATTTCGCTAGTCTGACCGCTTGTACCCTTTTAAATTTGGTCAGTGGTGCCTGAAGGGTTAAGTGCATGTTGAAAATCACAGGGCACTGTCCACCTATTATAAGCCCCGGCCACATTACAGATATGGTGCACTGCCCCACACAGTCCTGCGTTAGCCACTTAAGTCTGTCAGCCAGATGCAGACCGGGTCAGTGCACCGTATCAAATCACATGCACTGTTCCCAGGACAGGCGCGAACCTATGCCTGCTATGGAAAGAGCATTTTAGTAAAAGATAAAGCAGAAGTTTGAAGCAGCTGATCCACCTTTCACTGTGCAAACCCTAACCCGGCCTGTGTGAAATGGAGGTGGAGACCCCTCTGCAGGCAGGTCCATGGAGTGACTGTACCAGCGCCCAGGAGGCGCACTCACTGTGTGTCACCTGGTGGCCTCTTTGCCTGTCTGTAATAAGGCAGAGACACAAAGGCAAAACGATTCTATTATCACATGGGGTGCCCCCCATGCAAAGGAGGGAACACCCTCTTGAGATCGTGGCAGTGTACATTTAGCACCAGCGTATTACAGAAGGGGACACCACTCAAATTACTTTCATATTTCACTATACTAATTCACCACTAATCCTTCATGGGTTCCGGAGTAGCGTGCTACTCGCGGAAAAAGCACTTCGAAGCGTTGTCAGGGGTACTAAGCGCTATATAAATGCAATTACAATACAATACAATATAAGCATCTGCAGTCCCTTCTGTAATAGCAAAATGCCTCAGGTGCATAAAAGAGGACACGCCTGTTCTGTCAATGGGGCATTTTTGGTAATACCACCCCTGGTTTCACCTACGTAGTTTCTCATTCACAGGCAGAAAGTCAACGCCCTCTTCGAATGTCCACAAATTACATTTACTTAGCATCCCCCAAACAGGTAAACTTAAGGTGGGCTGGGGCTGCTCTGCTCCAATTTCCCATCCACATACCAAGATGGCTTAGGTCCAGCGGTGTGCCTGCTCACTGGGCAGTAGCAGAGAGGCATTACAGCTGCCCGCACTCTAATGATTAGTCAGCGTATTTTAGAACACATCTGCTTATTTAATCCCTGGTCCAAAACAAACTGAACAAAGTAGACAAGTGCTACAAAACGACACAAGGGGCAGTGGCATGCTATGCACACTCATGTCAAGTAAGTATAACTATAGATGAGCACTGGCAGAGCTTCCAGTCTGTGCGTAGTTCTCTATTGCACTAGTCTATAACTATGGCTGTCACAGATCCAGCGAAGCCCCATTTAAACCACACCTGTGAACAATTGTACGGGAGCCCAACCAGGGGAGTAATACAGGCCCCTGCAGTGCAAGGGGGGGGGGGACTCCAACCCTTCACGGGCCCCCAATCAGCCCAAAGCATACATTTGTCAAATATTGGGGGCTCTGGGACCCTTTTCACATTCTGTAGGGGGGCATCATGTTGCCTTATGCCACTGGGACCAACCCCTTGGGCTATGATGAGGTAAAGCTGGAAGGCCACCAATTAAAAAAAAGATTGTTTCCGAGATGTGTGACATTACTAAAGTTCATTTGGCGAGGCCCTGCCATTAAAACCCCTCCCAGCAGACTCTGTGCTCCAAGATTTGGCCTGGGGAACTGACAGCAGGGTGTGGCTAAAGGATCAAGGAGCACACAGATCTTATATTTCTGGTCTTTTGCATTTTTTACTATATGTGCTATTCTTTTAATGTCAATCTAAACCAAACTTTATCTAGAGCTTTTATTTCAATTAATTGTATTGTCTTTTTGTCTCTCTAATTCCAATCCTGTAGTGTCAATGGAGCCTGGACTCAAAGAGGATCAATGTCCTTCAGCTAGGAGTGAGCCTTAGTGACCCCATGATTTAAAAAGCATTAATGTCCTCAGGCATTAATGGCACCGCACCCTGATTATAAATAAGCCCAGTCACTGAGGGTCTCGAATTGCCCTTGACAATACAAGACATTAATGTGCAACGACTGTAAGGGGTATATTAATGAGCCTAAATGGCTCCATGATGTAATATAGCATTACAGTGCACTGCTGTGAGCTATAATAGTGTTAAAGGCCCTACACCCTAGTTATAGGACCTTGCCTCAGGCAAGAGCATATACCGATGGAGGGGACCTTTAACAACTAGGATAGCCAGAGGCAGAAGAGCTATAATTAGAGCATTCCACCTAATTTCTTTTTATGACCGTTAGCTGCCAATATGGCAAATAAGCCTGGGCGTAGTTCGCGAAGTAGCGCTACGCGAAGCCACGCAAAGTGCAGTTCGCACTACGCGAGCTACGCGTAGCACTACGCGCGAACTGCGTAGTGCACTGTTCGCAATGATTGCACAGTGCCGGATGCTTGTCCGCACTGTGCAATCATTGAAAACGGCATCTTGCACAGTGCGAGCTGTCTTTTACTGCCGCTCAAGTAGATTTTTACTCGAGCGGCAGCTTTCTCAACGCGGACTGGTAGTTTCTCATCGCGGCGGTCGCGAGCATACGCGACCACTCGCAATGAGAAACCTGACCTCCCGCGTTGAGAATCTCGCCGGGATGTTTATTTTCCACGCTTGCGATCGGCAACTTGATGTTGCTGATCGCGAACGAGAAAAAGTCTCGCCGGGATGTCATTTTGCTTGCTCGCGGTCGCCAACTTGACGTTGAGGACCCGAGCAAGCAAAAATGACCGCTGCACTACGCTACGCTACGCTACACGTGTTTGCACTGTGCTACGTGCAATTCGCGTTGTGCGAAGTAGCGCAAACTTCGCAAACTACGCGAGCGTAGCGTAGTGCTTTGCCCAGGGTTAATGGCAAATAGACATCCGGGCTGTTGCATTGTTTTTATAAAACCTCAAATGAATTAGGGTGATGATGGACCACATCAGCTGCCTTGATGTTCATTTTCCCATATCATTTTATGGGACATTTCACCAACGACTTAGCAAGGCCCAGGCAGTTTATTCTTTACACCTCATCCTGTGGAAAGCCCTTGGTGCATTTGTATCCCCCCATCACAGCTAGGACAGGAGGGGTTGGATAAGGGCCTCTTTCTTTTGTCATCTCTCTCCGAGATCTGCAAAAGTAGGTAGACCTAGGGCCCATCCACTCATGCATAATGCAGAGTGGTATGTTTTTAAGGCTTAAACAACTTTTCAACTTATATGAGCTGTTTATCCAGCTCTGATTTGTGAAGATTTGAATGTTCATGATCACAAAAGGAGGAAACAATGCTTTTACCTGGAAATGTTTCAAAGGTATTTTCACATTGTGATGCTCACAAACATAACAATCAATCAATCAAACAGGACTTGTAAAGCGCGGCTAATCACCCGTGAGGGTGTCCCGGCGCTGTGAACCATGTGGCCGACGGGTAGGTGGGGGGGAATTCAGTTGAACAGCCAGGTCTTGAGTCCTTTCCTGAATTCCAGCAGACAG
Organism: Calotriton arnoldi; assembly: GCA_963921515.1. Taxonomy (NCBI): domain Eukaryota; kingdom Metazoa; phylum Chordata; class Amphibia; order Caudata; family Salamandridae; genus Calotriton; species Calotriton arnoldi. The sequence continues at coordinate 334,768 of CAWUFW010012218.1, read as the reverse complement.
GGTGTGGTTCAGAGGTGAAGGGGGGAGGTCATTCCAGGACTTTGCTGCGTGATAGAAGAAGGAGCATCCTCCACTGTTGCTTCTGCAGATGTGGGGGGTGTGAGCGAGGGAGAGGGAGGCGGAGCGCAGGAGTCTGGTGGGTTGGCGGAAGCTCAGGCGGTGGTTGATGTATGGTGGTACTTGGTTGTGTAGGGCTTTGTAGGTGTGGATCAGCATCTTGAATTTAGTTTTCTTCTGAATGGGCAGCTGGTATAGCTTCCTGAGGTGGGGGATGATGTGGGTTCGTCTGGGGAGGTTGAGTGCACTGTGATTCCTACATAGAGAGCGTCGCCGTAGTCCAGCCAGCTGGTGACTAGGGCTTGAGTAACGGTTCTTCTTGTTTTGATGGGAAGCCATTTGAAGATTTTACGGAGCATGCGAAGGGTGAGGAAGCAGTCGGAGGAAACTGCATTGATATGGTTTTTAATGGTGGACTTGCTGTCCAGAATGATGTCAAGGTGCGGGCATGGCCCGTCGGAGTTGATGAGGGTGCTAGTTTGGAGGGCCACCAGAAGTCGTTCCACGATGAGGAGTTATTCCAGAAGATTAGCAATTCTGTTTTGTCTGTGTTGAGTTTTAGGCAGTTGTCTTTCATCCAGTTTGAGATGCTAGTCATGCATCTGTGGAAGTTGGCCTTGGTGTTGGAGGGTCTTCCGACAGCGAGAAGATGAGCTGGGTGTCGTTTGCATGGGATATGATGTTAAGTCTGTGTGTTCTGACGATGTTGGCCAAGGGAGTCATGTAGGTGTTAATCAGAGTGGGGCTGAAGGACTAGCCTTGAGGGACACCGCAGATGATATTCTTGGGTTCGGCGGTGAAAGGATGGAGGTGAACTCTCTGGGTTCTTCTGGTGAGGAAGGAGGCAATCCACTTGAGGGCGTTTCCTTGGATTCCAATGTAGTGGAGTCTCTTGATGACGGTGCTGTGGGATACAGCTGAGGAGGATCAGGGCTGCTGTTTCTCCCCGGTCAAGGAGGGTTCTGATGTCATCGGTGGCAGTGATTAGGGCGGTTTTGGTGCTGTGGTTGGTGCAGAATCTGGATTGAGAGGTGTCCCGAAGACTGTTGTTCTCCAGGTGCTCCGTGAGTTGGCGGTTAATGGCCTTTTCAAGGATGGGAAGGGGAGCAGAGAAATGAGACGGTACTTCTTGAGGTTGCCTGGGTCGGCAGTTTGTTTCTTGAGAAGGGGCTTGATCTCAGTCTGTTTCCATTCTTCGGGGAATGTGGCCATGGTGATGGAAGTGTTGAGGATGGCGGTGAGTTTGTTGCTGATTATCTTGCTCCTGAGGTTGAAGATATGTTAGGGGCAGGGGTTTGAGGGTGCTCCAGAATGGATGGATTTCATGATGGCGGTGGTGTTTTGCGTGGTGAGCTGGTCCCAGGTGGTGAGCAGGTGGTCGTGGTTTGTGCTTGTGGGAGCCAGGAGGTTGAGAGTGTTGCCGGCAGTGGGTTAGGGTACGAAGTTTTTGTAGATGGTGGCAATTTTGTCATGGAAGAAATCTACAAGGGTGTCGCAGAGTTCCTAGGAGGGGGTGATGATGTTTTCGTAGGCTGAGGGGTTGGAGAACTCTCTAGAAATGTTGAAGAGTTCTTTGCTGTGGTTGGAGCTGGCTTCGATGTGGTCGGCGAGGGCGTTCTTTTTTGTTTTTTTCAGGAGCGGTTGGTATTGGTTGAGGGATGTCTTGAAAGTGCCTCAGTCTGGTTGAGCCAGGTTTTGGTGAGGAAGATGACATCAGAGACTTTGGATCTGATGGGTCCTAGCACCTCAACACTGAAGATCATGAAGGGCTACAGGAATGCAGGTGAAATGTTGGGCTCAGGTGATCTGGAGAATGAAGAGCTAGAGTCTGAAGAGCTACAGCCTGGAGAGATGCTGCAGCATCCTGTCCATAAGTCTCAAAAGCAAGCAGAGAGATCCAGACCTGGTGTGGCTTTTATACCGGAATGGAGTCAAACTCTACATGACTGCCAAATCTGGTTTTTCATGGCTAAATCAGGGTTGAAATTCATTAGCTCAGTGTCCATACAACAACCTGCTTATTTTAATATTCTGGCAGTACAGATTTGTACATTGCTCAGGAGGCCCCTATATCAAGTCTCCTGGCATGTGCTCTCCCTCTTTATGCCATGTTGCTTGAGTGGGGCCCATCCAAAGAGACACTCCTTTTAAAGTGGGTGACTATGTTCCCATGACCTGACCTTGGCACTAATAATGACTGATGAGAACTGATTATACTATGGTTCAGGCCTTTTTACCTGAGCTTTCTGGCCCTCTTTGGTAAACTGTGTAGCAAATATGTTATAGCATGTATAAAAGTGCTTGAGAACCTGTGATGGTTGGGATGTGCATTGGGGTCACTTTCTCTATATAGGGAACACCTAGGGTTATAGGTTGCTCCATAGGGTTAGTGGTAGTGGTAGGGGGAGAGGTGTGGCGCAGCGGCCAGGGTGGCTGACTCCGGAGCGCAGGGCTCACGGTTCAATCCCTGGCACCGGTGGCAGCTCAGCACCCTGTGACTCTGGGCAATAACTCACTTAATCTTCCCAACGGCCCCCAGCGCCTTGAGACCCTTAGGGGTGAGTAGTTCGTGCTTCACAAATACCGGATTTGGCAGTGAGAGAGTGCTGTCTCCCCAATCCATGCATGCTCCCCCTGAACTGCTTCTGTCAGTTCTCACCTCCCTATGGAATGATTTGCTAATCCAGTTTCACAGCCTGGCACCAATAACTACCTTGAAAGAAAGAGAAGGACAGACCAGTTCTAGCAGACAACTGTGTGACCTGTCTTGAATAACACCGGCCCAAAGAAATTACCAAAAAGCAAGGGCACCATACACACCACTTGCAGTGAAGAGCGGCTTCCTGCCCTACCTCCCTATCCTGTGTGCTGTGAAAAGAACTGAGTTGGCATTCGCAAAAGCAGGAGAACATCTTCTCCCAAAACTGGTTGCCATAGAGATGTTGAGCACTGAAAGGAAAATGTTCATTGAGTTTCGTGGTTGCCCCTATGTCTTTGTGGTCATCAAACTGATCAATCAGATTCAGAGTTTATGTCCGTTCTTCCTGGAAGTAGACAAAAGCAAATTCCTGCAAATTATATGGTGTTCATCTTTTTATTTACTCTTGGAGCTCTGATCACCTGTGTAGAGGAAGGCAAAGCCCAGCAGAAGAAATCCTGGCTGCCTCTCCTTCAGGGGTAGGGACCATACCCCAATACTAAGGAAGAATTATCCCTTCATCCATCCATCATTTTTCCCAATGATTACTAATGAAATATTCTGAACTGGAAGACAGGAGAAACAAAGGAACTTCAAAGCATGCTGCTAGCTGACCCTTCCCACCACTTGGACACTATAGATGGCCAGCTTACCCAGCATTCTTCCTGCTTTTTCTCTTCTGTCTCTGGCTGAGAGGACTTGGGGACCCCTCCTTGACTTGAATTCCCATCTTAATACTCGTCTTTTTGTGCTGGACGCAGAGAGGTTTTGTGTGCAACATGAAAGCAATTTCTTAGCAGGATGGGGTGTGCTGATCCCTGTGGTTGGCATTTCTACTGTCCATTTTTGGAGATAGTAAGAAATGTCAGATATTGACCATGCTGATGGCGTCATTACCTGTTGGCTGGCATTAGTAAGACTGCTGTGTTAAAAGGACGCAATACGCAGTAACCCGTGAAACTGCATCTCCCAGTGTTGCACCATGAGTGGAGCCCTGCCCACTCATGTGCAGTAACATATTTTCGGTTTCAGCCCATGAATCCCTTTTTTCTTGTGGGTATATATGGGAGCACGGTTGTGGCCAATGATTGTTCTATTTTGGGGAGTCCTTTTATTTTATGGGTAAAATTTCTGGAAACATTCCTGTAACAGCTTTTTCTTCAGCTTCATGCTCACGTTCTCCATCAAGAAAGAGATCAGGAGAGATATTAGCCTTTATTTTTTTTTAAAGAGGATGGCTCCGGTGGTTGTTCTTTTACATCTGCAGGGATGGTGCATATTTCCACAGCGGGACAACTGGTTACTTCATGCTCCATTTCCATAGGAGGCCTTAAAACTCTTCAGGAGCATTTGACTCATAATGGTCTACTGTTGCGTAAGCTATGACTTTGGCGTAGCTCTACAAGGTGTGCTTTCCCACCCACGAGTGACATTGGTGAACTTGGATTAAGGCACCAGTGGTGAATTTAAAAGACAGATTATTGTAGCCCTGCAAAACACTATTCAATGCGCAATTTAGATAGAGGCATTGCTTTTGGATTAATAACAATCCCATAAAGGGATCAAGGGCACAGTGAAAACAGCAACAAACCTTATTTTCGTTATTCACAGTATCACACACACACTGTACTAAGATGAATAAACAATTTTAAGTAAAAGTATTTATTACTAAAGGAACAATCTGTTTCTCAGTACATCTAAAACAACTACACAGAATATTATAAAAACACCAAGAAGGCACGTTATAAATAATGAGAATAAAACGAAAATTTCTAGCATGTTTTAAAATGTCATCTTAAGCCTAACACTGTAATGCCTACTTCTATGCGCTACACTAAGAGAGCATGGAAGGCAGAGCTACTTGCAAGTCTAGAGCTCCTTAGGGAGAAGAGATGCACTGCATACCTTGTTGACAGCAAAGGCTATCTTTATCAGCGGAGGTGTGTAGCCAGTGTTCCCTGTGAAGGCACAAACACATGCTGCGGTCTTCCTTCGGGGCTCGGCTTCTGTCTTCAAGTGAGATTTAGCATCTGCAAAGTGTGCTGGCAGTACCTTCTCTGGCAGAATCTTGGGCAAAAATCTGGGTGAAGAACCTCTCCTGACAAGTGGTATGTTGTTATATATTAAATCTTATCAGAGATTGGCATTTCTTATGTAAGTTACGCAATGTCTGACATAGATTATGTGCATCAAGGTGTGCGTCACAGACGTTTCCTTATGAACATTTAAGGTAAAATGATGTCAATTCAGACTACATTATTTTGGTTATATGTCTGTATGTGCTCTTATTTAACCTTGACAGAGTGGAAAGTAGATATTTGGCCCAGACAAATGTTGCATCAAGAGTTGTCTATGTCATCAATCAGATGGCTTTATGTTTTCACAGTTCTTAGAAAGATAGGGTCAAATGACATCTGCATTAAATGGCAGACATGACAATGATTCTGCATAAATCTGGAAAGATGGGGACTTCTATTGTCTAAGATTGAGACGTTGGCAACTTCCATTATCCATGATGGAGTCAGGCCTACATAAAATGGAATCGGACCTTAGGGGCTTTACAACACTACTACTCAATCTTCCGAAATGTCAACTGACACCTTTTGAGGACAGGATCTTTAGGACAGACTTGGGGATGGTTTTTCTTCCTGCAGAAATAGGAGCATCTGAGAGCAGGGCTCAGTCTCAAGCTCTGGCTTGTCTCTGGTTGAAGGTCCAGTGTCAAATGGCCTCCTGTCTATATCTGGTGTCATGGGCCTGTATATCATTTATAGCCTCTTCTGGTTCATACACTGAAATATTGGAAACCTGCATCCACTGTCATCTCATCTAGTGCCTCTGCTTCAATTTAGTAAATAGCTTAAAAAGCTTGAAGTGGAACAAGTACACAGTAAGACACACTACGTGTGTGAGATATTTTTGACACATGTTATGTTGTTATCTAAGGCAGTGGTTCTTAACCTTTTAACTTCTGTGGATACTGACTTAATCATTACTGCAATCTGGGGACCCCTACTGAATAATTATTGAAATCTGGGGACCCTTACTGAGTGATTATTGGAATTGGAATCCAGAGACCCTGGCCTAAGCAATTTCAATGATTTGAACTGCAAAACACAAAAATACAGAAACAAGCATTCATCAAGCTAATACATAAATTAGGAAATATTTTATTTAATTGACAACCAAATATAAAAACAATCAAAATTTTAATTTAAATTCGAAGGTTGGAGCTTTTCCAGGATGGCTGCGGAGAACCACGCCTCCGTGTAGCCACAGGTGACGCTGCCCCGCCCCCGGTAATGGAGTTTCGGCATACCTGAGCGGGCGCGTCACGGAAAACGAAGGTCCTGCTGGCGGTCTTTCTCTCCCCTTCACGGCCGGCGTTCTGCGGCTGGCATTAGTGGTGGCCTCTTCTCCTTCAATGGGGTGGCATGAAGCTTTGTGGCACCGAGGCGATTTTCGCTGAAGACGCCGGGATCAACAACGGAGGCTGCTCAGCAGAGGGGGCTCAGAGGTCAGAAGCAGGAGGTAGGAGGATTTTTCTCCACGGCGGTTCAAATGCAATTAATCAATTGAAGTTGTGCTCGGGACACTTGAAGCTGCCTGGGAGCAGTCTGAGAGACGTTTTAGTTACTGCGAATCTTTTCACTAGAAAATATATTGCTCTGGAAACCAATGGAGGGTGTGAGCGAGTGCTCGAGAACGGGCTTTAAAATGGACAGAGTGACTTATTATAAATCACCCGCCAGGGCACATCACGCTGTGTTCAGGGGAGTGTTGAATACACAGAGGTTCCAGCCGCCCCTCCTCTCCCAAGCTCTCAGTAGATTCTTCACAAGAGACACTTTGGTCCATTTAACAAAACAGGCTTCCAGGCAACACGTTTACTTGGTACACTCCCGCTAGCACACTGCGTACTGCAATTATACTGCAACGTGTAAGCCGTCCTGGGAGGCCGATATATCTCTTCTGGCAGGGCTGGGGCGGTGGGAGGGGGCCGAGCAGCCCTGCTGAAGACAAACTGTGATTCTGGGCAAATCACTTAACCTCCCTGTGCATACCAAAAAAATGAATGTGTCATTGACGTAACTGGTGCTCATGCAAAGCGCTCCAATACCTTCAGGTCGAGTTCGCGCTATATAAAACTGCCAAAAAAAAAAAAACAGTGACAACGTGACACACATTCTCATTCATCACCGTCACATTCTATCGAGGTGAAAGAAAAACATGCTTTACGAATACACGACCTGCTAATTTTGTTTTAATTAATTGTTGTCCGTTCTCGATTAAGCAGCTCGGTTGATTTCACCTTTTCACTAGGGAAAGGTCACTACACGCACATAGTGTTCAATGGACACAGTGATGCTAGGGTACGACTCTGTTTCATTTTTACTTATATGATGATATCAGTTCAGGGGCTTAGCATTCAACAGTGCAGCAGGAGTAGTAGCACCGAAGCCCAGAGGTGTCAGCAGCCCATTGCATCCCAATTGTGGCTTTCTTTTACTACCCACCAGAGGGGCAAAAGCGCCCACGCTCCCCTTGCTACTTTACAGTATTCATTAATTTGCAGCATGCTCAGGCCTGGCACCATGTTACTAGTTGGTGAGAAAAAAGAAAAACCCTTGAGAACCCTCAGAATGGGCTATATTAAGATCAAACATACTGCCTCCAACACGTACACACAACCCTTCTCACACAAATGTCCCGTACACACAACCCTCGCCCATGTGCACGCACATATGCATGCAAAGAGCCTTCCACAGATACAAGCACGCTTACACACATTACCTCGCTATATACAAACTCAGGCACACATACACAAGCTCCCTATATAAACAAACAAACACAATCACCCTATCTACACACACGCATTCAAACACACACACGCGAACTCCCTATACACATCCAAACACACACGACTCCCCACAGAGACACCTAAGCAAACCACACAACCTTTCTGTAGACACCTAAGCACACATTCATGCACACACACCCACAAACGCGCGTGCACACCCCCACACATACACAAACTATTTCCCAAACACCGAAGCCCACACGCGTGCACACACAATCACTATGAGCGGTTTTGATTTACTTCCGGCTGCGCCGGCTCTCTCTTCATTGAGCCCTTCCTTATACAGCAGAGCAGCCAGGAGGAACCTGCCTGCTGAAGGGGTTCTATGCTGTAACCTTCCTGCCTCACCGCCCCAGTCACAGCTAATCCACAGGTGAGAATTCCACACACAAAAAAATGTTCACATGTACCATTTAGCATACAGTTAGGAATCCCGAAATTTGCCCTAATCTTGGCTTTAGAATTTTTTTAAAGATTTTTATTTTAACATAGAACTTTAAGCACATTTCAAATCCCATTTGATTTTGTTACAAAGTCTATGGAAAGTCTGAGGAAGGAGCCAGGTAAGTAGCTATAAATACAGCAGCAGGTACGGTGTGTAAGAAGCTCACTGCTTTCTAATTAGTTGTTGTTTTGCTTCAAAGCCGGAGGGTGTGGGCCTGTTTTCTTTACTTTCACAAAACGATGCCATACCCTAGTCACGCTAATATCCAATTGCTGCAAAGGGAAATACAAATAAAATGCACATGTACCAAGAGAGCGTGCTTGCTTTTTGTCACGCTGCTCTGAAGCATACACACACTATAGTTACTGTTCCAATGCATCTTGTTAATGGTATTTGAGGTTTAGGCTGCTCAGGCACAGAAAGGGCCTTGTTGCTTGTTGGCAGTGCTTTATTGTCAACTGAACGTCTCGTGTCAGTTCAATTTCTCCTTCCCTCCTGCATTCATCTCTTTACTTCAACACCAGAGTGGATTTTGACACCATACATCATTTTTTGGCCTATACAGCTCTATTCGCACACTAATTGGTTACGTAACATTACAACTCTACTACCTACGGACGCATTCTTGATTTAGGCATTTTGTCGGCTGCACCAATTGTCACATAATTAAACATTTTCCGCATTTGCCAAATATTCCATCACCTGCTGCATAATCTGCAGATTTGAACAAAAAAAGCCTTGTTTCTAGCTCAAACGACTCAAATGTTCCCAAAAATGCAGCTTCACGTGTTACAGCGTGGTGGAAGGCCCTTTGCAAAGCTGGAATGGTCACGTGTTACTTATTGCTAAATATGGGTGTTACATTTGTAATAATAGTGCACAAACCTCTCTTCTTTCTGTACCTGTCTTGCCTCTTTCTGCATTTCTCTTCCATCTTTCTGCACCTTTCTTCCTCTTCCTGCACCTCACTGTCTTCTTTCTGCACTTCACTTGCCTCTTTCTGCATTTCTCTTGCCCCTTTCTGCACCCCTCTTGCTTCTTTTTGCACCTCTGTTGGTTCTTTATGCATCCCTTTTGCCTGTTTCTGCAACTCTCTTGCCTCTTTCTGTAGTTCTCTTGCCTCCTTCTGCACCTCACTTGCTTCTTTCTGCAGTTCTATTGCCTCTTTCTGCACCTCTCTTGCCTCTTTCTGAACCTCACTCTCTTCTTTCTGTACCCCTCTTCCCTCTTTCTGCACCTCTCTTGTCCCTCTCTGCACACCTGTTCCCCTCTTTCTGCATACCTGTTCCCCTCTTTCTGTACTCCTTTTGCCTGTTTCTGCAACTCTCTTGCCTCTTTCTACAGTTCTCTTGCCTCCTTCTGCACCTCACTAGCCTCTTTTTGCACCTGGGTTCCTTTCTGCACCTTTCTTACCTTTTCTGCACCTCTCTTGCCTCTTTCTGTACCTCTGTTGCTTCTTTCTGTACTTCTCTTGATCTTTCTGCACCCTTCACGCCTCTTTCAGCACCTCTGTTGCTTCTTTCTGCACTTCTCTTCCTTCTTTCTGCACCCCTCCTGCCTCTTTCTGTACTTGTCTTGCCTCTTTGTGCACCTCTCCTACTTATTTCTGCACCTCTCTTGCCTCTTTTTGCACCTCTGTTGGTTCTTTCTGCACTGCTCTTGCTTCTTTATGCACCTATTCCACAAATTTCTGCACCCCTCTTGCCTCGTTCTGCACCCCTTTTACCTGTTTCTCCACCTCTCTTGCCTCTGTCTGCACCTCTGTTCCCTCTTTCTGTGCCTCTTTTGCCTGTTTCTGCAACTCTCTTGCCTCTTTCTGGAGTTCTCTTGCCTCCTTCTGCACCTCTGTTGCTTCTTTCTACACTTCTCTTGCCTCTTTCTGCACCCCTGTTGCTTCATTCTGCACTTTCCATGCTTCTTTCTGTACCTGTCTTGCTTCTTTCTGCACCCCTGTTGTCTCTTTCTGCACTTATCTTCCCTCTTTATGTACCTTTCTTGCCTGTTTCTGCATCTCAGTTGCCTATTTCTGCACTTTTCTTGCTTCTTTCTATACCGCTGTTGCTTCTTTCAGCAATTCTCTTGCCTCTTTCTGAAGTTCTCTTACCTGTTTCTGCTCCCCTCTTGCCTCTTTCTGCACCCATCTTCCCTCTTTGTACAACTGTCTAGCCTCTTTCTATACCTCTCTTCCCTCTTTCTGCACCATTCTTGCCTCTTTTTGTACCTCTGTTGCTTCTTTCTGCACTTCTCTTGCCTCTTTCTGCACACTTCGTGCCTCTTTTAGCAACTCTGTTGCTTCTTTCTGCACTCCTCTTCCTTCTTTCTGCACCCCTCGTGACTCCTTCTGCACCTCTGTTGGTTCTTTCTGCACTGCTCTTGCTTCTTTCTAAACCTCTGTTGCTTCTTTCAGTAATTCTCTTGCCTCTTTTTGCACTTCTCTTGCTTGTTTCTGCACCCCTCTTGCTTTTTTCTGAACCCGTCTTCTCTCTTTGTACAACTCTCTAGCCTCTTTCTACACTCTCTTCCCTCTTTCTGCACCACTCTTGCCTCTTTTTGTACCTCTGTTGCTTCTTTCTGCACTTCTCTTACCTCTTTCTGCACCCTTTGTGTGTCTTTCAGCACCTCTGTTGCTTCTTTCTGCACTTCTCTTCCTTCTTTCTGTACCCCTCATGCCTCTTTCAGCACCTCTGTTACTTCTTTCTGTACTCCTCTTCCTTCTTTCTGCACCCCTCGTGACTCCTTCTGCACCTCTGCTGCCTCTTTCAGCACCTCTGTTGGTTCTTTCTTTCTTTCTGTACTGCTCTTGCTTCTTTCTGCACCTCACTTGCCTCTTTTTGCAATTCTCTTGCTTCTTTCTACACATCTGTTGCTTCTTTCAGCAATTCTCTTGCCTCTTTCTGTAGTTCTCTTCCTTCTTTTTGCACCCCTCCAGCCTCTTTCTTTACCTCTCTTGCCTCTCTTTGTGTACCTCTCTTACCTCTTTCTTTAGACCCTCTTGCCTCTTTTTGCACCTCTGTTGGTTCTTTCTGCACATATCTTGCTTCTTTCTGCACCTCACTTGCCTCTTTCTGCACCCCTGTTCCCTGTTTCTGCACCTTTCCTGCCTGTTTATGCACTTCTCTTGCCTCTTTCTGCACCTCTGAGTTAGAGGTAGTTTTAATTCCCCTGCCCTATTATGTACTAGGGCCTTACAGGGGAGGTCATGCCAATCACAGGGGTACCCCACTCCATAGTGTACCCTAGTGTATGTAGGTGTTTTCACTGTATTCAAAGTGTCTTTCAGCATAGCACTGGCTCCGGGCCTCCTTAGTCAGAGTCAGTTACCACCAGTAGCAGTCAGTTAAAAGTTGGGGGCACAGGATGACTTTGCAACAAGGCCTTTTTCTGCACCTCTGTTGGTTCTTTCTGCATATCTCTTGTTTCTTCCTGCACTTTTCTTCATCTTTCTGGACTTCTATTGCCTTTTTCTGCATTTCTCTTGCTTCTTTCTGTGCCTTTCTTCCTCTTTCTTCACATGTCCTACCTCTGTAGGCATAGTTAGAAATTATCATTTAAAAAACCTTAGAAATTCACTGAAAAAACCATAGGTTTCAGGGACGTTATAGTTAGAAATTATCATTTAAAAAACCTTTGAAATTCACTGAAAAAACCAAAGGTTTCAGGGACGTTATAGTTAGAAATTAGCATTTAAAAAACCTTTGAAATTCACTGAAAAAACCATAGGTTTCAGGGACGTTATAGTTATAAATTAGCATTTAAAAAACCTTAGAAATTCACTGAAAAAACCACAGGTTTCAGGGACGTTATAGTTGGACATTTCACTCGTACAAAACCAGAGAAATTTGGCCGTTATAGTTAGTTGAGCTAACTATAACTCGCGCCCCCGCAATGCACTGCTGATGACGTCACATATTAAATCATTCATGACATGGTCAGTGACATCACTGATGCAAATAATAATAGGCCATTAAGCTGATTGACGGTGTTTCGGGGGCTTTAACTGTATGGGGTATCTTAACAGCTGCATGTTATAATATGTAAAGTGCATTTGTATAAGTGGATCGAGGTACCCTTTCTACTCCCACAAGCACTTCTGGCATCTAAGATTCTTATTGACTGGAGTCAGTCAAAGAGGTCTGTTGTTCTTAATTCTGGGTTAGAGACAGCTTTAGCAGTTTGCCAGCCGCGTGTTTCTGAGAAATACATACACAGTTACAGGGGTTCCGGTAAGTCCTCGAGTCTGCTCAGGTGTCATTCACTGTTTGCTTGCCTGCTGCAGAGCCTTTCATGCTTGTGCTCGGGGGCATGCGGTGGCCGTGCCAGCTGGCTGGGGCGGGAGAGGGCGGGGCGGGCGGAGCTCGCGCATTGTTCTTGTTCACCTACCGATGTACCTCAGATCCAAAGGTTATATTAGGGTATGAGGAGGTGCATCAGATTATCATGTGGATGATGTCATTAGTGATGTCATTTGAGATGTCATCAATGTCATCAGTGATGTCACTGACCATGTCATGAATGATATAATATGTGACGTCATCAGCAGTGCATTGCAGGGGCGCGAGTTATAGTTAGCTCAACTAACTATAACGGCCAAATTTCTCTGGTTTTGTGCGAGTGAAATGTCCAACTAACTATAATGTCCCTGAAACTTGTGGTTTTTTCAGTGAATAATATATATATATATTACCTACTGGCGGTCGCCAGTAGGTAATTATAGTTAGAACCTAGTTTCCATAGGAAAACAGTTTTTTGATTTGCTAATAACGTTGGTGTCGTTTGACGAATCTTCGTGAAATTCTCCAAAAAAGGTCTATCCAGGTCAGCTCCTATCCTGAAAGTTTGGGGTGATTCATCAAGCGGGGGCTGAGAAAAAAGGGGGTCCCAAAAGTGTTTTCTCTATGTTAATTTCCATAGGAAACTTTAGCCAAGGCTACAGCCCGAACTGCTGAACGGAATTACACCAAATTTTGCAAAAAGGTAGCTCTTGGTTCAGAAAGCGACCTTTTTTTTAAAATGGTGTAAATCCGTTCAGTAGTTGCTGAGAAATTCAAAAAATAAAAGTTTTGATATCTATGGGCCAGGTGGGTTCGCGAACCCTCCCCACCACGAGCTTCACTGTTATTGGCTGCCAACACTCCAAACCAGGAAGTGTTGGCAGCCATCTTGTGACTCGGTAACCGAGTCACAAGAAAAAAGGTGAAATAAATTTGAAAAACAAGAAAAGGGGGCAGGGTAGAAACACCCTGACCCCCTAGGCCTGCTCAGGGGGTCCCACATGGACCCTCCGGGCCAAAAAAAGCACTTTTTAAATAATTTCGGCGGAATTCACGCTGGGGTCGCAAATTCCACCGAAATTATTAAAAAAATGAAGCGCGGGCTCCCGCGCTTCCTTTAAATGAGGCCCCCAGGTGGGCCAGGTCCCGGGGGCATTGAGCAAATAATAATAGGCCATTAAGCTTGTGTGTCGTGATTGACTGTGTTTTTGGGGGCTTTAACTGTATGGGGTATCTTAACAGCTGCACGTTATAATATGTAAAGTGCGTTTGTATAAGTGGATCGAGGTACACTTTCTACTCCCAGAAGCGCTTCTGGCATCTACGATTCTTATTGACTGGAGTCAGTCAAAGAGGTCTGTTGTTCTTAATTCTGGGCTAGAGACAGCTTTAGCAGTTTGCCAGCCGCGTATTTCTGAGAAATACATACACAGTTACAGGGTTCCGGGAGTCCTCGAGTCTGCTCAGGTGTCATTCACTATTTGCTTGCCTGCTGCTAGCCCACCAGGTACCTCCAATATGTGCCACAGAGCTGCGTTGCAGAGAGGTGGTCCGAGGCCACGCGCCTTTTTATACCTCTCTGCAATGCAGATCTGTGGCGCTTACTAGAGGTACCTGGTGGTCTAGTTGGCCCCCAGGGACCCTCAGGATTCAAGGGGACTTAATCCCCTAACTTACAACGCGCCAGGGGGCGCATTTGCACAGTGGTGCAAGGAGGGGGCGGGCCTGATATGACAAGTGTGCAAACACACCCCCTGGCGTGTTGTAAATTGGGGGATTAAGTTCCCTTGAATCCTGAGGGTCCCTATTTACACCACGCTGCAAATGCGGCTTCTGGCGCACTGCTGCTTGGACAATGAAGTCCACTTGTGTCCTGAGGTCCTCTGGACAGAAGAGGAACTCATCGCCCCACCAGCAGTGCACCAGAAGCAGCGTTTGCAGAGTGGTATAAAAAGGGGCACGGCCTAGGAACACCTCTCTGCAACGCAGCTCTGTGGCGCTTACTGGAGGTTCCTGGTGGGCTACTTGGCCACCAGGGACCTTCAGGACTCAAGGGGAGTTAATAGGGATGTTATAGTTAGAAATTAGCATTTAAAAAACCATTGAAATTCACTGAAAAAAACATAGGTTTCGGTGACGTTATAGTTAGTTGGACATTTCACTCATACAAAACCATAGAAATTCCCCCGTTATAGTTAGTTCAGCTAACTATAACTCGCGCCCCCGCAATGCACTGCTAATGACGTCACATATTACATCATTCATGACATGGTCAGTGACAACACTGATGACATCACTGATGACATCTCAAATGACATCACTGATGATATAACTGATGACATCATCCACGTGAAAATCTTATGCACCTCCTCACACTCTAATATAACCTTTGATACACCCACTGTAAAATACAGACTACCATTTTCGAAACCATCGACACACTAATACTAGTTACTACATACGCACTCACTGATTCCTAGGTCTACAACACATTCACTCATTCATCCATACATTCACTCATACATGCAGTCACTCATCAATACAACACTATCATAAGCACTCATACACCTATACAGACACTCACACACTACCACTCATCCAGAGTTACTCACACACCTAGTCAGTCATGCAAAGAATCAATCACACTTCCATTTACTGACCTATACAGATATACACACACCACATCACGTATTCAAAAAGAAACAAACGCATTCTTACTCTCTTATACAATCACTGATACAAGTACACACTCATCCGTACAGCCACTCTTACAATCACGGACTCTCATGTATAGTCATTTATATACTCCAACTCTCACATACACTGCCTTTTATATATGTAGTTACTTGGACATGTACCACTGAGACATCCATTAACTCACCAACACACCCATACACACTCTCACCCACCCATACAGCTGTTTCCACATGCACTCTTGAACCCATACACCCAGTGAATCGACCACTCACACATCTATGCACAGAGTCACACACCTCCCACCCACACACACACTCAGTCTCCCATACAAATACTCAGGCAACCAATCAATAACCCATATAGACACTCATGTCGCTACTGACCAACCCATGCAGCAGCTTACACAACAACAGATAGACTGATACAGACATTCACACAGTTTAGTCACTAACCCATGCATTCAGTAAGACACATTTAATCACTCACTTATACAGTCAGTCACGCACCTACTAAATCCTCCATCCAGACACTTATACACCCTCTCATTCTTCAATAAACCTTGGCATATATATAATACATATTTAAACTTTACAGAAACACACAGTCACTGGATGATGTCATCAGTGATATCATTTGAGATGTCATCAGTGATGTCTTCAGTGATGTCACTGACCAGGTCATGAATGATGTAATATGTGACATCATCAGCAGTGCATTGCGGGGGCGCGAGTTATAGTTAGCTGAACTAACTATAACGGGGAATTTCTATGGTTTTGTACTAGTGAAATGTCCAACTAACTATAATGTCCCTGAAACCTATGCTTTTTTCAGTGAATATATATATATATATATATATATATATATATATATATATATATATACACTGAAAAAACCATAGGTTTCAGGGTCTTTATAGGTAGTTGGACATTTCACTCCTACAAAACCATAGAAATTTCACCTTTATAGTTAGTTCACCTAACTATAACTCACGCCCCCGCAATGCACTGCTGATGTCGTCACATATTACATCATTCATGACATGGTCAGTGACATCACTGATGACGTCACTGATGACATCTCAAATGACATCACTGATGACATCACTGATGACATCATCCAGTGAATGTGTGTTTCTATAAAGTTTAAATATGTATTATATATATGCCAAGGTGTATTGAAGATTGAGTGGGTGTATAAGTGTCTGGATGGAGGATTTAGTAGGTGCGTCACTGACTGTTTAAGTGAGTTATTACATGTGTCTTATTGAATGCATGGGTTAATGACTAAACTGTATGAATGTCTGTATCAGTCTGTCTGCTGTTGTAGAAGCTGCTGCATGGGTTGGTTAGTAGCTACATGAGTGTCTATATGGGTTATTGATTGGTTGTCAGAGTATTTTAATGGGTGCCTGAGTGTGTGTGTGGGTGCATGGGAGGTGTGTGACTCTCTGCATACATGTTTAAGTGATTGATTCACTGGCTGTATGGGTTCAAGAGTGCATGTGGAAACAGCTGTATGGGTGGGTTAGTGTGTGTATGGGTGTGTTACTGAGTAAATGGATGTCTCAGTGGTACATGGCCAAGTAACTACATATGTAAAAGGCAGTGTATGTGAGAGTTGGAGTATATAAATGACTATATGTGAGAGTCAGTGATTGTGAGAGTGGCTGTATAGGTGAGTGTGTACTTGTATCAGTGATTGTATAAGAGAGTAATTATGCATTTGTTTCTGTTTGAATAAGTGATCTGTTGTGTGTATAACTTTATAGGTCAGTAAATGGAAGTGTGA
This sequence comes from Calotriton arnoldi, assembly GCA_963921515.1. Classification (NCBI taxonomy): domain Eukaryota; kingdom Metazoa; phylum Chordata; class Amphibia; order Caudata; family Salamandridae; genus Calotriton; species Calotriton arnoldi. The sequence goes on along the minus strand of CAWUFW010012218.1, from coordinate 317,951 downwards.
TTGATTCTTTGCATGGCTGACTAGGTGTGTGAGTAACTCTGGATGAGTGCTGGTGTGTGAGTGTCTGTGTAGGTGTATGAGTGTATATGATAGTGTTGTATTGATGTGTGACTGCATGTATGAGTGATTGTATGGGTGAATGAGTAGATATGTGTGTAGTCCTAAGAACCAGTGAGTAGATATGTAATAAGTGGTATTGGTGTGTCTATGGTTTCGAAAATAGTATTCTGTTTTTTGGAGTAGGTGTATCAAAGGTTAGATTAGGTGTGAGGAGGTGCATCAGATTATCACATGGATGATGTCATCAGTGATGTCATTTGCGATGTCATCAGTGATGTCACTGACCATGTCTTGAATTATGTAATATGTGACGTCATATGCAGTGCATTGCGGGGCGCGAGTTATAGTTAGGTGATCTAACTATAACGGCAACATTTCTATGGTTTTGTAGGAGTGAAATGTCCAACTAACTATAACGTCCCTGAAACCTATGATTTTTTTCAGTGAATTTCTAAGGTTTTTTAAATGCTAATTTTTAACTATAACGTCCCTGAAACCTATGGTTTTTTCAGTGAATTTCTAAGGTTTTTTAAATGCTAATTTCAAACTATAACGGGCCTGAAACCTATGGTTTTTTCAGTGAATTTCTAAGGTTTTTTAAATGCTAATTTCTAACTAAAACATCCCTGAAACCTATGGTTTTTTCAGTGAATTTCTAAGGTTTTTTTAAATGCTAATTTCTAACTATAACGGGCCTGAAACCTATGGTTTTTTTCAGGGAATTTCTAGGGTTTTTTAAATGCTCATTTGTAAATTTAATATTTGTACAACCTTTTATGTTTTTCTGAAAATTACAAGTTTTTATTTTTTAACGATATTTTGTAACTGTAATATTCTATAATTATTTTCTTTTATTTTTTGTATTTTAATTTAATTATGTAATGTCCTATGTCTTTTAAAATATATGTATATTTTTTTTTCCAAAAATATTGGAGTCGCATACCCATTGTGTACCTATCACGGTGGGTGCGCGAATTCAAGCCGCCATATTCAAAAAGTCGAGAAGGAGCCGCGTTTGGTTAGCGACGGGTGCGCGGGGCCTGGCCCCCGCGTAACATCATATACATATGGGATTGCGTCATGTGCGCGTTTGGTATGCGACGGAAGGGCGGTTCCCCGCCCTGCATAACGTTATGAACGTGTGTGGTCGCGCTGGGTGCACGACTGCCGCGAAAAATTTTTAATGTTGAAAACTATATGTATACTAGTTAAATATGTATATTAGACCAAGAGATTATGTGAAATAATTATGACAATGATATATTTCTAATTGTAATAAAGTTATATTACTGTTAAATATACTTTCGCGAAGTCGCATCGGGTGCGCGCTGGGTGCGTGCTGGGTGCGCAACTCCCATGTGACTTTAAAAGAAAGCATTTCATTGGTTCATAAGGTTTTCCAGGGCAAAACCAAAGGGGATGATGGACTGAGGGTTGAACATTGCAAACACTCACCCCAGTCAACTGATCTGGGTTTAATCCATCATCATTCTTTAGCTCACTCCGCCACCCCAGTTCAGACATGGCCATATGCAAATCAGTCTGACCCTGTGCCTCATGGGAACAGTCCAGCCCAAACTGCCAAGCCATGTCTTCCCTGGACCGGAAACAAGCATCCTGGGACCGGTTTCTGGCTAATCAGCCGTCATCAGCCAGGCTAGCTTGAATCCAGTGGCAAAGTGAGCAAGTGATCCACGTCTGGGCATACCCTGCCAACTTAGGGCGAACAAAGCAAAACCAAAGGGGATGATGGATGGAGTGTTGAACATTTCAAACACTCACCCCCAGTCAACTGATCTGGGTTTAATCCATCATCATTCTTTAGCTCACTCCGCCACCCCAGTTCAGACATGGCCATATGCAAATCAGTCTGACCCTGTGCCTCATGGGAACAGTCCAGCCCAAACTGCCAAGCCATGTCTTCCCTGGACCGGAAACAAGCATCCTGGGACCGGTTTCTGGCTAATCAGCCGTCATCAGCCAGGCTAGCTTGAATCCAGTGGCAAAGTGAGCAAGGGACCCACGTCTGGGCATACCCTGCCAACTTAGGGCGAACAAAGCCAAACCAAAGGGGATGATGGACGGAGTGTTGAACATTGCAAACACTCACCCCCAGTCAACTGATCTGGGTTTAATCCATCATCATTCTTTAGCTCACTCCGCCACCCCAGTTCAGACATGGCCATATGCAAATCAGTCTGACCCTGTGCCTCATGGGAACAGTCCAGCCCGAACTGCCAAGCCATGTCTTCCCTGGACCGGAAACAAGCATCCTTTCCATTCTAGAAGTTGGAGGACCACACCCATTTTTCTCATTCTTCATACATCATCCCAGGAGACACACCTGCTGTGTTTTTTTATATTTCGTGTATATTTCTTTGGTGTTTTCCTTTTCACATTGAAATGGCTTCTTCTACTCCTGTGCTGGATATTCCTTCGGAAGAAGAAGAATCCGACATTCCATTGAAGAAGAAGAAGGAAAGCATTGTGTGGAAATTTTTCACTATTCCACCTGGTGAAAAAAAGTGAATGCGCAAAGGTCAGCTGTACTCTTTGTCCAAGAGTACTCTCGAGGGGGAGTGATAAGAAATACTCCTGCAGAACATCTAGCATGTTCAAACATCTGCAGACAATTCTCCCTCGACCATTGGCACGGGAACAACTGCGATGTGCACAAGAACAAATGCAGCAGCATGACCAGGGAGCTGGTCCTAGTACTTCAGGAGCCTCAAGCTCCTCATCTCGAGGTCCGGACATTCGTCCGGAATATGCCAATCTTAAACAACTTTGCGTAAAGTGCAACACTGTGGTTTGCTATGGGGAGCAATCCATAGATGCTGTGGTTTCTGTAGCAAGAAATCACCACTGTTAATTTTGTTTTTTGTTGTTGCAATGACTGTTTAATTGCCAAAGTTCAAACTTAGTTCTTTTGTTTTTCCGGTTTTTGAAAAAAACAAAAAAATATACAAAATAGTTTAAAAAATACAAAAAATTATAAAACCAAAAAAGAACAAAAAAAGAGTTCTTTTCAGAACTACCTTATCTGGTTAAAAAGAGAAATAACTGCATGCTAATGCGTGGGTGATTGCATGAGTATATCTGTAGATGTTGATTGATTCAAACAGTGCATGGGTAGTGCATGGGTGATTGTATGACTGCATGAGTAGTGCCTATTTAACTTGATTATTAGAGTACTGCAAAGAGAGTGCATGATGAATTTGCAAGTACCTGTGTATTGACGGAGTGATTGGATAAGTACATGGTATTGGTTGGGTGATTGCAGGAGTGCACGGGGAGTGACAGTGTGATTACTGGACTGCATGGGTACTACCTGGGTAAATGGAGGAGTGAATCAGTAGTGTGGAGGTGGTTAGAGGACTGCATGGATAGTGCACATTTGATTGTAGCTCTGATTTGTAAACATTTGAATGTTCATGATCACAAAAGGAGGAAACAATGCTTTTACCTGGAAATGTTTCAAAGGTATTCTCACATTGTGATGCTCACAAACATAACAATCAATCAATCAATCAAACAGGACTTGTAAAGTACGGCTATTCACCCGTGAGGGTGTCCCGGCGCTGTGAACCATGTGGCTGAGGGGTAGGTGGGGAGGAATTCAGTTGAACAGCCAGGTCTTGAGTCCTTTCCTGAATTCCAGCAGACAGGGTGTGGTTCAGAGGTGAAGGGTGGAGGTCATTCCAGGACTTTGCTGCGTGATAGGAGAAGGAGCATCCTCCACTGTTGCTTCTGCAGATGTGGGGTGTGTGAGCGAGGGAGAGGGAGGTGGAGGGCAGGAGTCTGGTTGGTTGGTGGAAGCTCAGGCGGTGGTTGATGTATGGTGCTACTTGGTGTTGTAGGGCTTTGTAGGTGTGGATCAGCATCTTGAATTTATTTTTCTTCTGAATGGGCAGCTGGTATAGCTTCCTGAGGTGGGGGATGATGTGGGTTCGTCTGGGGAGGTTGAGTGCACTGTGATTCCTACATAGAGAGCGTCGCTGTAGTCCAGCCAGCTGGTGACTAGGGCTTGAGTAACGGTTCTTCTTGTTTTGATGGGGAGCCATTTGAAGATTTTATGGAGCATGCGAAGGGTGAGGAAGCAGTCAGAGGAAAGTGCATTGATATGGTTTTTAATGGTGGGCTTGCTGTCCAGAATGATGCCAAGGTGCGGGCATGGCCCGTCGGAGTTGATGGGGGTCCTAGTTTGGAGGGACCCCAAAAGTCGTTCCACGATGAGGAGTTATTCCAGAAGATTAGCAATTCTGTTTTGTCTGTGTTGAGTTTTAGGCAGTTGTCTTTCATCCAGTTTGAGATGCTAGTCATGCATCTGTGGAAGTTGGCCATGGTGGTGGAGGGTCTTCCGACAGCAAGAGGATGAGCTGGGTGTCGTTTGCATGGGATATGATGTTAAGTCTGTGTGTTCTGACGATGATGGCCAAGGGAGTCATGTAGGTGTTAAACAGAGTGGGGCTGAAGGACTAGCCTAGAGGGACACCGCAGATGGTGTTCTTGAGTTCGGCGGTGAAAGGATGGAGGCGAACTCTCTGGGTTCTTCTGGTGAGGAAGGAGGCAATCCACCTGAGGGCCTTCCCTTGGATTCCAATGTAGTGGAGTCTCTTGATGACGGTGCTGTGGGATACAGCTGAGGAGGATCTGGGCTGCTGTTTCTCCCCGGTCAAGGAGGGTTCTGATTTCATCGGTGGCAGTGATTAGGGCGGTTTTGGTGCTGTGGTTGGTGCAGAATACGGATTGAGAGGTGTCCCGAAGACTGTTGTTCTCCAGGTGCTCCGTGAGTTGACAGTTAATGGCCTTTTCAAGGATGGGAAGGGGAGCAGAGAAATGAGTCAGTACTTCTTGAGGTTGCCTGGGTCGGCAGTTTGTTTCTTGAGAAGGGGCTTGATCTCAGTCTGTTTCCATTCTTTGGGGAATGTGGCCATGGTGATGGAAGTGTTGAGGATGGCGGTGAGTTTGTTGCTGATTATCTTGCTCCTGAGGTTGAAGATATGTTGGGGGCAGGGGTTTGAGGGTGCTCCAGAATGGATGGATTTCATGATGGCGGTGGTGTTTTGCGTGGTGAGCTGGTCCCAGGTCGTGAGCAGGTGGTCGTGGTTTGCGCTTGTGGGAGCCAGGAGGTTGAGAGTGTTGCCGGCAGTGGGTTAGGGTACGAAGTTTTTGTAGATGGTGGCAATTTTGTCATGGAAGAAATCTACAAGGGTGTCGCAGAGTTCCTAGGATGGGGTGATGATGTTTTCGGAGGCTGAGGGGTTGAAGAACTCTCTAGAGATGTTGAAGAGTTTTTTGCTGTGGTTGGAGCTGGCTTCGATGTGGTCGGCGAGGGCGTTCTTTTTTGTTTTTTTCAGTAGCGGTTGGTATTGGTTGAGGGATGTCTTGAAAGTGCCTCAGTTTGCTTGAGCCAGGTTTTGGTGAGGAAGATGACATCAGAGGCTTTGGAGCTGATGGGTCCTAGCACCTCAACACTGAAGATCATGAAGTGCTACAGGAATGCAGGTGAAATGCTGGGCTCAGGTGATCTGGAGAATGAAGACCTGGAGTCTGAAGAGTTACAGCCTGGAGAGATGCTGTAGCATCCGGTTCATAAGTCTCAAAAGCAAGTAGAGAGATCCAGACCTGGTGTGGCTTTTATACCGGAATGGAGTCAAACTCTACATGACTGCCGAATCTGGTTTTTCATGGCTAAAGCAGGGTTGAAATTCATTAGCTCAGTGTCCATACAACAACCTGCTTATTTTAATATTCTGGCAGTCCATATTTGTGCATTTCTCAGGAGGCCCCTATATGAAGTCTCCTGGCATATGCTCTCCCTCTTTATGCCATGTTGCTTGAGTGGGGCCCATCCAAAGAGACACTCCTTTTAAAGTGGGTGACTATGTTCCCATGACCTGACCTTGGCACTAATAATGACTGATGAGAACTGATTATACTATGGTTCAGGCCTTTTTACCTGAGCTTTCTGGCCCTCTTTGGTAAACTGTGTAGCAAATATGTATAGCATGTATAAAAGTGCTTGAGAACCTGTGATGGTTGGGATGTGTATTGGGGTCACTTTCTCTATATTGGGAACCCCTAGGGTTATAGGTTGCTCCATAGGGTTAGTGGTAGTGGTAGGGGGAGAGATATGGTGCAGCGGCCAGGGCGGCTGACTCCGGAGCGCAGGGCTCACGGTTCAATCCCTTGCACCGGCGGCAGCTCAGCTCAGAACCCTGTGACTCTGGGCAATAACTCACTTAATCTTCCCAACGGCCCCCAGCATCTTGAGACCCTTAGGAGTGAGTAGTTCGTGCTTCACAAATACTGGATTTGGCAGTGAGAGAGTGCTGTCTCCCCAATCCACGCATGCTCCCCCTGAACTGCTTCTGTCAGTTCTCACCTCCCTATGGAATGATTTGCTAATCCAGTTTCACAGCCTGGCACCAATAACTACCTTGAAAGAAAGAGAAGAACAGACCAGTTCTAGCAGACAACTGTGTGACCTGTCTTGAATAACACCGGCCCAAAGAAATTGGCAAAAAGCAAGGGCACCATACACACCACTTGCAGTGAAGAGCGGCTTCCTGGCCTACCTCCCTATCCTGTGTGCTGTGAAAAGAACTGAGTTGGCATACGCAAAAGCAGGAGAACATCTTCTCCCAAAACTGGTTGCCATAGAGATGTTGAGCACTGAAAGGAAAAGGTTCATTGATTTCGTGGTTGCCCCTATGTCTTTGTGGTCATCAAACTCAAAATCAGATTCAGAGTTTATGTCCGTTCTTCCTGGAAGTAGACAAAAGCAAATTCCTGCAAATTATATGGTGTTCATTCGTTTATTTTCTCTTGGAGCTCTGATCACCTGTGCAGAGGAAGGCAAAGCCCAGCAGAAGAAATCCTGGCTGCCTCTCCTTCAGGGTTAGGGACCATACCCCAAGACTAAGGAAAAATTATCCCTTCATCCATCCATCATTTTTCCCAATGATTACTAATGAAATATTCTGAACTGGAAGACAGGAGAAAAAAAGGAACTTCAAAGCATTCTGCTAGCTGACCCTTCCCACCACTTGGACACTATAGATGGCCAGCTTACCCAGCATTCTTCCTGCTTTTTCTCTTCTGTCTCTGGCTGAGAGGACTTGGGGATCCCTCCTTGACTTGAATTCCCATCTTAATACTTGTCTTTTTGTGCTGGACGCAGAGAGGTTTTGTGTGCAACATGAATGCAATTTCTTAGCAGGATGGGGTGTGCTGATCCCTGTGGTTGGCATTTCTACAGTCTGTTTTTGGAGATGGTAAGAAATGTCAGATATTGACCATGCTGATGGCGTCATTACCTGTTGGCTGGCATCAGTAAGACTGCTGTGTTAAAAGTTAGGACGCGATACGCAGTAACCCGTGAAACTGCATCTCCCAGTGTTGCACCATGACTGGAGCCCTGCCCACTCGTGTGCAGTAACATATTTTCGGTTTCAGCCCATGAATCCCTTTTTTCTTGTGGGTATATATGGGAGCACGGTTGTGGCCAATGATTGTTCTATTTTGGAGGGTCCTTCTATTTTATGGATAAAATTTCAGGAAACATTCCTGTAACAGCTTTTTCTTCAGCTTCATGCTCACATTATCCATCAAGAAAGAGATCAGGAGAGATTTTAGCCTTTATTTTTTTTTTAAAGAGGATGGCTCCTGTGGTTGTTCTTTTACATCTCCAGGGATGGTGCATATTTCCACAGCGGGACAACTGGTTACTTCATGCTCCATTTCCATAGGAGGCCTTAAAACTCTTCAGGAGCATTTGACTCATAATGGTCTACTATTGCGTAAGCTATGACTTTGGCTAATTGGCTTAGCTCTACAAGGTGTGCTTTCCCACCCACGAGTGACATTGGATTAAGGCACCAGTGGTGAATATAAAAGACAGATTATTGTAGCCCTGCAAAACACTATTCAATGCGCAATTTAGATAGAGGCATTGCTTTTGGATTAATAACAATCCCATAAAGGGATCAGGGGCACAGTGAAAACAGCAACAAGCCTTATTTTCGTTATTCACAGTATCACACACACACTGTACTAAGATGAATAAACTATTTTAAGTAAAAGTATTTATTACTAAAGGAACAATCTGTTTCTCAGTACATCTAAAACAACTACACAGAATATTATAAAAACACCAAGAAGGCACGTTATAAATAATGAGAATAAAACGAAAATTTCTAGCATGCTTTAAAATGTCATCTTAAGCCTAACACTGTAATGCCTACTTCTATGCGCTACACTAAGAGAGCATGGAAGGCAGAGCTACTTGCAATCTAGAGCTCCTTAGGGAGAAGAGATGCACTGCATACCTTGTTGACAGCAAAGGCTATCTTTATCAGCGGAGGTGTGTAGCCAGTGTTCCCTGTGAAGGCACAAACACATGCTGCGGTCTTCCTTCGGGGCTCGGCTTCTATCGTCAAGTGAGATTTAGCATCTGCAAAGTGTGCTGGCAGTACCTTCTCTGTCAGAATCTTGGGCAAAAATCTGGACGAAGAACCTCTCCTGACAAGTGGTAGTTGTTATATATTACATCTTATCAGAGATTGGCATTTCTTATGTAAGTTACGCAATGTCTGACATAGATAATGTACATCAAGGTGTGCGTCACAAACGTTTTCTTATGAACATTTAAGGTAAAATGATGTCAATTCAGACTACATTATTTTGGTTATATGTCTGTATGTGCGCTTATTTAACCTTGACAGAGTGGAAAGTAGATATTTGGCCCAGACAAATGTTGCATCAAGAGTTGTCTATGTCATCAATCAGATGGCTTTATGTTTTCACAGTTCTTAGAAAGATAGGGTCAAATGACATCTGCTTTAAATGGCAGACATGACAATGATTCTGCATAAATCTGGAATGATGGGGACTTCTATTGTCTAAGATTGAGATGTTGGCAACTACCATTATCCATGATGGAGTCAGGCCTACATAAAATGGAATCAGACCTTAGTGGCTTTACAACACTACTACTCAATCTTCCGAAATGTCAACTGACACCTTTTGAGGACAGGATCTTTAGGACAGACTTGGGGATGGTTTTTCTTCCTGCAGAAATAGGAGCATCTGAGAGCAGGGTTCAGTCTCAAGCTCTGGCTTGTCTCTGGTTGAAGGTCCAGTGTCAAATGGCCTCCTGTCTATATCTGGTGTCATGGGCCCGCATATCATTTATAGCCTCTTCTGGTTCATACACTGAAATATTGGAAACCTGCATCCACTGTCATCTCATCTAGTGCCTCTGCTTCAATTTAGTAAATAGCGTAAAAAGCTTGAAGTGGTACAAGTACACAGTAAGACACACTACGTGTGTGAGATATTTTTGACACGTTATGTTGTTATCTAAGGCAGTGGTTCTTAACCTTTTAACTTCTGTGGATACTGACTTAATCATTACTGCAATCTGGGGACCCCTACTGAATAATTATTGAAATCTGGGGACCCTTGCTGAGTGATTATTAGAATTGGAATCCAGAGACCCTGGCCTAAGCAATTTCAATGATTTGAACTGCAAAACACAAAAATACAGAAACAGCATTCATCAAGCTAATACATAAATTAGGAAATATTTTATTTAATTGACAACCAAATATAAAAACAATCAAAAATTTAAATTTAAATTCGAAGGTTGGAGCTTTTTCGGGATGGCTGCGGAGAACCATGCCTTCGTGTAGCCACAGGTGATGCTGCCCCTCCCCCGGTAATGGAGTTTTGGCGTACCTGAGCAGGCGCGTCATGGAAAATGAAGGTCCTGCTGGCGGTCTTTATCCCCCCTTCATGGCCGGCGTTCTGCGGCTGGCGTTCGTGGTGGCCTCTTCTCCTTCAATGGGCTGGCATGAAGCTTCGTGGCACCGAGGCGACTTTCACTGAAGATGCCGGGAACAACAACGGAGGCTGCTCGGCAGAGGGGGCTCAGAGGTCAGAAGCAGGAGGTAGGAGGATTTTTCTCCACGGCGGTTCAAATGCAATTAATCAATTGAAGTTGTGCTCAGGACACTTGAAGCTGCCTGGGAGCAGTCTGAGAGACGTTTTAGTTACTGCGAATCTTTTCACTAGAAAATATATTGCTCAGGAAACCAATGTAGGTGTGAGCGAGTGCTCGAGAATGGGCTTTAAAATGGACAGAGTGACTTATTATAAATCACCCGCCAGGGCACATCACGCTGTGTTCAGGGGGAGTGTCGAATACACAGAGGTTCCAGTCGCCCCTCCTCTCCCAAGCTCTCAGTAGATTCTTCACAAGAGACACTTTGGTCCATTTAACAAAACAGGCTTCCAGGCAACACGTTTACTTGGTACACTCCCGCTAGCACACTGCGTACTACAATTATACTGCAACGTGTAAGCCGTCCTGGGAGGCCGATATATCTCTTCTGGCAGGCTGGGGCAGTGGGATGGGGCCGAGCAGCCCTGCTGAAGATGAACTGTGATTCTGGGCAAATCACTTAACCTCCCTGTGCATACCAAAAACATGAATGTGTCATTGACGTAACTGGTGCTCATGCAAAGCGCTCCAATACCTTCGGGTCGAGTTCGCGCTATATAAAACTGCAAAAAACAAACAAACAGTGACAACGTAACACACATTCTCATTCATCACCGTCACATTCTATCAAGGTGAAAGAAAAACATGCTTTACGAATACACAACCTGCTAATTTTGTTTTAATTAATTGTTGTCCGTTCTCGATTAAGCAACTCGGTTGATTTCACCTTTTCACTAGGGAAAGGTCACCACACGCACACATTGTTCAATGGACACAGTGATGCTAGGGTACGACTCTGTTTCATTTTTACTTATATGATGATATCAGTTCAGGGGCTTAGCATTCAACAGTGCAGCAGGAGTAGTAGCACCGAAGCCCAGAGGTGTCAGCAGCCCATTGCACCCCAATTGTGGCTTTCTTTTACTACCCACCAGAGGGGCAAAAGCGCCCACGCTCCCCTTGCTACTTTGCAGTATTCATTAATTTGCAGCATGCTCAGGCCTGGCACCATGTTACTAGTTGGTGAGAAAAAAAAAAACCCTTGAGAACCCTCAGAATGGGCTATATTAAGATCAAACACACTGTCTCCAACACGTACACACAATCCTTCTCACACAAATGTCCTGTGCACACAACCCTCGCCCATGTGCACGCACATATGCACGCAAAGAGCCTTCCACACATACAAGCACGCTTATACACATTACCTCGCTATATACAAACTCAGGCACACATACACAAGCTCCCTATATAAACACACAAACACAATCTCCCTATCTACACACATGCATTCAAACACACACACGCGAACTCCCTACACACATCCAAACACACATGACTCCCCACAGAGACACCTAAGCAAATCCCACGCACACAACCTTTCTGTAGACATCTAAGCACACATTCACGCACACACACCCACAAACCGCACGCACACCCCCACACATACACAAACTATTTCCCAAACACCGAACCCACACGCGTGCACACACAATCACTATGAGCGGTTTTGATTTACTTCCGGCTGCACCGGTTCTCTCTTCATTGAGCCCTTCCTTATACAGCAGAGCAGCCAGGAGGAACCTGCCTGCTGAAGGGGTTCTCTGCTGTAACCTTCCTGCCTCACTGCCCCAGTCACAGCTAATCCACAGGTGAGAATTCCACACACAAAACAATGTTCACATGCACCATTTAGCATACAGTTAGGAATTAAATTTCAAATCCCATTTGATTTCGTTACAAAGTCTATGGAAAGTCTGAGGAAGAAGCCAGGTAAGTAGCTATAAATACTGCAGCAGGTACGGTGTGTAAGAAGCTCACTGCTTTCTAATTAGTTGTTGTTTTGCTTCAAAGCCGGAGGGTGTGGGCCCGTTTTCTTTACTTTCACAAAACGATGCCATACCCTAGTCACGCTAATATCCAATTGCTGCAAAGGGAAATACAAATAAAATGCACATGTACCAAGAGAGCATGCTTGCTTTTTGTCACGCTGCTCTGAAGCATACACACACTATAGTTACTGTTCCAATGCATCATGTTAATGGTATTTCAGGTTTAGGCTGCTCAGGCACAGAAAGGGGCTTGTTGGCAGTGCTTTATTGTCAACTGGACGTCTCGTGTCAGTTCAATTTCTCCTTCCCTCCTGCATTCATCTCTTTACTTCAACACCAGAGTGGATTTTGACACCATACATCATTTTTTGGCCTATACAGCTCTATTCGCACACTAATTGGTTACGTAACATTACAACTCTACTACTTACGGACGCATTCTTGATTTAGGCATTTTGTCGGCTGCACCAATTGTCACATAATTAAACATTTTCCGCATTTGCCAAATATTCCATCATCAATCAATCAATCAATCAATCATGTCACTTATAAAGCGCACTACATACCCGCGAGGGTCTCAAGGCGCTGGGGGAAGAGGGGGGTGGTGCTGCTACTGATCGAAGAGCCAGGTCTTGAGGAGTCTTCTGAAGGCCAGTAGGTCTTGGGTCTGCCGAAGGTTGGTGGGGAGGGTGTTCCAGGTCTTGGCGGCGAGGTGGGAGAAGGATCTGCCGCCGGCGGTCGTTTTCCGGATGCGGGGGACTGTGGCGAGGGCGAGGCTGGTGGAGCGGAGCTGGCGGGTGGGGGTGTAGAAGCTGAGTCGTCTGTTGAGGTAGGCTGGTCCGGAGTTGTGGAGTGCTTTGTGTGCGTGGGTGAGGAGCTTGAAGGTCATCCTCTTGTTGACAGGGAGCCAGTGCAGGTCTCTCAGGTGGGGTGTGATGTGGCTGCGTCGGGGGATGTCGAGGATAAGACGTGCAGAGGCGTTCTGGATGCGTTGCAGCCGTCTCAGGAGCTTAGCCGTCGTTCCTGCGTAGAGGGCGTTTCCGTAGTCCAGCCTGCTGGTGACGAGGGCCTGGGTGACTGTTTTTCTTGTTTCGGTGGGGATCCACTTGAAGATCCTGCGGAGCATTCGGAGGGTGTTGAAGCAGGATGAGGAAACGGCGTTGACCTGCTTAGTCATGGAGAGGGTGGGGTGGAGGATGACCCCTAGGTTGCGTGCATGGTCGGTGGGTGTCGGGGCTGTTCCCAGTGATGTCGGCCACCAGGAGTCGTCCCATGCTGAAGGGTTGGAACCAAGGATGAGGACCTCCGTCTTGTCCGAGTTCAGCTTCAGGCGGCTGGTACTCATCCATTCGGCGATGGCCTTCATTCCTTCGTGGAGGTGGGCTTTGGCGGTGTGAGGGTCTTTGGTGAGGGAGAGGATCAGCTGGGTGTCGTCGGCGTAGGGAGATGATGTTGAGGTTGTGCTGTCGGGCGACGTGGGCGAGGGTGCCATGTAGATGTTGAACAGCGTTGGGCTGAGGGAGGAGCCTTGGGGTACGCCGCAGGTGATCTTGGTGGCTTTGGATCGGAAGGGGCGAGGCGGACGCTTTGTGTTCTGCCGGAGAGGAAGGATGTGGTCCAGTCCAGGGCCTTCTCTTGGATCCCGGCGTCGTGAAGGCGTGTTCGTAGTGTGTGGTGGCAGACCGTGTCGAAGGCGGCTGATAGGTCCAGGAGGATGAGGGCTGCTGTTTCTCTGTTGTCTAGCAGGGTCCTGATGTCATCGGTGGCGGCGATGAGGGCGGTTTCTGGTGCTGTGGTTGCTGCGGAAGCCGGACTGGGAAGGGTCCAGGATGTTGTTCTCCTCGAGGTAGCGGGTCAGTTGTTTGTTGACGATTTTCTCGGTGACCTTCGCGGGGAACGGGAGCAGAGAGATGGGTCGGAAGTTCTTGAGGTCCTTGGGGTCTGCCTTGGGTTTCTTGAGTAAGGCGGTGATCTCGGCGTGCTTCCAGCTTTCCGGGAAGGTTGCTGTCTTGAAGGAGATGTTGATTATTTTCCGGAGATGGGGCGCGATGGCTGTACTGGCTTTGTTGAAGACGTGGTGAGGGCACGGGTCTAGCGGTGAGCCGGAGTGGATGGTGTTCATGATCTCGCTGGTGTCCTCGTCGTTGATGTTGGTCCAGGAGAGCAGGCGGTTGGTGGTTGTGGGGGCAGTGGTCTCGGTGGTTGCCGGGGCGGTCGTGGTGTTGAAGCTGTCGTGGATGTCGGCGATTTTGCGGTGGAAGAAGGTGTCCAGTGAGTCGCACAGGTCTCGCGACGGCGGGATGTCGTTGGTGTTGGAGCTGGGGTTGGAGAGTTCCTTCACGATGTTGAAGAGCTCTTTGCTGTTGTGTGCGTTGTTGTCTAGGCGGTCTTTGAGTGAGGCCCTTTGGCGGATCTGATGAGGTGATGATGACTGCGGGTGGCGCTCTTGTGGGCGGCGTAGCTGTCCGCTGTCCGTTCGTGGAGCCAGATCTTCTCCAGTTTTCGGCATGTTCGTTTGGAGGCCTGGAGGTCTTCGGTGAACCAGGTGGCTTTCTTGCTGGTGTGGCTGTTGGGCGGATTCTTGAGCGGGGCGAGGGTGTTGGCGCAGTCGTCGATCCACTGTCTGAGGTTGCGGGCGGCGGTGTCGGAGGGTTCGGCGGGTGGGCTCAGGGCGAGGGTTGTGGTTAGCTGGTCTTCGGTGACTCTGCTCCAGCAGCGGCGAGGCATTTGTTCGGTGCGGTGGTGCGTGGTGGGCTTCCTGTAGGTGAAGTGGATGCAGTGGTGGTCAGTCCAGTGGGGTTCGGAGGTGTGGTTGAAGGAGACGTGTGGGCTTGCGGAAAAGATGGAGTCTAGCGTGTGGCCGGCGGCGTGGGTGGGTGTAGTCACGAGCTGTCTGAGTCCGAGGGTGGCGAGGTTGTCGATCAGGGTGGTGGAGTTGGTGTCATTGTTGTTCTCGAGGTGGAAGTTCAGGTCCCCGAGGAGGATGTAGTCCGTGGAGGCGATGGCGTGTGTGCTGACGAAGTCAGCGATAGAATCGCTGAACTGTGGTCGGGGTCCGGGGGTCTGTAGATGAGGGTTCCTCTGAGGGTGGTGTTGGGATCGGTGTGGATCTGGAAGTGCATGTGTTCGGCGGTGCTGAGGGTGTCGTCGGTGTTGGTTGAGACTCTGAGGGTGTTCCTGTGGACGATGGCGATGCCTCCTCCGACTCCGTTGGTGCGGTCCCTGCGGGTGATCTTGTAGCCGTCCGGGATGGCAATGGCGATGTCGGGGGCTGAAGCGGGATTCAGCCAGGTCTCCGTCAGGAATGCGACGTCTGGGGAGGTTGAGTCGAGAAGGTCCCAGAGTTCGATGGCATTTTTGCGGGCGGAGCGGGTGTTGAGGAGGATGCATCTGAGGTAGTTGGGTTCTTTCCTGGGCGGTGGTTTGGCGGGGCGGGTGCTGGCGAAGCTGCAGTTCCGGCAGGTGAAGGGCCCTTGGGTGCGCTTCGGGGTGGCCAGGTAGCAGGCGTGATCTTTTCCGGGGTTGAGTGCGTGGAGGGTGCTGGCGTCGTATCGGCGTCTGTTGATGTGGCGGGCGCGGGGGATGCCCGGACCAGGGGTTCTGGCGCTGGGCGCAGTCCCGGCGCGGACGGGCGCAGACGGGCTTGCCTAAGGCGCGCCTTCGGCGCGCCAGCGGCGCGCCCGCTGCGCACGTCCGCTGCGCGGCCGCACAGCGGCTGCCATAAATGGGGAGGTGGGAGGGAGGAGCAGGGAATGGGGCAGCGAATGGGCAGTGAGGGGGCGGGGCCGCAGGGGCGCAGCGGCGGGAAACAGGCACAGAAAGGAAAAAAACGAGCACAATCAGGGCAGCAAGGGGCACAGAAAGGAAAAACTAGCACAATCAGGGCAGCAAGGGGGCACAGAAAGGAAAAAACGAGCACAATCAGGGCAGCAAGGGGGCACAGAAAGGAAAAACGAGCACAATCAGGGCAGCAAGGGGGCACAGAAAGGAAAAATGAGCACAATCAGGGCAGCAAGGGGGCACAGAAAGGAAAAAAACAAAAACGAGCACAATCAGGGCAGCAAGGGGGCACAGAAAGGAAAAACTAGCACAATCAGGGCAGCAAGGGGGCACAGAAAGGAAAAATACTAGCACAATCAGGGCAGCAAGGGGGCACAGAAAGGAAAAACTAGCACAATCAGGGCAGCAAGGGGGCACAGAAGGAAAAAAACGAGCACAATCAGGGGCAGCAGCAGGGCACACAGACGGAGCTGTGTGGTGGGGGAGCGACCTACCAGTCAAGGTCAGGGGTCAGGGCATCATCTGCTGCATAATCTGCAGATTTGAATCGTTTCTAGCTCAAACGGCTCAAATGTTCCCAAAAATGCAGCTTCATGTGTTACAGCATGTTGGAAGGCCCTTTGCAAAGCTGGAATGGTCACGTGTTACTTATTGCTAAATATGGGTGTTAAATTGGTAATAATAGTGCACAAACCTCTCTTCTTTCTGTACCTGTCTTGCCTCTTTCTGCATTTCTCTTCCGTCTTTCTGCACCTTTCTTCCTCTTCCTGCACCTCACTGTCTTCTTTCTGCACTTCACCTGCCTCTTTCTGCATTTCTCTTGCCCCTTTCTGCACCCCTCTTGCTTCTTTTGCACCTATGTTGGTTCTTTATGCACCCCTTTGCCTGTTTCTGCAACTCTCTTGCCACTTTCTGTAGTTCTCTTGCCTCCTTCTGCACCTCACTAGCCTCTTTCTGCATTTCTATTGCCTCTTTCTGCACCTCTCTTGCCTCTTTCTGAACCTCACTCTCTTCTTTCTGTACCCCTCTTCCCTCTTTCTGCACCTCTCTTGTCCCTCTCTGCACACCTGTTCCCTCTTTCTGCACCCCTTTTGCCTGTTTCTGCAACTCTCTTGCTTCTTTCTACAGTTCTTGTGCCTCCTTCTGCACCTCACTAGCCTCTTTTTGCACCTGTGTTCCCTTTCTGCACCTTTCCTACCTTTTCTGCACCTCTCTCGCCTCTTTCTGTACCTCTGTTGCTTCTTTCTGTACTTCTCTTGCTCTTTCTGCACCCTTCGCGCCTCTTTCAGCACCTCTGTTGCTTCTTTCTGCACTTTTCTTCCTTCTTTCTGCACCCCTCCTGCCTCTTTCTGTACTTGTCTTGCCTCTTTGTGCACATGTGTGTCTATATGGGTTATTAATTGGTTGTCTGAGTATCTGTATGGGTGTCTGAGTGTCTGTGTGGGTGGGTGGGGTGTGTGTGACTCTGTGCATAGATATGTGAGTGGGTAATTCACTGGGTGTATGGGTTCAAGAGTGTATCTGTGAAGGGCTGTATGGGTGGGTGAGTGTGTGTATGGGTGTGTTGGTGAGTGAATGGATGTCTCAGTGGTACATGTGTGAGTAACTACATATGTGAAAGGCAGTATATGTGAGTGTTGGAGTATATAAATCACTATATGTGAGAGTGAGTGATTGTGAGAGTGGCTGTATGGATGAGTGTGTGCTTGTATCAGTGATTGTATAAGAGAGTAAGTATGTGTTAGTATCTGTATGAATAAGTGAGGTGGTGTGTATATAACTGTATAGTGAGTAAATGGGAGTGTGAATGATTCTTTGCATGATTGACTAGGTGTGTGAGTAACTCTATGGATGAGTGGCAATGTGTGAGTGTCTATATAGGTGTATGAGTGCAAATGATAGTGCTGTATTGATATGTGACTGCATGTATGAGTGACTGTATGGGTGAATGAGTAGACATGTGTGTAGACCTAGGAATCAGTGAGTGGGTATGTTGTAACTGGTATTGGTGTGTCTATGGTTTCGAAAATGGTAGTCTGTATTTTAGAGTGGGTGTATCAAAGGTTATATTAGGGTATGAGGAGGTGCATCAGATTATCATGTGGATGATGTCATCAGTGATGTCATTTGAGATGTCATCAGTGATGTCATCAGTGATGTCACTGACCATGTCATGAATGATGTAATATATGACGTCATCAGCAGTGCATTGCAGAGGCGTGAGTTACAATTAGCTCAACTAACTATAACGGCCGAATTTCTCTGGTTTTGTGCGAGTGAAATGTCCAACTAACTATAACGTCCCTGAAACCTGTGGTTTTTTCAGTGAATAATATATATATATATTACCTACTGGCGGTCGCCAGTAGGTAGTTATAGTTAGAACCTGGTTTCCATAGGAAATACGTTTTTTGATTTGCTAATAACTTTGGCGTCGTTTTACGAATCTTCGCGAAATTCTCCAAAAAAAGGTCTATCCAGGTCAGCTCCTATCCTGAAAGTTTGGGGTGATTCAACACGCGGGGCTGAGAAAAAAGGGGGTCCCAAAAAGTGTTTTCTCTATGTTAATTTCCATAGGAAACTTTAGCCAAGGCTACAGCCCGAACTGCTGAATGGAATTACACCAAATTTTGCAAAAAGGTAGCGCTTGGTTCAGAAAGCGACCTTTTTTTTTAAATGGTGTAAATCCGTTCAGTAGTTGCTGAGAAATCAAAAAAATCAAAGTTTTGATATCTATGGGCGCGGTGGGTTCGCGAACCCTCCCGACCCCGAGCTTCACTTGGATTGGCTGCCAACACTCCAAAGCAGGAAGTGTTGGCAGCCATCTTGTGACTTGGTAACCGAGTCACAAGAAAAAAGGTGAAATAAATATGAAAACAAGAAAAGGGGGTAGTGTAGAAAACCGTGACCACCCTAGGCCTGCTCAGGGGGTCCCACAAGGACCCCCAGGGCCAAAAAAAGCATTTTCTTTTTATAATTTTGGCGGAATTCGCGCTGGGGTCGCAAATCCCGCCGCATTTATAAAAAAAAATGAAGCGCGTGCTCCCGCGCTTCCTTTAAATGAGGCCCCCGGGTGGGCATTGAGCAAATAATAATAGGCCATTAAGCTTGTGTGTCGTGATTGACGGTGTTTCTGGGGGCTTTAACTGTATGGGGTATCTTAATAGCTGCACGTTATAATATGTAAAGTGCATTTGTATAAGTGGATCGAGGTACCCTTTCTACTCCCAGAAGCGCTTCTGGTATCTACGATTCTTATTGACTGGAGTCAGTCAAAGAGGTCTGTTGTTCTTAATTCTGGGCTAGAGACAGCTTTAGCAGTTTGCCAGCCGCGTGTTTCTGAGTAATACATACACAGTTACAGGGGTTCCGGTGAGCCCTCGAGTCTGCTCAGGTGTCATTCACTGTTTGCTTGCCTGCTGCAGAGCCTTTCACGCTTGTGCTCGGGGGCAGGTGGCGACCGTGCCAGCTGGCCGGGGCAGGAGAGGGCGGGGCGGGCGGAGCTCGCGCATTGTTCTTGTTCACCTACTCGTGCACTCTTGTACCTCAGATCCTGCAACTGTGGTAGGAGACCATGGAATAATGTGGAATGACTGCAAAAATGCAAGACGGTAGGCCAAGGAACAGTGACACCTTGTGGCAGCTTGATAGAACTGCTGCCCTAGCTACAGGCCGCTACTGCAATGCCATGCTAATCTGCACCATTTGTATGCAAGAGTGGGATAATGTGCCTGTCGCTGCTCAGTATCGGAATGTATCACGCTGACGAGGAACTTCGTGACATCCTCGTATATAAATAAAACCAGCAATGGCATCTGAAACTGCTAAATTACATCACTATACATTTGTTATTCACCCTTACTCCCTCGCTTCTCCGCTTTTTCTCTCTTTGTTAACAAGTTCTTATCCTTTCATTTATCTTTACATTTCCCGCCATTATTGTCCTTCCTGCTCTGTCTTTCTCCATTTTGCTGGCTTCCACTCCCATTTTACCATCCCTCCCTCCTTTTTCTTGTGCGCCCCCTTTATTTCTTTCTCCACCCCTCCCCCTTCCGCTCTTCCCTTCTCCCAGACCCTCTCTGATTTGCTTTGCTCCTTCTCGTCTAATTTCGCAGCTCACAAATCCTGAAGTCAACCCTCCCCTATTATAAAAAACCCCTGTCATTGCCACTTCTGTTCCACGTCTCTACCTCTCTCTCTTCTCCATCCCTCCACTCCCCCATCACGCTGCCGACCTCTCTCCATTAAAGCCTCCTTTCTTGTCACTTCTATTCACGCTCCATTCCTCGTCTCTTGGGTTCTTCCGCCCCCTCCCTCTTGTCTCCCCAAGTCCTCCGTCTGTTCCTCACACCACCTCCCCTTCCTTCCACACCCTCCCCCCGCCTTCCTCGGCCTCTTCCTTTCTACCCAGCCCTGTCCCTGGGCATGACCCGCCCATCCTGCGCTATCTCTCGGTAGATGATCTTTGCAGGATGGCGAGAGCTGGCAGGTGCCAGCTGAGGACCTCAGGACACAAGTGGACTTCATTGTCTGAGCAGCAGTGCGCCAGAAGCCGCGTTTGCAGCGTGGTGTAAAAAGGGTGTGGCCTAGGAACACCTCTCTGCAACGCAGCTCTGTGGTGCTTACTGGAGGTTCCTAGTGGGCTACTTGGCCACCAGGGACCTTCAGGATTCAAGGGGAGATAATAGGGATGTTATAGTTAGAAATTAGCATTTAAAAAACCATTGAAATTCACTGAAAAAAACATAGGTTTCAGGCACGTTATAGTTAGAAATTAGCATTTAAAAAACCTTAGAAATTCACTGAAAAAACCATAGGTTTTAGGGACGTTATAGTTAGTTGGACATTTCACTCGTACAAAACCATAGAAATTCCCCGTTATAGTTAGTTCAGCTAACTATAACTCGCACCCCCGCAATGCACTGATGATGACGTCACATATTACATCATTCATGACATGGTCAGTGACATCACTGATGACATCACTGATGACATATCAAATGACATCACTGATGACATCATCCACATGAAAATCTGATGCACCTCCTCACACTCTAATATAACCTTTGATACACCCACTGTAAAATACAGACTACCATTTTCAAAACCATCGACACACCAATACCAGTTACTAGATACGCACTCACTGATTTGTAGGTCTACACACACATCCACTCATTCACCCATACAATCACTCATACATGCAGTCACTCATCAATACAACACTATCATAAGCGCTCATACACCTATACAGACACTCACACATTACCACTCATCCAGAGTTACTCACACACCTAGTCAGTCATGCAAAGAATCAATCACACTTCCATTTACTGACCTATACAGTTATACACACCACATCACTTATTCAAACAGACACAAACGCATACTTACTCTCTTATACAATCACTGATACAAGTACACACTCATCCGTACAGCCACTCTTACAATCACAGACTCTCAAGTATAGTCATTTATATACTCCAACTCTCACATACACTTCCTTTTATATATGTAGTTACTTGGACATGTACCACTGAGACATCCATTCACTCACCAACACACCCATACACACTCTCACCCACACAGCTGTTTCCACATGCACTCTTGAACCCATACACCCAGTGAATCAACCACTCACACATCTATGCACAGAGTTATATACCTCCCACCCACACACACACTCAGTCTCCCATACAATTACTCAGGCAACCAATCAATAACCCATATAGACACTCATGTAGCTGTACTGACCAACCCATGCAGCAGCTTACACAACAACAGACAGACTGATACAGACATTCACACAGTCTAGTCACTAACCCATGCATTCAGTAAGACACATTTAATCACTCACTTATACAGTCAGTCACGCACCTACAAAATCCTCCATCCAGACACTTATACACCCACTCATTCTTCAATACACCTTGGCATATATATAATACATATTTAAACTTTACAGAAACACACAGTCACTTGATGATGTCATCAGTGATGTCATTTGAGATATCATCAGTGATGTCATGAGTGATGTCACTGACCATGACCTATGAGTTTTTCAGTGAATATATAGATATATATATATAAATATATATATATCTATATATTCACTGAAAAAACATAGGTTTCAGGGACGTTATAGTTAGTTGAACATTTCACTCCTACAAAACCATAGAAATTTCGCCGTTATAGTTTGTTCACCTAACTATAACTCCGTGCCCCCTCAATGCACTGCTGACTGACATTACATATTACATCATTCATGACATGGTCAGTGACATCACTGATGACATCTCAAATGACATCACTGATGACATCACTGATGACATCATCCAGTGAATGTGTGTTTCTATAAAGTTTAAATATGTATTATATATATGCCAAGGTGTATTGAAGAATGAGTGGGTGTATAAGTGTCTGGATGGAGGATTTAGTAGGTGCGTCACTGACTGTTTAAGTGAGTTATTACATGTGTCTTATTGAATGCATGGGTTAGTGACTAAACTGTGTGAATGTCTGTATCAGTCTGTCTGCTGTTGTATAAGCTGCTGCATGGGTTGTTTAGTAGCTACATGAGTGTCTATATGGGTTATTGATTGGTTGCCAGAGTATTTGTATGGGTGCCTGAGTGTGTGAGTGGGTGCGTGGTAGTTGTGTGACTCTCTGCATACATGTTTGAGTGATTGATTCACTGGCTGTATGGGTTCAAGAGTGCATGTGGAAACAGCTGTATGGGTGGGTGAGTGTGTGTATGGGTGTGTTACTGAGTGAATGGATGTCTCAATGGTACATGTCCAAGTAACTACATATGTAAAAGGAGGTGTATGTGAGAGTTGGAGTATATAAATGACTATATGTGAGAGTCAGTGATTGTGAGAGTGGCTACATAGATGAGTGTGTACTTGTATCAGTGATTGTATAAGAGAGTAATTATGCATTTGTTTCTGTTTGAATAAGTGATCTGTTGTGTGTATAACTATATAGGTCAGTAAATGGAAGTGTGATTGATTCTTTGCATGACTGACTAGGTGTGTGAGTAACTCTGGATGAGTGCTGGTGTGTGAGTGTCTATGTAGGTGTATGAGTGTATATGATAATGTTGTATTGATTTGTGACTGCATGTTTGAGTGATTGTATGGGTGAATGAGTAGATGTGTGTGTAGTCCTAAGAACTAGTGAGTAGATATGTAGTAAGTGGTATTGATGTGTCTATGGTTTCGAAAATAAGATTCTGTATTTTGGAGTAGGTGTATCAAAGTTTATATTAGGGTGTGAGGAGGTGCATCAGATTATCACATGGATGATGTCATTAGTGATGTCATCAGTGATGTCATTTGAGATGTCATTTGAGATGTCATCAGGGATGTCATCAGTGATGTCACTGACCATGTCATGAATGATGTAATATGTGACGTCATCAGCAGTGCATTGCGGGGACGCGAGTTATAGTTAGGTGAACTAACTATAACGGTGAAATTTCTAGGGTTTTGTAGGAGTGAAATGTCCAACTAACTATAACGTCCCTGAAACCTATGGTTTTTTTCATTGAATTTCTAAGGTTTTTTAAATGCTAATTTCTAACTATAACGTCCCTGAAACCTAAGGTTTTTTCAGTGAATTTCCAAGTTTTTTTAAATGCTAATTTCTAACTATAACGGGCCTGAAACCTATGGTTTATTCAGTGAATTTCTAGGGTTTTTAAAATGCTAATTTCTAACTATAACGTCCCTGAAACCTATGGTTTTTTCAGTGAATTTCTAGGGTTTTTTAAATGCTACTTTTTAAAATTTAATATTTATACAACCGTTTATATTTTTCTGAAAATTACAAGTTTTTTTTTAAAAGATATTTTGTAACTGTAATATTCTATAATTATTTTCTTTTATTTTTTTATTTTAATTTTATTATGTAATGTCCTATGTCTTTTAAAATATATGTATATTTTTTTTTCAAAAAATATTGGAGTCGCATACCCATCGTGTACCTATCACGGTGGGTGCACGAATTCAAGCCGCCATATTGGAAAAGTCGAGAAGGAGCCGCGTTTGGTTAGCGACGGGTGCGCGGTGCCTGGCCCCCGTGTAACGTCATATACGTATGGGATCGCGTCATGTGCGCGTTTGGTATGCGACAGAAGCGCGGTTCCCCGCCCTGCGTAACGTAATGAACGTGTGCGGTCGCGCTCAGTGCGCGACTCCCGTGAAAAATATTTTTATGTTGAAAACTATATGTATACTAGTTAAATATGTATATTAGACCAAGAGATTATGTAAACTAATTATGAAAATTATATATTTCAAATTGCAATAAAGTTACATTACTGTTAAATATACTTTCGCGAAGTCATGTCTGGTGCGCGTTGGGTGTGTGCTGGGTGTGCGACTCCCATGTGACTTTAAAAGAAAGCATTTCATTGGTTCATAAGGTTTTTCATTCTAGAAGTATGAGGACCACACCCATTTTTCTCATTCTTCATACATCGTGCCAGGAGGCACACCTGCTGTGTTTTTTGAGCTTTCGTGTATATTTTTTGGTGTTTTCCTTTTCACATTGAAAAGGCTTCTTCTACTCCCGTGCTGGATATTCCTTCGGAAGAAGAAGAATCCGATATTCCATTGAAGAAGAAGAAGGAAAGCATCGTGTGGACATTTTTCACGATTCCACCTGGTGAAAAAAAGTGAATGCGCAAAGGTCAGCTGTACTCTTTGTCCAAGAGTACTCTCGAGGGGGAGTGATAAGAAATACTCCCTGCGGAACATCTAGCATGTTCAAACATCTGCAGACAATTCACCCTCGACCATTGGCACGGGAACAACTACGACGTGCGCAAGAACAAATGCAGCGGCATGGCCAGGGAGCTGGTACTAGTACTTCAGGAGCCTCAAGCTCCTCATCTCAAGGTCCGGACATTCGTCCAGAATTTGCCAATCTTAAACAACTTTGCGTAAAGTGCAACTCTGTGGTTTGCTATGGGGAGCAATCCGTAGATGCTGTGGTTTCTGCAGCAAGAAATCACCACTGTTAATTTTTTTTTGTTGTTGTTGCAATGACTGTTTAATTGCCTAAGTTCAAACTTAGTTCTTTTGTTTTTCCAGTTTTTGAAAAAACACCAAAAAATATACAAAATAGTTTAAAAAATACAAAAAATTTATAAAACCAAAAAAAAAAAAAAAAAAAGAGTTCTTTTCAGAACTACCTTATCTGGTTAAAAAAAGAGAAATAACTGCATGCTAATGCGTGGGTGATTGCATGACTATATCTGTAGATGTTGATTGGTTCAAACAGAGCATGGGTAGTTCATGGGTGATTGTATGACTGCATGAGTAGTGCCTATTTAACTTGATTATTAGAGTACTGCAAAGAGAGTGCATGATGAATTTACAAGTGCTTGTGTATTGACGGAGTGATTGGATAAGTACATGGTACTGGCTGGGTGATTGCAGGAGTGCACGGGGAGTGACAGTGTGATTACTGGACTGCATGGGTACTACCTGGGTAATTGGAGGAGTGAATCAGTAGTGTGGAGGTGGTTAGAGGACTGCATGGATAGTGCACATTTGATTGTAGCACTGCATGTGTTAATGCCTGAGTCACTGTACAAGTAAATGGATAGTGACTGGATACTTAGAGTGCTGCAAGTTGACAGCATGGTGAATTTATAAGTGCTTGGGTTTTGGGGCACTGATTAGATAAGGACATGGTACTTGCTGGATGATTAGAGGAGTGCACAGAGAGTGACAGTGGGATTGCTGGACTGCATGGGTACTACCTGGGTAATTTAAGGAGTGAATCAGTACTGTGTAGGTGGTTAGGGGACTGCATGGATAGTGCACATTTTATTGTAGCACTGCATGTCTTAATGCCTGAGTCATTGTACAAGTACATGGATAGTGACTGGATACTTAGAGAGCTCCAAGTTGACAGTATGGTGAATTTGTAAGTGCTTGGTTTTTGGTGCAGTGATAAGATAAGGGCATGGTACTGGCTGGATGATTAGAGGAGTGCACAGAGAGTGACAATGTGATTGCTGGACTGCATGGGTACTACCTGGGTAATTGGAGGAGTGAATCAGTACTGTGAAGGTGGTAAGGGGACAGCATGGATAGTGAACATTTGATTGTAGCACTGCATGTCTAAATGCCTGAGTCATTGTACAAGTACATGGATAGTGACTGGATACTTGGAGTGCTGCAAGTTGACAGTATGGTAAATTTATAAGTGCTTGGGTTGTGGCGCAGTGATTAGATAAGGACATGGTACTGGCTGGATGATTAGAGGAGTGCACAGAGAGTGACAGTGTGATTGCTGGACTGCATGGGTACTACCTGGGTAATTGGAGGAGTGAATCAGTACTGTGTAGGTGGTTAGGGGACTGCATGGATAGTGCACATTTGATTGTAGCACTACATGTCTTAATGCCTGAGTCATTGTACAAGTACATGGATAGTGACTGGATATTTAGAGTGCTGCAAGTTGACAGGATGGTGAATTTATAAGGTCTTGGTTTTTGGCGCAGTGATAAGATAAGGACATGGTCCTGGCTGGATGATTAGAGGAGTGCACAGAGAGTGACAGTGTGATTACTGGACTGCATGGGTACTACCTGGGTAATTGGAGGAGTGAATCAGTACTGTGAAGGTGGTTAGGGGACAGCATGGATAGTGCACATTTCATTGTAGCACTGCATGTCTTAATACCTGAGTCATTGTACAAGTACATGGATAGTGACTGGATACAGAGTGCTGCAAGTTGACAGCATGGTGAATTTATAAGTGCTTGGGCTTTGGCGCAGTGATTAGATAAGGACATGGTACTGGCTGGATGATTAGAGAGTGCACAGAGAGTGACAGTGTGATTGCTGGACTGCATGGGTACTACCTGGGTAATTGGAGGAGTGAATCAGTACTGTGTAGGTGGTTAGGGGACTGCATGGATAGTGCACATTTGATTGTAGCCCTACATGTCTTAATGCCTGAGTCATTGTACAAGTACATGGATAGTGTCTGGATATTTAGAGTGCTGCAAGTTGACATGATGGTGAATTTATAAGTGCTTGGTTTTTGGCGCAGTGATAAGATAAGGACGTGGTCCTGGCTGGATGATTAGAGGAGTGCACAGAGAGTGACAGTGTGATTGCTGGACTGCATGGGTACTACCTGGGTAATTGGAGGAGTGAATCAGTACTGTGAAGGTGGTTAGGGGACAGCATGGATAGTGCACATTTCATTGTAGCACTGCATGTCTTAATGCCTGAGTCATTGTACAAGTACTTGGATAGTGGCTGGATACTTGGAGTGCTGCAAGTTGACAGTATGGTAAATTTATAAGTGCTTGGTTGTGGCGCAGTTATTAGATAAGGACATGTTACTGGCTGGATCATTAGAGGAGTGCGCAGAGAGTGACAGTGTGATTGCTGGACTGCATGGGTACTACCTGGGTAATTGGAGGAGTGAATCAGTACTGTGTAGGTGGTTAGGGGACTGCATGGATAGTGCACATTTGATTGTAGCACTACATGTCTTAATGCCTGAGTCATTGTACAAGTACATGGATAGAGACTGGATATTTAGAGTGCTGCAAGTTGACAGGATGGTGAATTTATAAGTGTTTGGGTTTTGGCGCAGTGATTAGATAAGGACATGGTACTGGCTGGATGATTAGAGAAGTGCACAGAGAGTGACAGCGTGATTGCGGGACTGCATGGGTACTACCTGGGTAATTGGAGGAGTGAATCAGTACTGTGTAGGTGGTTAGGGGACTGCAGGGATAGTGCACATTTGATTGTAGCACTACATGTCTTAATGGCTGAGTCATTGTACAAGTACATGGGTAGTGACTGGATATTTAGAGTGCTGCAAGTTGACAGGATGGTGAATTTATAAGTGTTTGGGTTTTGGCGCAGTGATTAGATAAGGACATGGTAATGGCTGGATGATTAGAGAAGTGCACAGAGAGTGACAGCGTGATTGCGGGACTGCATGGGTACTACCTGGGTAATTGGAGGAGTGAATGAGTACTGTGTAGGTGTTTAGGGGACAGCATGGATAGTGCTCTTTTCATTGTAGCACTGCATGTCTTAATGCCTGAGTCATTGTACAAGTACATGGATAGTGACTGGATACAGAGTGCTGCAAGTTGACAGCATGGTGAATTTATAAGTGCTTGGGTTTTGGCGCAGTGATTAGATAAGGACATGGTACTGGCTGGATGATTAGAGGAGTGCACAGAGAGTCACAGTGTGATTGCTGGACTGCATGGGTACTACCTGGGTAATTGGAGGAGTGAATCAGTACTGTGAAGGAGGTAAGGGGACAGCATGGATAGTGAACATTTGATTGTAGCACTGCATGTCTAAATGCCTGAGTCATTGTACAAGTACATGGATAGTGACTGGATACTTGGAGTGCTGCAAGTTGACAGTATGGTAAATTTATAAGTGCTTGGGTTGTGGCGCAGTGATTAGATAAGGACATGGTACTGGCTGGATGATTAGAGGAGTGCACAGAGAGTGACAGTGTGATTGCTGGACTGCATGGTACTACCTGGGTAATTGGAGGAGTGAATCAGTACTGTGTAGGTGGTTAGGGGACTGCATGGATAGTGCACATTTGATTGTAGCACTACATGTCTTAATGCCTGAGTCACTGTACAAGTACATGGATAGTGACTGGATATTTAGAGTGCTGCAAGTTGACAGGATGGTGAATTTATCAGTGTTTGGGTTTTGGCGCAGTGATTAGATAAGGACATGGTACTGGCTGGATGATTAGAGAAGTGCACAGAGAGTGACAGCGTGATTGCGGGACTGCATGGGTACTACCTGGGTAATTGGAGGAGTGAATCAGTACTGTGTAGGAGGTTAGGGGACAGCATGGATAGTTCTCATTTCATTGTAGCACTGCATGTCTTAATGCCTGAGTCATTGAACAAGTACATGGATAGTGACTGGATACTTAGAGTGCTGCAAGTTGACAGCATGGTGAATTTATAAGTGTTTGGGTTTTGGCGCAGTGATTAGAGAAGGACATGGTACTGGCTGGATGATTAGAGGAGTGCACAGAGAGTGACAGTGTGATTGCTGGACTGCATGGGTACTACCTGGGTAATTGGAGGAGTGAATCAGTACTGTGAAGGAGGTAAGGGGACAGCATGGATAGTGAACAATTGATTGTAGCACTGCATGTCTAAATGCCTGAGTCATTGTACAAGTACATGGATAGTGACTGGATACTTGGAGTGCTGCAAGTTGACAGTATGGTACATTTATAAGTGCTTGGGTTGTGGCGCAGTGATTAGATAAGGACATGGTACTGGCTGGATGATTAGAGGAGTGCACAGAGAGTGACAGTGTGATTGCTGGACTGCATGGGTACTACCTGGGTAATTGGAGGAGTGAATCAGTACTGTGAAGGTGGTTAGGGGACAGCATGGATAGTGCACATTTCATTGTAGCACTGCATGTCTTAATGCCTGAGTCATTGTACAAGTACATGGATAGTGACTGGATATTTAGAGTGCTGCAAGTTGACAGGATGGTGAATTTATCAGTGTTTGGTTTTTGGCGCAGTGATTAGATAAGGACATGGTATTGGCTGGATGATTAGAGAAGTGCACAGAGAGTGACAGCGTGATTGCGGGACTGCATGGGTACTACCTGGGTAATTGGAGGAGTGAATCAGTACTGTGAAGGTGGTTAGGGGACAGCATGGATAGTGCACATTTCATTGTAGCACTGCATGTCTTAATGCCTGAGTCATTGTACAAGTACATGGATAGTGGCTGGATACTTGGAGTGCTGCAAGTTGACAGTATGGTAAATTTATAAGTGCTTGGGTTGTGGCGTAGTGATTAGATAAGGACATGGTACTGGCTGGATGATTAGAGGAGTGCACAGAGAGTGACAGTGTGATTGCTGGACTGCATGGGTACTACCTGGGTAATTGGAGGAGTGAATCAGTACTGTGTAGGTGGTTAGGGGACTGCATGGATAGTGCACATTTGATTGTAGCACTACATGTCTTAATGCCTGAGTCATTGTACAAGTACATGGATAGTGACTGGATATTTGGAGTGCTGCAAGTTGACAGGATGGTGAATTTATAAGTGCTTGATTTTTGGCGCAGTGATAAGATAAGGACATGGTACTGGCTGGATTATTAGAGGAGTGCACAGAGAGTGACAGTGTCATTGCTGGACTGCATGGGTACTACCTGGGTAATTTGAGGAGTGAATCAGTACTGTGAAGGTGGTTAGGGGACAGCATGGATAGTGCACATTTCATTGTAGCACTGCATGTCTTAATGCCTGAGTCATTGTACAAGTACATGGATAGTGGCTGGATACTTGGAGTGCTGCAAGTTGACAGTATGGTAAATTTATAAGTGCTTGGTTGTGGCGCAGTGATTAGATAAGGACATGGTACTGGCTGGATGATTAGAGGAGTGCACAGAGAGTGACAGTGTGATTGCTGGACTGCATGGTACTACCTGGGTAATTAGAGGAGTGAATCAGTACTGTGTACGTGGTTAGGGGACTGCATGGATACTGCACATTTGATTGTAGCACTACATGTTAATGCCTGAGTCATTGTACAAGTACATGGATAGTGACTGGATATTTAGAGTGCTGCAAGTTGACAGGATGGTGAATTTATAAGTGTTTGGGTTTTGGTGCAGTGATTAGATAAGGACATGGTACTGGCTGGATGATTAGAGAAGTGCACAGAGAGTGACAGCATGATTGCGGGACTGAATGGGTACTACCTGGGTAATTGGAGGAGTGAATCAGTACTGTGAAGGTGGTAAGGGGACAGCATGGATAGTGAACATTTGATTGTAGCACTGCATGTCTAAATGCCTGAGTCATTGTACAAGTACATGGATAGTGACTGGATACTTGGAGTGCTGCAAGTTGACAGTATGGTAAATTTAGAAGTGCTTGGTTGTGGCGCAGTGATTAGATAAGGACATGGTACTGGCTGGATCATTAGAGGAGTGCGCAGAGAATGACAGTGTGATTGCTGGACTGCATGGGTACTACCTGGGTAATTGGAGGAGTGAATCAGTACTGTGTACGTGGTTAGGGGACTGCATGGATAGTGCACATTTGATTGTAGCACTACATGTCTTAATGCCTGAGTCATTGTTCAAGTACATGGATATTGACTGGATATTTAGAGTGCTGCCGTTGACAGGATGGTGAATTTGTAAGTGCTTGATTTTTGGCGCAGTGATAAGATAAGGACATGGTACTGGTTGGATTATTAGAGGAGTGCACAGAGAGTGACAGTGTGATTGCTGGACTGCATGGGTACTATCTGGGTAAGTGGAGGAGTGAATCAGTACTGTGAAGGTGGTTAGGGGACAGCATGGATAGTGCACATTTCATTGTAGCACTGCATGTCTTAATGCCTGAGTCATTGTACAAGTACATGGATAGTGGCTGGATACTTGGAGTGCTGCAAGTTGACAGTATGGTAAATTTATAAGTGCTTGGTTGTGGCGCAGTGATTAGATAAGGACATGGTACTGGCTGGATCATTAGAGGAGTGCGCCGAGAGTGACAGTGTGATTGCTGGACTGCATGGGTACTACCTGGGTAATTGGAGGAGTGAATCAGTACTATGTAGGTGGTTAGGGGACTGCATGGATAGTGCACATTTGATTGTAGCACTACATGTCTTAATGCCTGAGTCATTGTACAAGTACATGGATAGTAACTGGATACTTGGAGTGCTGCAAGTTGACAGCATGGTGAATTTATAAGTGCTTGGGTTTTGGTGCAGTGATTAGTTAAGGACATGGTACTGGCTGGATGATTAGAGGAGTGCACAGAGAGTGACAGTGTGATTGCTGGACTGCATGGGTACTACCTGGGTAATTGGAGGAGTGAATCAGTACTGTGAAGGTGGTAAGGGGACAGCATGGATAGTGAACATTTGATTGTAGCACTGCATGTCTAAATGCCTGAGTCATTGTACAAGTACATGGATAGTGACTGGATATTTGGAGTGCTGCAAGTTGACAGGATGGTGAATTTATAAGTGCTTGATTTTTGGCGCAGTGATAAGATAAGGACATGGTACTGGCTGGATTATTAGAGGAGTGCACAGAGAGTGACAGTGTCATTGCTGGACTGCATGGGTACTACCTGGGTAATTTGAGGAGTGAATCAGTACTGTGAAGGTGGTTAGGGGACAGCATGGATAGTGCACATTTCATTGTAGCACTGCATGTCTTAATGCCTGAGTCATTGTACAAGTACATGGATAGTGGCTGGATACTTGGAGTGCTGCAAGTTGACAGTATGGTAAATTTATAAGTGCTTGGTTGTGGCGCAGTGATTAGATAAGGACATGGTACTGGCTGGATGATTAGAGGAGTGCACAGAGAGTGACAGTGTGATTGCTGGACTGCATGGTACTACCTGGGTAATTAGAGGAGTGAATCAGTACTGTGTACGTGGTTAGGGGACTGCATGGATACTGCACATTTGATTGTAGCACTACATGTCTTAATGCCTGAGTCATTGTACAAGTACATGGATAGTGACTGGATATTTAGAGTGCTGCAAGTTGACAGGATGGTGAATTTATAAGTGTTTGGGTTTTGGTGCAGTGATTAGATAAGGACATGGTACTGGCTGGATGATTAGAGAAGTGCACAGAGAGTGACAGCATGATTGCGGGACTGAATGGGTACTACCTGGGTAATTGGAGGAGTGAATCAGTACTGTGAAGGTGGTTAGGGGACAGCATGGATAGTGCACATTTCATTGTAGCACTGCATGTCTTAATACCTGAGTCATTGTAGAAGTACATGGATAGTGACTGGATACTTAGAGTGCTGCAAGTTGACAGCATGGTGAATTTATAAGTGATTGGGTTTTGGCGCAGTGATTAGATAAGGACATGGTACTGGCTGGATGATTAGAGGAGTGCACAGAGAGTGACAGTGTGATTGCTGGACTGCATGGGTACTACCTGGGTAATTGGAGGAGTGAATCAGTACTGTGAAGGTGGTAAGGGGACAGCATGGATAGTGAACATTTGATTGTAGCACTGCATGTCTAAATGCCTGAGTCATTGTACAAGTACATGGATAGTGACTGGATACTTGGAGTGCTGCAAGTTGACAGTATGGTAAATTTATAAGTGCTTGGTTGTGGCGCAGTGATTAGATAAGGACATGGTACTGGCTGGATCATTAGAGGAGTGCGAGAGAATGACAGTGTGATTGCTGGACTGCATGGGTACTACCTGGGTAATTGGAGGAGTGAATCAGTACTGTGTACGTGGTTAGGGGACTGCATGGATAGTGCACATTTGATTGTAGCACTACATGTCTTAATGCCTGAGTCATTGTTCAAGTACATGGATAGTGACTGGATATTTAGAGTGCTGCCGTTGACAGGATGGTGAATTTGTAAGTGCTTGATTTTTGGCGCAGTGATAAGATAAGGACATGGTACTGGTTGGATTATTAGAGGAGTGCACAGAGAGTGACAGTGTGATTGCTGGACTGCATGGGTACTATCTGGGTAAGTGGAGGAGTGAATCAGTACTGTGAAGGTGGTTAGGGGACAGCATGGATAGTGCACATTTCATTGTAGCACTGCATGTCTTAATGCCTGAGTCATTGTACAAGTACATGGATAGTGGCTGGATACTTGGAGTGCTGCAAGTTGACAGTATGGTAAATTTATAAGTGCTTGGTTGTGGCGCAGTGATTAGATAAGGACATGGTACTGGCTGGATCATTAGAGGAGTGCGCCGAGAGTGACAGTGTGATTGCTGGACTGCATGGGTACTACCTGGGTAATTGGAGGAGTGAATCAGTACTATGTAGGTGGTTAGGGGACTGCATGGATAGTGCACATTTGATTGTAGCACTACATGTCTTAATGCCTGAGTCATTGTACAAGTACATGGATAGTAACTGGATACTTGGAGTGCTGCAAGTTGACAGTATGGTAAATTTATAAGTGCTTGGGTTGTGGCGCAGTGATTAGATAAGGACATGGTACTGGCTGGATGATTAGAGGAGTGCACAGAGAGTGACAGTGTGATTGCTGGACTGCATGGGTACTACCTGGGTAATTGGAGGAGTGAATCAGTACTGTGAAAGTGGTTAGGGGACAGCATGGATAGTGCACATTTGATTGTAGCACTGCATGTCTTAATGCCTGAGTCATTGTACAAGTACATGGATAGTGACTGGATACTTAGAGTGCTGCAAGTTGACAGCATGTTGAATTTATAAGTGCTTGGGTTTTGGCGCAGTGATTAGATAAGGACATGGTACTGGCTGGATGATTAGAGGAGTGCACAGAGAGTGACAGTGTGATTGCTGGACTGCATGGGTACTACCTGGGTAATTGGAGGAGTGAATCAGTACTGTGTAGGTGGTTAGGGGACTGCATGGATAGTGCACATTTGATTGTAGCACTGCATGTCTTAATGCCTGAGTCATTGTACAAGTACATGGATAGTGACTGATACTTAGAGTGCTGTAAGTTGACAGCATGTTGAATTTATAAGTGCTTGGGTTTTGGCGCAGTAATTAGATAAGGACATGGTACTGGCTGGATGATTAGAGGAGGTCACAGAGAGCGACAGTGTGATTGCTGGACTGCACGGGTACTACCTGGGTAATTGGAGGAGAGAATATGTACTGTGTAGGTGGTTAGGGACTGCATGGATAGTGCACATTTGATTGTAGCACTACATGTCTTAATGCCTGAGTCATTGTACAAGTACATGGATAGTGAGTGGATATTTAGAGTGCTGCAAGTTGACAGGATGGTGAATTTATAAGTGTTTGGGTTTTGGCGCAATGATTAGATAAGGACATGGTACTGGCTGGATGATTAGAGGAGTGCACAGAGAGTGACAGTGTGATTGCTGGACTGCATGGGTACTACCTGGGTAATTGGAGGAGTGAATCAGTATTGTGAAGGTGGTAAGGGGACAGCATGGATAGTGAACATTTGATTGTAGCACTGCATGTCTAAATGCCTGAGTCATTGTACAAGTACATGGATAGTGACTGGATACTTGGAGTGCTGCAAGTTGACAGTATGGTAAATTTATAAGTGCTTGGGTTGTGGCGCAGTGATTAGATAAGGACATGGTACTGGCTGGATGATTAGAGGAGTGCACAGAGAGTGACAGTGTGATTGCTGGACTGCATGGGTACTACCTGGGTAATTGGAGGAGTGAATCAGTACTGTGTAGATGGTTAGGGGACTGCATGGATAGTGCACATTTGATTGTAGCACTACATGTCTTAATGCCTGAGTCATTGTACAAGTACATGGATAGTGACTGGATATTTGGAGTGCTGCAAGTTGACAGGATGGTGAATTTATAAGTGCTTGATTTTTGGCGCAGTGATAAGATAAGGACATGGTACTGGCTGGATTATTAGAGGAGTGCACAGAGAGTGACAGTGTGATTGCTGGACTGCATGGGTACTACCTGGGTAATTTGAGGAGTGAATCAGTACTGTGAAGGTGGTTAGGGGACAACATGGATAGTGCACATTTCATTGTAGCACTGCATGTCTTAATGCCTGAGTCATTGTACAAGTACATGGATAGTGGCTGGATACTTGGAGTGCTGCAAGTTGACAGTATGGTAAATTTATAAGTGCTTGGTTGTGGTGCAGTGATTAGATAAGGACATGGTACTGGCTGGATCATTAGAGGAGTGCGCAGAGAATGACAGTGTGATTGCTGGACTGCATGGGTACTACCTGGGTAATTAGAGGAGTGAATCAGTACTGTGTACGTGGTTAGGGGTCTGCATGGATACTGCACATTTGATTGTAGCACTACATGTCTTAATGCCTGAGTCATTGTACAAGTACATGGATAGTGACTGGATATTTAGAGTGCTGCAAGTTGACAGGATGGTGAATTTATAAGTGTTTGGGTTTTGGTGCAGTGATTAGATAAGGACATGATACTGGCTGGATGATTAGAGAAGTGCACAGAGAGTGACAGCATGATTGCGGGACTGAATGGGTACTACCTGGGTAATTGGAGGAGTGAATCAGTACTGTGTAGGTGGTTAGGGGACAGCATGGATAGTGCTCATTTCATTGTAGCACTGCATGTCTAAATGCCTGAGTCATTGTACAAGTACATGGATAGTGACTGGATATTTACAGTGCTGCAAGTTGACAGCATGGTGAATTTATAAGTGCTTGGGTTTTGTCGCAGTGATTAGATAAGGACATGGTACTGGCTGGATGATTAGAGGAGTGCACAGAGAGTGACAGTGTGATTGCTGGACTGCATGGGTACTACCTGGGTAATTGGAGGAGTGAATCAGTACTGTGAAGGTGGTAAGGGGACAGCATGGATAGTGAACATTTGATTGTAGCACTGCATGTCTAAATGCCTGAGTCATTGTACAAGTACATGGATAGTGACTGGATATTTAGAGTGCTGCAAGTTGACAGGATGGTGAATTTATAAGTGCTTGATTTTTGGCGCAGTGATAAGATAAGGACATGGTACTGGCTGGATTATTAGAGGAGTGCACAGAGAGTGACAGTGTGATTGCTGGACTGCATGGGTACTACCTGGGTAATTGGAGGAGTGAATCAGTACTGTGAAGGTGGTTAGGGGACAGCATGGATAGTGCACATTTCATTGTAGCACTGCATGTCTTAATGCCTGAGTCATTGTACAAGTACATGGATAGTGGCTGGATACTTGGAGTGCTGCAAGTTGACAGTATGGTAAATTTATAAGTGCTTGGTTGTGGCGCAGTGATTAGATAAGGACATGGTACTGGCTGGATCATTAGAGGAGTGCGCAGAGAGTGACAGTGTGATTGCTGGACTGCATGGGTACTACCTGGGTAATTAGAGGAGTGAATCAGTACTGTGTACGTGGTTAGGGGACTGCATGGATAGTGCTCATTTCATTGTAGCACTGCATGTCTAAATGCATGAATCATTGTACAAGTACATGGATAGTGACTGGATACTTAGAGTGCTGCAAGTTGACAGCATGATGAATTTAGAAGTGCTTGGTTTTTGGTGCAGTGATAAGATAAGGGCATGGTACTGGCTGGATGATTAGAGGAGTGCACAGAGAGTGACAATGTGATTGCTGGACTGCATGGGTACTACCTGGGCAATTGGAGGAGTGAATCAGTACTGTGAAGGTGGTTATGGGACAGCATGGATAGTGCACATTTCATTGTAGCACTGCATGTCTTAATACCCGAGTCATTGCACAAGTACATGGATAGTAACTGGATACTTGGAGTGCTGCAAGTTGACAGTATGGTAAATTTATAAGTGCTTGGGTTGTGGCGCAGTGATTAGATAAGGACATGGTACTGGCTGGATGATTAGAGGAGTGCACAGAGAGTGACAGTGTGATTGCTGGACTGCATGGGTACTACCTGGGTAATTGGAGGAGTGAATCAGTACTGTGAAAGTGGTTAGGGGACAGCATGGATAGTGCACATTTGATTGTAGCACTGCATGTCTTAATGCCTGAGTCATTGTACAAGTACATGGATAGTGACTGGATACTTAGAGTGCTGCAAGTTGACAGCATGTTGAATTTATAAGTGCTTGGGTTTTGGCGCAGTGATTAGATAAGGACATGGTACTGGCTGGATGATTAGAGGAGTGCACAGAGAGTGACAGTGTG
Organism: Calotriton arnoldi; assembly: GCA_963921515.1. Lineage (NCBI taxonomy): Eukaryota > Metazoa > Chordata > Amphibia > Caudata > Salamandridae > Calotriton > Calotriton arnoldi. Next base: position 280,592 of record CAWUFW010012218.1, on the reverse strand, counting down.
ATTGCTGGACTGCATGGGTACTACCTGGGTAATTGGAGGAGTGAATCAGTACTGTGTAGGTGGTTAGGGGACTGCATGGATAGTGCACATTTGATTGTAGCACTGCATGTCTTAATGCCTGAGTCATTGTACAAGTACATGGATAGTGACTGGATACTTAGAGTGCTGTAAGTTGACAGCATGTTGAATTTATAAGTGCTTGGGTTTTGGCGCAGTAATTAGATAAGGACATGGTACTGGCTGGATGATTAGAGGAGGTCACAGAGAGCGACAGTGTGATTGCTGGACTGCACGGGTACTACCTGGGTAATTGGAGGAGAGAATATGTACTGTGTAGGTGGTTAGGGGACTGCATGGATAGTGCACATTTGATTGTAGCACTACATGTCTTAATGCCTGAGTCATTGTACAAGTACATGGATAGTGAGTGGATATTTAGAGTGCTGCAAGTTGACAGGATGGTGAATTTATAAGTGTTTGGGTTTTGGCGCAATGATTAGATAAGGACATGGTACTGGCTGGATGATTAGAGGAGTGCACAGAGAGTGACAGTGTGATTGCTGGACTGCATGGGTACTACCTGGGTAATTGGAGGAGTGAATCAGTATTGTGAAGGTGGTAAGGGGACAGCATGGATAGTGAACATTTGATTGTAGCACTGCATGTCTAAATGCCTGAGTCATTGTACAAGTACATGGATAGTGACTGGATACTTGGAGTGCTGCAAGTTGACAGTATGGTAAATTTATAAGTGCTTGGGTTGTGGCGCAGTGATTAGATAAGGACATGGTACTGGCTGGATGATTAGAGGAGTGCACAGAGAGTGACAGTGTGATTGCTGGACTGCATGGGTACTACCTGGGTAATTGGAGGAGTGAATCAGTACTGTGTAGATGGTTAGGGGACTGCATGGATAGTGCACATTTGATTGTAGCACTACATGTCTTAATGCCTGAGTCATTGTACAAGTACATGGATAGTGACTGGATATTTGGAGTGCTGCAAGTTGACAGGATGGTGAATTTATAAGTGCTTGATTTTAGGCGCAGTGATAAGATAAGGACATGGTACTGGCTGGATTATTAGAGGAGTGCACAGAGAGTGACAGTGTGATTGCTGGACTGCATGGGTACTACCTGGGTAATTTGAGGAGTGAATCAGTACTGTGAAGGTGGTTAGGGGACAACATGGATAGTGCACATTTCATTGTAGCACTGCATGTCTTAATGCCTGAGTCATTGTACAAGTACATGGATAGTGGCTGGATACTTGGAGTGCTGCAAGTTGACAGTATGGTAAATTTATAAGTGCTTGGTTGTGGTGCAGTGATTAGATAAGGACATGGTACTGGCTGGATCATTAGAGGAGTGCGCAGAGAATGACAGTGTGATTGCTGGACTGCATGGGTACTACCTGGGTAATTAGAGGAGTGAATCAGTACTGTGTACGTGGTTAGGGGTCTGCATGGATACTGCACATTTGATTGTAGCACTACATGTCTTAATGCCTGAGTCATTGTACAAGTACATGGATAGTGACTGGATATTTAGAGTGCTGCAAGTTGACAGGATGGTGAATTTATAAGTGTTTGGGTTTTGGTGCAGTGATTAGATAAGGACATGATACTGGCTGGATGATTAGAGAAGTGCACAGAGAGTGACAGCATGATTGCGTGGACTGAATGGGTACTACCTGGGTAATTGGAGGAGTGAATCAGTACTGTGTAGGTGGTTAGGGGACAGCATGGATAGTGCTCATTTCATTGTAGCACTGCATGTCTAAATGCCTGAGTCATTGTACAAGTACATGGATAGTGACTGGATATTTACAGTGCTGCAAGTTGACAGCATGGTGAATTTATAAGTGCTTGGGTTTTGTCGCAGTGATTAGATAAGGACATGGTACTGGCTGGATGATTAGAGGAGTGCACAGAGAGTGACAGTGTGATTGCTGGACTGCATGGGTACTACCTGGGTAATTGGAGGAGTGAATCAGTACTGTGAAGGTGGTAAGGGGACAGCATGGATAGTGAACATTTGATTGTAGCACTGCATGTCTAAATGCCTGAGTCATTGTACAAGTACATGGATAGTGACTGGATATTTAGAGTGCTGCAAGTTGACAGGATGGTGAATTTATAAGTGCTTGATTTTTGGCGCAGTGATAAGATAAGGACATGGTACTGGCTGGATTATTAGAGGAGTGCACAGAGAGTGACAGTGTGATTGCTGGACTGCATGGGTACTACCTGGGTAATTGGAGGAGTGAATCAGTACTGTGAAGGTGGTTAGGGGACAGCATGGATAGTGCACATTTCATTGTAGCACTGCATGTCTTAATGCCTGAGTCATTGTACAAGTACATGGATAGTGGCTGGATACTTGGAGTGCTGCAAGTTGACAGTATGGTAAATTTATAAGTGCTTGGTTGTGGCGCAGTGATTAGATAAGGACATGGTACTGGCTGGATCATTAGAGGAGTGCGCAGAGAGTGACAGTGTGATTGCTGGACTGCATGGGTACTACCTGGGTAATTAGAGGAGTGAATCAGTACTGTGTACGTGGTTAGGGACTGCATGGATAGTGCTCATTTCATTGTAGCACTGCATGTCTAAATGCATGAATCATTGTACAAGTACATGGATAGTGACTGGATACTTAGAGTGCTGCAAGTTGACAGCATGATGAATTTAGAAGTGCTTGGTTTTTGGTGCAGTGATAAGATAAGGGCATGGTACTGGCTGGATGATTAGAGGAGTGCACAGAGAGTGACAATGTGATTGCTGGACTGCATGGGTACTACCTGGGCAATTGGAGGAGTGAATCAGTACTGTGAAGGTGGTTATGGGACAGCATGGATAGTGCACATTTCATTGTAGCACTGCATGTCTTAATACCTGAGTCATTGCACAAGTACATGGATAGTGACTGGATACTTGGAGTGCTGCAAGTTGACAGTATGGTAAATTTATAAGTGCTTGGTTGTGGCACAGTGATTAGATAAGTACATGGTACTGGCTGGATCATTAGAGGAGTGCGCAGAGAGTGACAGTGTGATTGCTGGACTGCATGGGTACTACCTGGGTAATTGGAGGAGTGAATCAGTACTGTGAAGGTGGTAAGTGGACAGCATGGATAGTGAACATTTGATTGTAGCACTGCATGTCTAAATGCCTGAGTCATTGTACAAGTACATGGATAGTGACTGGATACTTGGAGTGCTGCAAGTTGACAGTATGGTAAATTTATAAGTGCTTGGGTTGTGGCGCAGTGATTAGATACGGACATGGTACTGGCTGGATGATTAGAGGAGTGCACAGAGAGTGACAGTGTGATTGCTGGACTGCATGGGTACTACCTGTGTAATTGGAGGAGTGAATCAGTACTGTGAAGGTGGTTAGGGGACAGCATGGATAGTGCACATTTCATTGTAGCACTGCATGTCTTAATGCCTGAGTCATTGTACAAGTACATGGATAGTGATTGGATACTTGGAGTGCTGCAAGTTGACAGTATGGTAAATTTATAAGTGCTTGGGTTTTGGCGCAGTGATTAGATAAGGACATGGTACTGGCTGGATGATTGGAGGAGTGGACTGAGAGTGACAGTGTGATTGCTGGACTGGATGGGTACTACCTGGGTATTTGGAGGAGTGAATCAGTACTGTGTAGGTGGTTTGGGGACTGCATGGATAGTTCACATTTCATTGTAGCACTGCATGTCTTAATGCCTGAGTCATTGTACAAGTACATGGATAGTAACTGGATACTTAGAGTGCTGCAAGTTGACAGCATGGTGAATTTATAAGTGCTTGGGTTTTGGCGCAGTGATTAGATAAGGACATGGTACTGGCTGGATGATTAGAGGAGTGCACAGAGAGTGACAGTGTGATTGCTGGACTGCATGGGTACTACCTGGGTAATTGGAGGAGTGAATCAGTACTGTGAAAGTGGTTAGTGGACAGCATGGATAGTGCACATTTGATTGTAGCACTGCATGTCTTAATGCCTGAGTCATTGTACAAGTACATGGATAGTGACTGGATATTTAGAGTGCTGCAAGTTGACAGGATGGTGAATTTATAAGTGCTTGGGTTTTGGCGCAGTGATTAGATAAGGACATGGTACTGGCTGGATGATTAGAGGAGTGCACAGAGAGCGACAGTGTGATTGCTGGACTGCATGGGTACTACCTGGGTAATTGGAGGAGTGAATATGTACTGTGTAGATGGTTAGGGGACTGCATGGATAGTGCACATTTGATTGTAGCACTGCATGTCTTAATGCATGAGTCATTGTATAAGTACATGGATAGTGACTGGATACTTAAAGTGCTGCAAGTTGACAGCATGGTGAATTTATAAGTGCTTGGTTTTTGGCGCAGTGATTAGATAAGGACATGCTACTGGCTGGATGATTAGAGGAGTGCACAGAGAGTGACAGTGTGATTGCTGGACTGCATGGGTACTACCTGGGTAATTGGAGGAGTAAATCAGTCCTGTGTAGGTGATTAGGGGACTGCATGGATAGTGCACATTTGATTGTAGCACTGCATGTCTTAATGCCTGAGTCATTGTATAAGTACATGGATAGTGACTGGATACTTAAAGTGCTGCAAGTTGACAGCATGGTGAATTTATAAGTGCTTGGGTTTTGGCGCAGTGATTAGATAACGACATGGTTCTGGCTGGATGATTAGAGAAGTGCACATAGAGTGACAGTGTAATTGCTGGACTGCATGGGCACTACCTGAGTAATTGGAGGAGTAAATCAGTACTGTGTAGGTGGTTAGGGGACTGAATGGCAAGTACAGGAGTCATTGCATGAATGCATGGGTAGTGCTTGCATACTAACTTGGTGATTGCACAATATAGAGTCAGTAAATCATTTCTCATGTACTTATAAAATCACATATTCACTACCTTTGCACTCCTGTAATCAGTCAAGCACCTCTCAATAATTCAGTAAATATACATACAAATATATAAATACCATCTGAACACATACATGAGTCATGACATACTATCTAGTTAAGTAGATAACTTCAACATAGCAGAAAGAGTAAAATGTGGTGGCTTACTTTTGAGCTACATCTTGACCATTAAATCTAGAAATATGCAACATCATCAAACTATTCCTCTCAACAGACTTAAGGAAGAAGACTAATAAACAACACCTTTTAGGAGCATTTCAAAAACCACACTTTTATTATACATCTTCAGCATTATATCTAAAATTATGTGGCATCATTCAACTATACCTTAGCTCAAACTTCACAAAGAAGCATAATTAACAACACCTTATTTCACCATTCTATCTTAAAACATATATCATTTAAATTTACCTTCTGTCAAACTAATAACAGAAACTTAATTATTAACACTTTATATGATCATCTTTCAAACAGCACAGTTGTGCTACATTTTACCAAATTATCTATAATTAAGCAGTATCATTAAACTATACCTTTGTAGAAAGAAGAAAAAATGATGCCTAATAAACTACACCTTATATGAACATCTTTGAAAATACACATTTGTAGTGCATGTTCAACCAACTATCTTAAAATAAGAAGCATCATTCAGCTATACCTTTGAACAGACTTAAAAATATATATATTACTGTACAAACTGTTTTTTAAACAAACTTCAAGTACAATAAAAATAATCCCAATATACATATCTACATTTAATAATATATTTCAAACAACACAGTTTTAGAATAATGTCAAATCTATTTTAAATAAACTAGGCCTGCGCGGCAAATTCCGTTCCGCTTGCGGAATTTGCAGAATTTGGGTAATTTCGCGCACCGCGGAGAACGCGGAATTGTCAAAAATTCCGCGATCCGCGGCTTCGCGGAATTTTTTGCTTGTTCGCGCTTTCAAAATGCGTGTTTTCGAGATATTTCCCCCCGAGCACGCAAACAGCGTTCGCGAACAGGAAAAAAGCATCGCGAACGGGCGGACCAAGCAATCCCGCGTGTTCGCGGAACTCTGCGTGCTCGCGGAGATTTTTTACCGTTTCGCGGAGCTTTGCGTAGCGCGACTATGCAAATTCCGCCCACCCCTAAAATAAACCTCAAAAATATATCTCACCTCTTAAATAAATCTGTTGAATGAAAAATCTCACACACACACAGGATTTTCTTTTACACACAGTGAATATAGATCACCAGACTCTCCAAAGTAAAACCAGTAATGGCAAGATTTCCCTCTATTTTGCCATACAAATACACATAAGCAACAAATCACATTGCTTCCCAGAGATTTTCAAATTGAAAAACACATTTCCAATTGGTCATACATAATAACACTTTTCAACTGACTTCTTCACCCCTTCTGCTTAATGCCAGTTTCCATAGCAACAGCTCATGCAACATTCAACTTAACTGTCAGGTCACAAGTTCACCACAGAATGTTGCAAATAAGAACAGCAAGTGTGGTTGCTTTTGCAAAACATGCCCTTATCCTTTCTGCTGTACCTTTCAAAACATTTTTTACTAACCAATAAGAAACATGCTTTTTAAACAAAGTAAAATGCACCCTATTTTTGAATGTATAATCTTCTTAAACAGCCAATCAAATCTCTACTTTCTTAAAAACAGCATCTTCTCCACCATTTTAGATATCTCTCATTCTACCAACTGACTACCTCAGCTACAGACATCTTTTCATTACCTACAGAGATCCCTTCAAGGTGCTTTCAGTGTGGATTCTTGGGCACAGCTATGTATTCTGGTGCAAAAGGTATGCTGAAAGCAGAGGTATTGACAAAGACCTACCTTTGCAAAATGTAGACATTAAATGGATTGGACAGAGAGTATTAAAGTGGCACCAATTGATGCCTTTGGTTAAAACCTTTTTGCATCTCCAACCCCCTGACCTCATGATTGTGCACTGTGGTGGCAATGACCTAGGCACATTGACTGGGGTACATCTGGAAATGCTAATGAAGGACACCTTTGCAGAATTGATGTTGCTTTTCCCCCAAACTGCCTTTGTATACTCTAACATATGCCAAAGACAGAAATGGAAGTGGTCCAATCAATTTTGTCCACAGATTGAAAAAGCTAGAAAAAATGTCAATAAAGCTGTTTCTGCTTACCTCAGAGACCATAGAATGGGCTCCATATATAACAACAATCTACGTTTCTATATGGAGGGCATCTACAGAAGTGACGGAGTACACTTCACTGATGACGGGAACAGAGTGTTTCTCAACAACGTAAAGCTTTGCATCCGCACCTACATGTAGCTGCAAGAAACTCATAATAAACACAAGGGCTCTTTTTAGAGCCACCCAATAACCCAACATATAACCTAGTTTTATGTAAAAAAAATCTTAATTATTTTTGCTAGGAGTTGCGCACCCAGCGTGACTTAGAGCTGCGCACCCATCGCGTTCACACTAGGGGGCCATGCTGAGCACCGCGCACCCCTCGAGTTCACACCAGATGCCGCGCTGGGAGCCACGCACCCCTCACGTTCACACTAGGGGGGCCACACTGAGCGCCGCCCACCCCTTGCGTTCACACCAGGGGGCCGCACTGGGAGCCGCGCACCCCCCACGTTCACACCAGGAGGCTGCACTGAGCGCCGCCCTAGGGTCGCGACTCCAATTTTTTTTTTTTTTAAACTGTCCACTTTCAATAATTTTCATTTGCCCCGCAGACCCCATCCCCCGGAGCCTGGCCTGTCCATTGGGGACCGTGGGGGGAGCCCCAATGCCCCCATGGTCCATGCCGGCTCTCCGCCTCCTGTGGGAGCCGGCATTGCTTTTCCACACGGGGAGCTGTTAACATGCAGCTCCCCGTGTGGAAAAGCAATCGGCTTTGGATTTTTGAAGAGTGAGCAGGTTTCCTTGCTCTCGCTTCCAAAATCCAAAGCAAGTTTGCTATGACAGGGCGGGAGCCACACAGCTCTCGCCCTGTCATAGCAAACAGCAGTGTCACGGGGGTGGGCACCCCGGGACACTACAGGAGCTGGCCCTGGGGGGTGGCTGTCCCCAGGGCCATCAAGGGCTCCTGCAGGGGGACCGCGCAGCCCCCTTCCCAACTAGTGCACAGCCCCGGGGAGAGGGTGGTCCCCGGGTCTCTGGGGTCCGTAACGGACCCCCAAATTTACATGATTAGTGCGGTCCCCGGGGCATGTGGGAAGGCTCGAGCCCCCCCACAGGTTTAATTAATGAAAAAATGAAGCCCCAGGGGGTGGCGGTCCCCGGGGCTGTGGGGGGCCCCTCTGCCCCCGCAAATATTTGAGAAAAGCCCCGGGGGTGGTGGTCCCCGGGGCTTGGGGGGCCCTTGGAGGCCCCCCACAAATTAAACAAACCCCGGGGGTGGCGGTCCCCGGGGCTGCGGGAGGGCCGTGTGCCCTCCCGCAAATTATAAACATAGCCCCGGGGAGGTGGCGACCGCCAGTAGGTAATATATATTACCTACTGGCGGTCGCCAGTAGGTAGTTATAGTTAGGACCTAGGTTCCATAGGAAAAGCGTTTTTTGATTTGCCAATAACTTTGGCGCCGGTTGACGAATCTTCTCGAAATTTTCAAAACTAATGGCCCGCTACGGTCAGCTCCCGTCATGAAAGTTTCGGGGAGATTCGTCAAGCGGGAACTGAGAAAAAAAAGGGTGTCCCAAAACGCGTTTTTCCCATGTTAATTTCCATAGGAACTTTAGACACGGCTACAGCCCGAACTGCTGAACGGAATTTCACCAAATTTGGCAAAAATTTAGCTTTTGGTCCAGAAAGCACTCTTTTGTTTAAATGGTGTAAATCCATTCAGTATTTCCTGAGAAATTCAAAAAAGAACAATACTGATATCTGAGCACCGAGGAGTCGCGACTCCTCCCGAGCACGAGCTGACTTTTGATTGGCTGCCAACACTCCAAACCAGGAAGTGTTGGCAGCCATCTTGTGACTCGGTAACTGAGTCACAAGAAAAAGGGGGAAAAAAGGTTGCAAAATAAGAAAAGGGGGCAGGGTAGAAAGACCCTGACCCGCTAGGTCTGGTCAGTGGTCCCACAAGGACCCCCAGGCCCAAAAAAAAGCATTTTTTTAAAAACGTCCGAAGTTGCGCTGGGTGCACGAATCCGGACGAGAAAATTTAAAAAAACAAAGCGCGGTCTCTCGCGCTTTGTTTTTTATAAGCCCCGGGGTTGGCCAGGTCCCGGGAGCAATGAGTAATTTATTTGTGGCAGCTCGCAGGGGCCCCCGCAGCCCCGGGGACCGCCACCTCCCTAGGGCTTGTTGATTAAATGCATGGGGTGGTCGTAACCCCCCCCACATTGCCCCGGGGACTGCCACATCCCCGGGGCATTTGTAATTAAAAGGCGGGGGGCCTCGCTGGCCCCCCAAGCCCTGGGGACTGCCACCTCCCCGGGGCTTTATTCATTAATTAGAGGGAGGGGCCTCGTGGGCCCCCTAAGCCCCGGGGACCACCACCTCCCCGGGGCTAATAAAATTTAGGGAGGGGCCGCAAGACCCCCCTCATGGAGCCCTTGTTGGCCCTGGGGACCACCACCCTCCAGGGCCGGCTCCTGCAATGTCCGGGGGTGCCCAACCCCTGGACATTGCCGTTTGCTAAGACAGGGCGGGAGCACGGCTCCCGACCTGTCATAGCAAACTCTGCTTTGCTTCATTGAAGCGAGAGTAGGAAACCTGCTCTCGCTTGAACGAAGCAAAGCAGAATTGCTTTTGGGCAAGGGGAGCTGCATGTCATCAGTTCCCCTTGCCCAAAAGCAATGCCGGCTCCCGCAGGAGGCGGGGAGCCGGTGGGACCATAAGTGCTCCCCCACAGTCCCCGGGGCCAGAAGTGGCTCAGGAGGGGGACACGCGGCCCCCATATCTAATTTTTTTTTTTCGAGTTTGGAGTCGTGACTCCAGCGCGGCTCTCAGCGCGGCCCCCCGTGTAATTGCGATGGAGTTGCGAATCTACCTTAAATAAATAATTAAGTAGTATATAATGTAGAAGGTAGTGTTGTATTTGTGAAGTTGTTTTAAAAAGGTACTATGATTGAAGTTAATGACAAGATTACAATTGATAGAGTTGTTAAAAATATATAAACTTAAAAAATAATAGTTAAAGTTGAAAGGTGTGTTGTGTTGTAGTGCATTGAGTTTGTGCTTTTGTTTTGTGAATTCACGCTGGGTTCGCAAATCCCCCCCAAAAATAAAAAAAATTGTATGTGTAAATTTTTTTTATACTCAGTATTCATTTATAGGGTGACTCTAAAAAGAGCCCTTGTTTTCATTCTGAGTTTGTTGTAGCTACATGTAAGTGCCGATGCAGAGCTTTAGGTTGTTGAGAAAGACTTCGTTTCCATGATCTGTGAGGTGTACTCCATCACTCCTGTAGATGCCATCTATATCAAAACGTAGATTGTTGTTATATATGGAGCCCATCCTATGGTCTCTGAGATAAGCAGAAACAGCTTTATTGACATTTTTTCTAGCTTTCTCAATCTGTGGACAGAATTGATTTGACCACTTCCATTTCTGTCTTTGGCATATTTAAGACAATACAAAGACAGTTTGAGGTAAAAGCAACATCAATTGTGCAAAGGTGTCCTTCATTAGCATTTCCAGACCTACCCTAGTCAATGTGCCTAGGTCATTGCCACCACAGTGCACAATCATGAGGTCAGGGGGTTGGAGATGCAAAGAGGTTTTAACCAAAGGCATCAATTGGTGCCACTTTAATCCTCTCTGCGCAATCCATTTAATGTCCACATTTTGCAAAGCTAGGTCTTTGTCAATACCTCTGCGTTCAGCATTACCTTTTGCACAAGAAAACATAGCTGTGCCCAACAATGCACACTGTAAGCATCTTGAAGGGATGTCTGGAAGTAATGAAAAGATGTCTGTAGCTGAGGTAGTCAGTTGGTAGAATGAGAGGTATGTAAAATGGTGGACAAGATGCTGTTTTTTAAAAAGTAGAGAATTGATTGGCTGTTTAAGAACATTGTACATTCAAAAATCGGGTGCATTTTACTTTTTTTTAAAAGCATGGGGCATATTAGCAAGACCCACGTTAAAATGATCGCCGTTTTAGCGGCAGGAAACTGCCGCTAAAACGGCGATAATGGGCTTGCTAATATGCGTTAGTGGAATTCCAATAGAAGCCCAGGTTAGATGTCCTGCACATCTAACCTGGGCTTCTATTGAATTTTATAACGCATATTAGCAAGCCCATTATCGCCGCTTTAGCGGCAGTTTCCTGCCGCTAAACGGCGATAATTTTAACGTGGGTCTTGCTAATATGCCCCCATGTTTATTATTGGTTAGTAAAAAATGTTTGAAAGGTACAATAGAAAGGATAAGATCATATTTTGCAAAGTCAACCACACCTGCTGTTTGCATTTGCAACATTGTGTGGTGAACTTGAAAATATGGTGAACTTGTGACCTGTCAGTTAAGTTGAGTGTTCCATGAACTGTTACTATGGAAACTGGCATTAAGCAGAATGGGGTAGGGTTGAAACTTAACTGTGGACATAAAATGTGAATTTGTAATTTATATGTAAGTAATATGTTATTACAGTGACATTTCCCAAGTCAGTACTATCTTTAGAAGTGGTGTGTTATTAAATAATAGTGGTAAATTTATTTGTAATATATTTTTGAACTCCCGTATGAATTCGCGGCTCCATCGCGTTGGTGCACGGTGGAGTCCCGACTTCTAAAACAATCTAGAAGCAGTTTGAGCACTTTTAGAAGTCAGTTGCTAAGGGTTAATATGTCTAACCAATAGAAATGTGTTTTACAATTTGAAATAATCTTGGAAGGAATGTGGGGGCATATTAGCAAGACCGGCGATAAAATTATCGCCGCTTTAGCGGCAGGAAACTGCCGCTAAACGGCGATAATGGGCTTGCTAATATGCGTTATAGAATCCAATAGAAGCCCATGTTAGATGTCCTGCACATCTAACCTGGGCTTCTATTGGAATTCTATAACGCATATTAGCAAGCTCATTATCGCCGTTTTAGCGGCAGCTTCCTGTCGCTAAAACGGCGATAATTTTATCGCCGGTCTTGCTAATATGCCCCGTGATTTGTTACTTACATGTATTTGTGTGGAGAAAGAGAGGGAAACTTTGCCCTTACTGGTTTTACCTTGCTGAGACTGGTGCATTATATTGATTGTGTGCTAAAGAAAATTCGTTAAGACTTTGTGATATTTTAAATTCAACAAATCTATTTGGAAGGTGAGTTATACATTTTGTGAGGTGTATTATGTATTAGATTTATTTTAAAATTTTTAAATGTATTCAAAAACGGATGTTTTAAATATATTATTAAATGTAGAGATGGTTATTGTAGTTTGTTTTATTGTACTTAAACGTAGGGGTGGGCGGAATTTGCGTAGTCACGCTACGCAAAGTTCTGCGAAACGGCAAAAAATTTCCACGAGCACGCGGAATTCCGCGTGCTCGCAAAATTTCTTGTTCCGCCCGTTGAGGTTTAATTTTTGTGACAGGAGCATCTTGCCAGAATGAATCCTGCCCTGTATATTTATCCAAGAAGATGCCACCGTTTTGTGTAATACCCCTACTCAACTGGAGTACTTTCTACTGGCTAATCAGTAAGTGCTACCTCGTTGGGTAAATGTATAGTGCCTTTCCTACACCGCAGCTGCGTAAAGGATAAGAAGAATTATCTCCAGTACTCGCATTTCAATGCTTTCTCCTCTGAGTGGAAGGGCTCAGCTACACCGCTTGTCCTCGATGCTGTAGAGAGGAGGATAACCACTGGTAAACTGGGAACTTTAGTGAATCTTACGTGGCGGCCAGCCAAGTCCTCCTAGCACCTTCTAGGAATATCACAAACTACAACCAGTCAGAAAGCGAAGAGCCCCGCGAGCTTACGCATAATAAAATAACCTGCACCTGTGTTCGCACACGGTTGTTTACTTCTCTGAGATGGAACGTCCTGCCGTGGCCGCGGGTTCTCGAAATCTCAGAGTATGTATCGGTACAGGAAACATAAATGGAAATAGTTGTGTTACAAAACCGATAATCTGTGAAGCGCTTTGTTGACCCCAGACTTTGCAAATGGCGCAGCAAGTTAGAGAAAGTTAATAGATTTCCTTTCAAATTCAATTATTTCGTTTAATGGTTAACCGTGGCTGGAGCCTGCCCCTAGGAAAAATGGACTGGCCAGTTCTCAATTACTGTATGGCCCATGTATTCCGCGGACGTGCTCAGCCGGGTGTTGCCGCCTCTGGCTCTCACAGCAGACTCCATAACGCGGAATAAACGAGCTGCCGCGTGCAGGTGTGCGCGTGAGGGCTCTGGCTGGGAGCACCGTCAGTGAGTGAGAGAGTGGCCCGGCAAGGTGTCTGTTGTTTTAAATGAAAGCTAACAGTGCAGTGTTTTACTTATGTAGCTACACCATGCCTCCTCACTCTGATATTTAAAACTAAACCACCACAAACAGCTTTGGCTAATAAAAACAGAGAAAACTGCAATTTTGCTGTTCTATTTTTGAGTGTTGTGCATTCACTGTTGAAAGTGTGTCCTCTGGGATGGTGTCTATTTCGTTGTCATTATTTTCCTCAAAACATGCACCATGGTCTGGATTCTTGAAAGTAGATTTCCTCCTCTTCTCACAAATAAGGAAAGCATATGTCTTGGTGAGCCCCCACTGCAGCCGGCCCAATAGCAGCAGCCCCTCCTCGCCTGCCTCACGAATTCTACACGAGGATTGCGCTTGAGAAAATGAAGGATGCAACGAGCACCATCAAGAATTACAGCTAACATTTCTGGGTGGAAATGGGGAGAAAGCACATCTGCTTAGTCACAACCTCGCTCATGAATTTGTTGGCGGATTAATGCGTTACAGAATTTGAGCTTCAACTCGGGCACCTGCTTTATTTATATCTGTAAGTGCTTCCTGTTGAGGTTTAATTTTTGTGACAGGAGCATCGTGCCAGAATGAATCCTGCCCTGCATATTTATCCAAGAAGATGCCACCGTTTTGTGCAATTCCTCTACTGTACTCACCATCACCATACCCACGAATTCCGTTCCACCGCGGATCGCGGAATTTTCAACAATTCCGCGTTCCGCGCGGAACACGGAATTGCCAAAATTTCGCAAATTCCGCGAGCCGAACGGAATTTACCGCCCACCCCTACTTAAATGTTGTTTGAAAAAGATACTGTATAGTAATATGTGTATTTTGGAAGATGGATTAGTGATTATGGTAGTTTGTTTTAGTGTGTGGATAGGTATATTTGTAGTATACTGCATAATTGTAGCTGTTGCTTTAACTTTGGAGGCGAAGTCTGTCAAGTTTTAAGGTGTGCATGGACTTCTGTCTCTAGTATGTTTCTACTTGTATCTGTATTTTCATATGTCTTATACATTTTAAGGTGCATGATGTATAACAAAGAGCTGTTGCTGTTTTTTATGTGGTAGGGTGTCGAGTGTGTGTACTAGTAGAATGGTGAACATGCAGCACAAAAGTGTGGTTTGAAAGATGCTCAGATAAGGTATTATTAATTAGGCTTCTTTCTTCTAGTCTGTAGAAAGGTATAGTTGAAAGATGCCGCATAGTTTTAGATGTTTGGTTGCAATTGTAAGTTTGTTCTTTGAATTTTTAAGGTTTGCATAGTGTTATGATGCTGATTTATTTATGTATGTATGGTTATAGTAATATGGTGAGACTTTTACCAAAAAGTACACATTCACTTATAAAATCACCCAGTCATTTCCTATGTAGTCATGTAAATCCCCAGATGTTACCTCTGTAGTCATGGAATCACACAAGTGTTATCTATGTACTTCTTTAATCCCCAGATGTTACTAGTGGAATCACCAATGTATTTGCTGTACAGTGCTTCAATCACCCATACACTATCCTTGCACTCTTTGAATCACATAGAGATTTTTCTTGTAGTTATGTAATCATCCAACCAGTACTCATGTACTTTTAAAATCACCCAGTCACTAGCCTTTGCACTCTTGTGATCACTCAGGCAATGTCATAGTAGTTCAGTAATCTCCCAGGCAGTACTCATAAACTTATAAAATCACCCACTCACTTGCTATCTACTCCAGTAATCCACCAGATATTACCCCTGTAGTCATGCAATCAGTCAGGCAGTACTTATGTGCTACCCCTACAGTCATGTAATCATGCAGCCTGTATGTATGCACTCATGTAATAACCTATACACTACTCTTGCAGTCATAGAATCATGCAATTTGTACTATTGCACTCATCTATTCATCTAGGCAGCACGTAATGACTCATCTATGCTTTCAGTTGCTATTTATACACTTATCTGTGCTCTCAATGTCTATATCTGCACTCGTGCAATTAGCCAGTCACTTTTAATCTTCTCCTGCAATTACCCAGTGACTACTCTTGCACAAATATAATCTCCCAAGCAGTACCCATGGAGTTACGCAATCACTCAAGCAGATCTAATACATGTATTAGTTAGAAAGTTTCAGTTTATTCCAGAAATATTGTATACATATTTCTTTTAGATATGATGATGTAAGGTAGAGTCATATGTATGTGTGCTTGTAACAATATGGAGAGACTTATAGCTCAGTTATGTAATAGTCTGCTGCTTTATATTTAGCTAGGCCCAAGACTCATGCAGTTATAAAAACACCCGAGTAGTTGTCATGCAGTCTTCCAATGATGGAGACACTACATATGCAGTGCTGTAATCATTGAGGAATGAGTGCTGCACTGATACAATCTTCTAGGTACTATCTATGCACTCACACAATCAGCAAGATATTACCCATGCACTGTTTCAATCATGTAGCTACTACTCATGCACTTACATATTAACCCAGGCACTACTGTTGCAGTCCTTATATCACAGAGATACTACCCTTGTACTCATGTAATCACCCAGCCTGTAGTCAATCTGTTATGAAATCACCCAGGCACTGCTTTTGCTCTCTTTTATCCACTCACTTTGTATCTCAGTAGTCCTGTAATCACCCAGTCTGTACTCATGCAGTTTGAAAATCTCCCACTCACTTTTTAAATATTCCAGTAATCCTCTAGATATTCCCCTGCAAATATACAATCACGCAGGCACTAGTTATGTACAACCCCTACAGTAATGCAGTGATGCAGGCTGTACTTATGCAGTCATGTAATAACACACACTCTACCGTTGCAGTCATAGAATCACCCAGGCCCTACTGTTGCAGTCATCTATTCACGGAGGTACTACTCCATGACTCATCTATGCCTTCAGGTGCTATTTTTAGACTTATCCATGCACTTAATGTTTATGTGTGCAGTAATGCAATTAGCTAGTCACTATCCATCTTCTTGTAAAGTTACTCAGTGACTACCCTTGCACTTATAGAATCAGCTAAGCACTACTCATGGAGTTCTGCAATCACTGATGCAGAGCTATTACATGTGTCAGTTTCTAGGTTTCTCTATATTCCAGAAATATTGTATACCTATTTCTCTTAGATTTGATGATGATTTGAAAAGGTAGAGACGTATGTGTGCACGCTTTTAACAATAAGGAGAAACTTATGGTTGAATCATGTAACAGTATGCTGCTTTAGATTTGGCTAGGCCCAACACTCATGCAGTAAGAAAAACACCCAAGTACTACCCATGCAGTCTTCCAATGATGCAGGCAGAACATATGCACTGCTGTAATCAGTCAGGCATTACTGCTGCACTTATGCAATCATCTAGGCACTACCTATGCACTCATACAATCAGTGAGGCAGTAGTTATCTAGTACCACTACAGTCATGCAGTCAAGCAGGCTGTACGTATGCAGTCATGTAATAACCCACACTCTACCGTTGCAGTCATAGAATCACCCAGGCCCTACTGTTGCAGTCATCTATTCTCGGAGGTTCTACTCCATGACTCATCTATGCCTTCAGGTGCTATGTTTTGACTTATCCATGCACTTAATATTTATGTGTGCACTCATGGAATTAGCAAGGCAGTAGTTATGTAGTACCCCTACAGTCATGCAGTCATGCAGGCTGTACCTATGCAGTCATGTAATAACCTACACTCTACCGTTGCAGTCATAGAATCACCCAGGCCCTACTGTTGCAGTCATCTATTCACATAGGTACTACTCCATGACTCATCTATGCCTTCAGGTGCTATTTTTAGACTTATCCATGCACTTAATGTTTATGTGTGCAGTAATGCAATTAGCTAGTCACTTTCATCCTCTTGTAAAGTTAGTCAGTGACTACCCTTGCACTTATAGAATCAGCTAAGCACTACTCATGGAGTTCTGCAATCACTGACGCAGAGCTATTACATGTGACAGTTTCTAGGTTTCTCTATATTCCAGAAATATTGTATACATATTTCTTTTAGATTTGATGATGATTTGAAAAGGTAGAGAAATATGTGTGTACGCTTTTAACAATAAGGAGAGCCTTATGGTTGAATCATGTAACAGTGTGCTGCTTTAGATTTGACTAGGCCCAACACTCATGCAGTTGGAAAACCCCCAAGCACTACCCATACAGTCTTCCAATGATGCAGGCAGAACATATGCACTGCCGTAATCAGTTAGGCATTACTGCTGCCTTATGCAATCATCTAGGCACTACCTTTGAACTCATGCAATCACCAAGGTATTACCCATATACTCGTTCAATCATGTAGCCACTACTCATGCAGTTATATAATCACCCACCTACTACCATTGTACTATTTCAATCACGGAGCTACTACCCTTGTAATTATGTAATCACTAAGCCAGTAGTCATACTGTGAAGGAATTACCCAGGCACTCGTGTAATCACTTAGACACTACCCCATTAGTCTTTTTTTTGTCCTCATACATGGCACTGGCCCAAGATCTGAAGCTGTGCATAGGCAAACCGGGAAGCTGCGTCCACAAGATCTGTATAGCCTTTTTCCAACTATATATCTGGAGATATATACGGTCTCACCATTCTCCAACATAGTTTAGATATGCCTTAATCATCGGACCTGTTAGGTGGCATCTCAATTATATTCCCCGGGTAGGAAACTCCCCTTAGATATTTTCTGTCAAGGTCGCCCATATTGGGTCCCACATCGTTTTTCTTTTAGCTGACTCCCTTATGCAGTCGGCCCGGCAGGTGTTCCTAACATATACAATCCACTCTCTTAGTGACGATGCAGGCTGGACTACCCATTTCATGCAGATTTCTCTGCGTGCCGTAACTATCAATACAAATAACAGATGTGCCAAGGATTTGTTCACCATATAATTTTTATCACCACTAAGGGGCCGATTCCGATTCGGGCCGGAAATCGTACCGACCGACTCGGTCCGGGAATAAAGTCCGACCGACATGTACCGGCGCTGCCCGACCTGGGTAGTACGATGAAATGCATGTGAAACACGAACGACTCGTACGGAACACAAGCCGAACGACCGAACAGGACGGAAACAAGCTATCCGGCCGGAAAACCACGTGAATCGAACCGACCGACACGCACCAGGAAGGAACCCGAACGAAACGTACACGTGAACTCCGAGCCACGTAGTACGATGCAATGCGTGGAAAACCAGACCGAGTCACACGGAGACCAAGCCGCACGACCGACACGCATACAAAACCCAGCCGAAGCAACCCAATACACCGCGACCGACGCGTACGCCGCACAATAAACATAGCAGAAACACAGCGTGAACGACTCGGAGAAGCTGGCACGAGACAACTGCAGCGTCCTACCCGGTCAGAAGAACGTCTCCTACATGCACAAAAAAAACAAATGGAAAAATACAAAAAAAAGGGCCAAACACGCAATGACAAAGTCAATAAATACAGGGGGAAAAAAACAGGGAACAAGGACACACCCCCAACTCCACCTATATAAAGGCCACAAATCCCTACCATGATCCCTTGCAAATTCCACTGACCTGCCAGCACAGAACACCATCACACAGCAACCACAGACACACTCACAGCTCATCCATCACACAAGCCACACACCATTAGCACCTCAACAAATAGCACCCTCACATACACCCAGCAAAACCTACACACACACACCCTCACTTGCACAAACACACACATCAATCACCACCACCACCCATCACCATGCCCCCAAAGAAGAACCATAAGTTCCTAGACAGTGAATTGGAAGTCCTGGTAGATGAGATCCTCAGGGTAGAGCCACACTTGTTTGGCACATTGGTCCAACAGACCCCCATGTCGCAGAAAACCAAGATGTGGGAGAGGATCGTCGACAGGGTCAACGCACAATCACCATGTTTGCGCACAAAGGAAGACATCCAGAACAGGTGGTATGATGTGCGCAGGAGGGTCAGGGACCTACTAAAGAAGGATTACATCGTGAGCCAGCGCACCGGCAGTGGCCCTCCTGCCAAACCACTATACCTCAGGCCCTGGGAGGAGAAGGTGCGGGCCATCCTACCACCAGTGAGCGTATTTGGACTAACAAACATCCCAGAGCCTGGTGAGTACACAACTAATATACACAATATTGTGGGGCAACACACACACATCACTGTCAAGGGGCTAGTCAAACCATGCACCCTTAGCAAATCCACAGCAACCAGAAGATAATCATACCAAGATGACTATGTTAGTCAGAGAAACACAATACCTGCCATCTCATAGTGATATGTAATAGTGTCATGACAGGTACAAACATAACAATAAATAGAGCAAGCCAGTGGCACAAATATAACAAACAAAGGGGCATATTAGCAACGTGGTTATCGCCGCTTTAGCGGAATTTTCCCGCTAAAGCGGCGATAATTCAACTGCCCTATTAGCAAGCTGTCGCTAACTGCTGTTAGCGACAGCTTCTAGGCGATAGCGACCGGGTTGGGTGCCGCTTGCATGCCAGCGATATTTATCGCTAATTGCATGCAAAGTAGGCGTTCCCAACCTAAAAGCGACTGGAAACAGTCGCTAAGGTCGCTAACGCCTATGTGAGCGAGGCAGGGGAGGTGATTAACGAACCAGCGCTAAACACGTTTAGCGCTTGTTTGTTAACGCCTGGTCCAAACCTGACTTAGCCATGTAATCCAATGGGAGGTGGATTACATGGCTAAATCCCCTTGCCCTATTACCAAGCTAACACTGGTCACAGTGCGAATATCACTTGTTTTCAAGCGATATTCACACTGTTCTCCAGGGTTTCTATCGCTTTGGAGATAAGCGTTGCTGATAGCACGCTATCTCCACGATAGAAACCTGCGATAGCCGGCGATAATTATCCTAGCGCTAACTGCGCTTAGCGATAATTATCGCCGGTTATTGCTAATAGGCCCCAAGCAGTCACATATGTTGCCACCACCAGAACACCACCTCACAGGGAAGCTCACTGAAAGGAAGGAATTCTGGGTATGCTGGTGAAGTCAGTGTAGGCAATAGCATGATGAGAGTTGTAGTCACAGATATTGGTCAGCCTCACAATTGGCCCATCAACACCACTCTCAACCATGCACACATCACAGGGAGTAGAAAAGGACTGACAAGATGGCTGACACTGGATACTGCTGTGGGGAGCACAAGGCCCTGCTGGGAACTGGCCACCAACAAACAACAGGAACACACTGTCAGCCATCTTGCCATTGCTGTCACACTCACACACAGTGAAGTACACTCAAAAGGAAGGAAGTATGGGCATGCTGGGAACGGGGCGTAGGCAATAGCATGATGGGAGTTGTAGTCACAGACATTGGTCAGCCTCACAATTGGCCCATCAACACCACTCTGAACCATGCTCACATCACAGGGAGTGGGAAAGGACTGACAAGATGGCGGACACTGGGGACTGCTGTGGGGAGCACAAGGCCCTGCTGGGAACTGTGCACCAACCAACAGCAGGACACCACTGAC
The DNA here is from genome assembly GCA_963921515.1 of Calotriton arnoldi. NCBI lineage: Eukaryota > Metazoa > Chordata > Amphibia > Caudata > Salamandridae > Calotriton > Calotriton arnoldi. The sequence continues at coordinate 259,754 of CAWUFW010012218.1, read as the reverse complement.
TGACATCCTGAAAGCCAAATTGCCCCCTGCAATGGAAGCACGTTCCATGGTGGGATATCTGGCTGGGTGGGAAGGATGACTGACAGCTCTGACCATAGTTACAAGCAGCTCATCCCACATACCCCCTTAACACAAACTCCACACAACTCACCTGGGAGAATGCAATGCCTCACACTGTAATTTAACATCCCACAAAGAACCACCACACTGGGTTATGCTGTGTGAAGCACAGGGACACTTTTGGGACTTGTAGCCAAACAAACGCCAGGACAACACTGTCAGCCATCCTGCCAGCACAGGCACACTACCCCACAGGGAAGCAGAGTCAAAAGGAAGGAAGTATGGGCATGCTGGGAAGGGGGTGTAGGCAATAGCATGATGGGAGTGGTAGTCACAGCTCAACATCCCCCACCCACATAGCCCAGCAAACCAGCACTGAAGCATGCACACTTCACAGGGAGTGAAAAGCCACTTCAAAGATGTCTGACACTGGCCTCAGCTGTGGGGAGGCCAAGGCCATGCTGGGAACTGTGCACCAACAAACAACAGGACCACCCAAGAGTCTGCTCAGAACATCCTCAGGTTTACAATAAACTGGATGACTGCAAACTCTTTAAAAATCAATCCTGATAAAACCGAAGTCCTAGCAATTCCGGCAAAAAATAACCCATGGAGCGGCTTGTTCTGGCCCCAAGAGCTGGGGGCCTGTCCCAGCCCAGCACCAGTTGTAAAAAGCTTGGGAATTAAGATCGACTCCGAGCTCTCCATGGTAAATCAAGTCAACTCGGTGGTGGGTACTTGCACTGGTCTGCTGAGACAACTGAGGAAGCTGGTTCCACTGCTCTCAGCTTCATCGCTGGAAACCATTGTACGAGCAACCATCGTCTCGCGACTCGACTATGGCAATGCGCTCTATGTCGGGCTCCCCAGAAACTTATGAATAAGCTACAGGTGGTACAGAATGACGCCGCCAGGCTGATTTTCAGGTTGCCCAGAAGAACCCATGCCACTCTTTGCTGCGCAAACTGCATTGGTTGCCGGTTAGGCAAAGAGCGAAGTTTAAGGGACTCTGTATTGCCCATAAAGCCTTTTACGGTCACGCCCCAGAGTACATAAGGGAACGTTTAATTAAATATGTGCCTAGACGGGCGCTCCGCTCAGCTGAAGCCGCCCAGATGGTCTGCCCGCGGGGTAACTGTGCTTCCAAAGGAGGACGAGCCTTCTCGGTCCTCCTGCCACAACTCTGGAACCGGCTGCCCGATACTCTCCGTAAGGAACATGGTCTGCTCCCTTTCCGGAAGCAGCTTAAAACCATCCTTTTCAGAGAGGCTCTAGACATGACCTAATTCTTCCTAGTACCATGGTGACCACCCGGCCCTGATGCTGTTCTCTTCTTCCGAAGCGCTAAGAGACCTGTCGGTATACACGCGCTATATAAGAATACAATAACATAACATAACATAACACACTGTCAGCCATCTTGCCATTGCTGTCACGCTCACACACAGTGAACTCCACTCAAAAGGAAGGAGGTATGGGCATGCTGGGAAGGGGGCGTAGGCAATAGCATGATGGGAGTTGTAGTCACAGACATTGGTCAGCCTCACAATTGGCCCATCAACACCACTCTGAACCATGCTCACATCACAGGGAGTGGAAAACTACTGATAAGATGGCTGAAACTGTGTACTGTTGTAGGGAGCACAAGGCCCTGCTGGGAACTGGGCACCAACAAACAACAGGACCACACTGTCAGCCATCTTGCCATTGCTGTCACACTCACACACAGTGAACTCCACTCAAAAGGAAGGAGGTATGGGCATGCTGGGAAGGGGGCGTAGGCAATAGCATGATGGGAGTTGTAGACACAGATATTGCTCAGCCTCACAATTGGCCCATCAACACCACTCTGAACCATGCTCACATCACAGGGAGTGGGAAAGGACTGACACTGGGGACTGCTGTGGGGAGCACAAGGCCCTGCTGGGAACTGTGCACCAACCAACAGCAGGACACCACTGACTGACATCCTGAGAGTCAACCTGAACCCACTGCAAGGGTGGCATGCTTCATGGCGGGATAACTTGGCTGGGTGGAGAAGGAGGGCCGGATGTCCACCAAATACAATCAATGCTGGCCATGCACACACCTCAACATTCACATTTAAATGCCTCAGGTTTGCAGGACAATGTGCTACACCAATATCAACCTCTTACTGTGACAACTTAGGTCAATGCAAAGTACAGGGCCGCATCCAGAGGTACAGTCACAACTGTCAGGTGTGTGAACCATTGATGCCTGTAGAAACATAACATACATTGTGTGTCTCTTCCAAAAACAGGTGATTATGGGGACACAGCAGCAGACGATGAGGAGTCCCAGTCCCAGGCTCCGGGGGACACTGAGCTCACTGGTGTGGAACAGCCTCTGCCCTCCTCGGATGGCATAGACCTACCTGGCACCTCCGGTGTGAGTCATCATGCAGCACCAGCAGGACCAACATCTGCACCCCGTGCACCCACTCCTCCAACAACTGCCAACACACAGACCACCCCCGCCGACACAGACAGACCAAGGACCACAAATGACAGCAGCACAGGGACCCTGGCCCAACGTCGAGCTACGGACAACGACCACAGTAACAACCCACAAGGGGGCCCAGGGACACCTGTGCGTGCCACCGCAGGTCCCGCACGTGTCGCCAGGGGTGGTGGGAGGGGTGGTAGATATAGGTCGCTGTTTGCAGAGGGGTCTGGACTGCATGATGACCCACAACTGGTACGCATTGCTGATGCGTACCAGAATAGCATCGGAGAGGTCACCCAGGTAGTGGGGATCCTCAAGGACATTCAACAGCAGCCCGCTTGGACTCTCACATGTCCCGTGTGGAGACACACATGTCCCATGTGGAGACACACATGGCTGGCATGGAGTCCAAGTGGGACACATTGCAAGAACTGACAGTGGTGCATACGGACATATTGACATGCCTCCGCCAGATTAGCACCAACATGGCCACACCTCCCTGTGTGCCCATAACATCTGGTGCTGCAACACCTGCAACTGCCACAGGGAGGGAGGAGGACTCTGGCGGAGAGTCCCCTGCACCGCAGCAGCCTGCACGTGAGGGTCCCCCCCCAAAGAAGAGGGTTCATCCGAGGAAGGAAAACTGAGAGGTCGATGGACATGTACATCCCCCAGGAAGCCAACACCTGTTCTGGAAATTCTCCTTTGTGTGCAAACAGTTCACCTTGTCGAATGCAACACAACTCACCCACATGACATGGGGAGTTCAAGTTGGACCAATGTATCAGATCACTGTTGACTTTACCCTGGACATTTCTGCTACCAAGACTTCCAACTCACCTGGGAACTTTGGATCACAATACCAATGTACAGCACCCACCATCATGTGCAATAACCTCACACATGTATGTAATAAACTCACCAATACACCATACTTGCCTCTGTTGTGATTCCAACGTTGTTATCGTCACTGAGATGATGATCTGCTAAATGACACCGTGCATGATAACTGCCACAGCAAGTTCAACACCGTCATGTGACTCATGGTGACGTGACACATATGAGGGAGACACACCACTAGGGCTACACAACATATACACACCAGGGCCATCGGACTCATCGCCTACACTGATGTTGCCAGGAAATAGTGGAATGCACAGACACCACACCTATTCAGAGTCCGTGTTAACTAGCCTACAGGTGCAGTAAGCAAATGTCAGTCAGAAGTAAGACCACAGACAACACACATCCCAAAGTGAAGCACAGGTTTATTACACATTTGCAACATGTTGTTTCCACCACAGATGCAAGGTAATCCCACGTGGCAGTGGCCACACAGCCAACAAGTGTGGAAGAAAGAAAGTCCAGGGGTGTGGGGCACATCACCTGTAGGGAAACGACTGCTTCCACCCTGGAAGTTGAATCATGGTGTCGGGGGATCCAAGTTGACCAAACAACTCTGAGAGCGCCCTGTGAAGGACAGACATGACACACAGTCAAAAGCACTGAAGAACAGGACAGAACTGCAATACCTACACAAAAACAAGTTAGCATGTCAACACTGTTGGGGAGTACAGACTACCTGTAAGGACACATCGCTGCACGCATACAGTCAAGTAGCACATGGCCACACTCAAACAGCAACAGAGCACATATCATGCAAACTCAAATCATTGACATGACATCTCTGGATACTCACATTCAGCTGAAGAAGCTGGTGATGAGCTGTGTGCGGACATCACCATCATCATCATCATCATCACTGGCATCATGGCCCAGGCCAGGATCCTCCACAGGTGGCGGATGTTGGTCATCGTCATCCAGGATGAGAGGTAATTCCTTCCGCACTGCCAGGTTGTGTAGCATGCAGCAGACGATGACAATCTTGCACACCCTTGCTGGGGCATATGGGAGGGCCCCTCCTGTCTTGTCCAGGCAGCGGAAGCGGATCTTCAGGAGACCAAATGTCAGCTCGATCACTCTCCTGGTCCGACCATGTGCCTCATTGTAGCGCATCTTGGCTGGTGTCACAGGGTTCCTGAGGGGTGTCAGCAACCACGGCATGTTGGGGTATCCGGAGTCACCTACAGACAGACAATTGCACATTAGCTGAGTTGGAAAAGAGTGCGGAACACAACATAGCAGAACACACACAATGGTACAAAGTCAGTACACACCGACAAGCCAGGCACGCTGGTTCCGCATCTGTGACATCATCCTCGGGATGCGACTACTCTCCTCACAAAGGCATCGTGTGCCGAACCAGGGAAACGGGCACACACATGTGAGATGGTCATATCTGCAAGACATACCACCCGAGCATTGATCGAGTGATAATGTTTACGGTTCCTGTATGCCTGCTCATGTGCCTGTGGTGGTACCAAAGCCACATGTGTCCCATCAATAGAGCCAATGACATGTGGCATCCTCCCCAGGGCATAGAAGTCACTCTTGACATCAGTGAGTTGGTGACGTGTAGGGAAATAGATGTACTGGTTCAGACATCTCAACATTGCCTCCAAAATATCGCGTAGCACACGGCTGAACATAGTCTGTGACATCCCACCAGCAGTCGCCACAGTGTGTTGAAAGGTACCGGTGGCAAAGAAGTGTAGGGCTGCCATCACCTTCACCTTGGGGGTCAGCGCTGTAGGGCACGGCCGGCCAGGTTGCAAATGTGGTGCCAGGCGCACTGCCAAATCCTCAATCAGCTTCCTGGTGAAGCGGTACCGTCGGATGCAGTCACGTTCCACCATTGTTGCAAGGTCAGGGAATGGTCTATGGACAGCTGGTGCCCTGCAGTGCATAGGTGAGGAAAGGAAGATTGTCAGTCACCCCACATATGTGGCATAGACCAGACTCAATATCACATGATACAACATTACGAGACACAAGTACATGATGTGTGTGCCGTTCCGTAAGGACATGTATGTCACCAAAATGGACAACATCTAACATCACAGTTCAACATGTGTCCTCAACAAGTCCCAGGTTGTGCAATGGGATATCATTAGGCTGTGTCACAGTACCCATGTACTGCTGTCACGTTCCAAACACACACCACAGTGACATGTGAGGACAGATGTGCCCCAGGCATCACAGCTCATTGACAGGTAGATTCCCAGGGACCCTGTATTGCCACATGGATACTGGCATGACATGGTGCATCATGAATACACCACAGCAAAACAACCATGACCCCCACAGGTAGTGCTCCCTGTTGCCTCGGCAGGACAGACATGGACGTCTGTGACACACACACGCACAACATCAAAGGCCATGCACAAACAGCGTGGATGTGGAGACTGTCTCCCATTGTGCACATGGAATCAGAGTCATTGTACACACAACATGCACACAGACTGTGGAGGGCCATCACCATTGTGGCAATGGGTCACCCTGTGACATACATACCGTCCCAAATGGGACTCAGGGGGTATATGACATGACATACACATACACAACCTGGAAATGTGACCATGCCACATGCTCTGAAATGAACAGTTGCACATCACAGTGGCCATGTGCACAACACACAAAGGAACCTGTCCCCATGAACACGTGCACAGCCTGGGAGTGGCTGCCCCCAAGTGCCACCCCAAAAACCACATGTTGACCCCCATACACAGAAAAGGTAATGCTGCCTTACATGCCTTAGGATACCGTGTGGACATGCTGTGGTGTTATAGGTGTGCCCCTGAGTCCCTGGCAAGTATATGTTACTGGCATACGTTCACCAGTGACAAGCATGGTGACATATGCGAGAAACCTGTACAGGGAAGCGTCGTACAGCAATGGACCGATCGGTGCGCACGCACTGGCCATTGCATTTGTCATGTGCGGGTATGCGTTGTACCCGGAATACGCGTTGTACAGCAATGGACCGATCGGTGCGCACGCACTGGCCATTGAATCTGTCATGTGCGGGTACGTGTTGTACAGCAATGGACCGATCGGTGTGCACGCACTGGCCATTGAATCTGTTGTGTGTGGGTACGCGTTGTACAGCAATGGACCGATCGGTGCGCACGCACTGGCCATTGAATCTGTCATGTGCGGGTACGCGTTGTACAGCTATGGACCGATCGGTGCGCACGCACTGGCCATTGTATTTGTCATGTGCGGGTACGCGTTGTACAGCAATGGACCGATCGGTGCGCACGCACTGGCCATTGAATCTGTCATGTGCGGGTACGCGTTGTACAGCAATGGACCGATTGGTGCACACGCACTGGCCATTGAATCTGTTGTGTGCGGGTACGTGTTGTACAGCAATGGACCAGCAATGGACCGATCGGTGCGCACGCACTGGCCATTGCATTTGTCATGTGTGGGTACACGTTGTACCCAGAATACGCGTTGTACAGCAATGGACCGATCGGTGCGCACGCATTGGCTATGGGCTGGCATGGCAACGGACGTGTTTTCAAATGTTTAACGAGTCTGATGCTGTGAATTCAGTTGGCCACCCACAACAATGTTGCAAATTCATGGGTGTCATGAAGTTGAACTTTCGAAGGATGCTGTGGGCGTGTGTAAGTGGTGCAATACCATGGATTGGCCAGATTTAGAAGATGCAAACGACTTGGACCTATCACTTTGGACACATGGGACAGTATCTGCCTCTGCAGCACACATATAATGCTGGCTGTTCCCCTGAGGGCTCACTTGCCTGCACTACATGCTCCAGGACGACATCTGCCACCAACACTGCTGCTGTCTCTGCATCCTGCAATGGCACGTACTGTGGAGAGAGCCCCAGCCTTCAGCCTTGAGGAGAACCAGGCCCTGCTGGACAGCCTCTTTCCAGAGTACAGCAAGCTGTATGGGAAACCAGGGGAGCAGGTGAGTGTGCTGTCCACTGCCTTACTAATTGTGCATGTTGTCTGACTAGCAAGACTTACAGTGTGCACACCACTGGCTATCATGCTCACTGAGTAGTTCCCCCCCCAAAGTGTGTAGTCACATGCACTGAACAGGTACAGTGCAGTAACAGTGCATTACAACAAGGTTTACTTCCCATGCAATTATACCATGTAGTAACTGCTGGCAAACTGTTCTTAGCCATCGTTGCACTGCCTGTGAACATCATATGCCCCTGTGATTGAGACATGTATATCCAACTGTGTGATGCACGGATATGTTGCATGTGTAGTAATGGCTTTTCACTTTGTCATCCTCACAGGTTGATGCCCACCAGAAGCAGGAAATCTGGCTGACCATCGCCCGGGCAGTGAGATCCGTGGGTGTCTACAGGCGCCGGATCCGCAACTGCCAGAAGAGGTGGCAGGACCTTCGGGCTGGACCCGGAGGATCGCAAGGGTCCAGCTGAAGCTGTCACCTCCTCGCAGGAGGGGCGGACACCGGACCCTGACCCCCACATGCTCCGGATCCTGGCGGTGGTCTTCCCTGACCTGGATGGGCAGCTGAAGGCCAGACAGCAGCAAGGAGGGGTGAGTCCATGACTGCACTGTGAACTGTGTCTGACATGCTATGTGCCCTCCTCTGGCCTTGTTAAACTTCCACAGTACATCAGTCTTGTGGTCCAGGACACATGTCCCTCAATTGTGACATGCCGACTACTCATCTGATACGCAGGTGTGGTCCTTACAATCAGGAAATTGTGTCACTTGGGTACTGTGTCCTTGCATTTTGCTTTGCTCAAGTTGGGGGACTGCATTTCTTCCCGTGACTTTGTGGTGTGCTTCATGGGTGGGTCAATTGCTCACACAATGCCTTAGTCCTGACATGTAATCTGGGTGTAACTTTGATATGTGGTCCACTTGCTGATCTGAATCACCACATGTCCCTGGGGTATTTGGCACACCCCCATGCTGCGGGTGGGAACAATGTTTGGGCCTCAGGAGTATGTATATCAAGTGTGTCACACATGCTTAGCCACCTGCCTACTGTCCAGGGCTCATCCCTCCTTCAAGTGGAGCAGGACAGTCATGCCTACTCCATGGCATACAATACACTCTGTACTCCCACTCCTGTGTATCAGCTGACATGTTGTGATCAGTGAAATGTTCCCTCAGGTGTCTGCCTCTGTGTCATTGTGCTGTGGCTTCATTGTCAGGACTACTGGGATGTTAATCAGTTAGGGCTCAGCATGCCATCTGAGATGTGACCATGAGAGACGATACTTCTGTGACTTATAGGTGTTTGATCACTTGACTGTGCACACAGGTGTATGCGACTGTGAATTTCAGGCAACTGTTTTTCATTCACAGCAGACTGTGAGGTGCTCAGGTTCTGAGAGTTGTGTTTCATGTCTCCCATAAATCCAATTGGCATGACGTGAACAAATAAGAGTTCAGATGATGTGGTTTGTGGGGTATGGACATGTGCACTTGTCAGATACATAACTTGCATTCACCATGTCCTAGGATTGTGACACAGTGCAGACTGTTGTTGGCTGGCTGCCATGCCCATGTGACTGGAGACAGTGATGTATGACTTTGCAGGCATGCCTGTGCCATGGCATTGAACTTCCTAAGAGTGATCCTGCAGGGGAGTGACATGTGCAACATGCACCCCATTGTGGCATTGACTATCCGGACATGGGTGCATCATGGTGTCTGGTGCTGGTATGCATCACATGCATTTCAAATTAGACTCTGGCCATCCCTTTATCCGGACACCTGTACTGACTCAGTGGCAAGAGATGTGATGTGTGCATGTTCACATACTTCACCGTGTTCTCTGCAATGTCCAACAACTGTGTAGGTGGTGCATGTGTCCACACTGGGGTATTACCATCAGACAGGCACCAGACCGATGTGTGCAAGGGCAGGAGGGGTGTGAGTTCCATGGTTGACCATCAGACTGACAATTGGCTTCTCCTAATCTGTGTGAGGACTATTGGCAATGCTCAACTAAGGATGCCAGGGCTTGCTCTGTAATGTGCTGTACTTACTGTGGTGTGTGCGGTCAGTGCAGGTGACTGATGTTTGTCTGTTTCCCTAATTGTTTGCAGATACTTCCATGGCCACAGGAGGGGACAGCTCCATGGACCAGGAGGAGCTGCAGAGCCAGACTGGGTCAACAGCCGACGAGTGGTCGGAGGGACCCAGTGGCACGGAGGGCGAGGAGAGCCACACCGAGGAGTCCTCAGCACCATCCACCTCAGCTGAGGACCACAGCAGCTCGGAGGATGACTCCCTTGTGGAGGCGGGTGTCAGCAGCCACCACACCCCAGCTAGTCTGTCTGGCCCCGCCACCACCACCACCACCACCACCGCCCTCCCATTGGCTCCCATTCCAGAGGTCCGTGGAGGATCCCGTGTTCGGGAGCGTGTCTCCTTCGTGCCAGGCACCGCACCCCCTGCCCCTGTGTCCCCTGCTGCCCTGAGTGAGGAGTCTGTGTACCTACTTCGGCAGCTCCATGTAGGGCAGACAGCAATGCTGAGTGTTCTCCATGCACACACCACTCTGTTGACACAGCTGGTGTCGTTCATGGAGGGCATCTCAACGGGTATGTCTGCCCTACAGAGGAGCAATAAGTCGATTGGACTCCTCCCTGACGGCAGCAGTGTCCCTCCTCCAACAGTCCCTTACCCCTCCTACCTCTGCCCCATCCACACTTCCTGGCACCCTACCTCTCCCAAGCACATGCACACCTGCACGGTCACCCAAATACACAGACACGAGCAGCACAGAAACACCCACAACAAAGGCAAGATGTGCACACAAGCATCCTCAGGGGACTGATAGCACACCCACAGGGAAGAGACACACACACATGCATCCACAGTCACTCCGCAGTCCCCAAATACTCTCCCTCCAAGACCCCTTCCCTTGCCTCACCTGCAACCCCACCTACACAGAAAATATTCCTCTGTGACCTCGGCCTCTTCCCCTCCAATCCCACTGATCCAGCATACAGGGGGAAGAGGAAGTCCACCCATACAGAAGGGAGTGCCCCTCACCCCCAGACACCCTCCCCCAGGCGCAGACAGACGGGGTCCCCACCCACAAGTCCCCCGGTCCCGGAAGAGCAAGACCCTGCCACCACCCTGCAAGTCAAGCACACAGTCTCCTTCCTCCATCCCTCAGACCCCCACAACACAGGTTCCCCCACCACACCCTGCACCAGGTTCCCCCACCCACAGATACACCATCCCCAAAATGATCCATCCTTCTCCACCTCACACTTGCTTTTCCAGCACCACACCCCCCGCTGCACATGTTAGTGCCACTGGTGTGGAGACCGTGTCCTCCCCCTCTGTCCTGCCCACCTTACCTGAACCCCATTCTACTCCCCTGGAGATGGGCACTGCAGTGGAGTCCAGTAACACCCCGTCTGACTTGGGCACTGCAGTGGGGAACCTGTCCTCTCCATCTGGCCAGCCTTCATTCTGTGCTAATTGTTGACTGAGTGAACAAGTGTTCTGCTGTCATGATAGCGCCCTGCAGAGACAACGTATGGCACAGCTTTTCTCACACAGGAGTGGAGTCCCCTCATGGCAGTGTGTAATTCCGTGACATTGCCTGAGCCCAAGGTGTGTGTTGTGTGAGCATGTCTGTGTGTGTTCACTTCCATTTTGCTACGCAGGCTGGGGGCCCTAGGGATGTTCCTGTTTGTGATGCTTGCTGAGTTGAGCAATGTTCCCCCCAGATCTTCTCCCTGGGTGCTCTGTGATGTGGGTGCATGGCACATTACTTGTGATCAGGGTGTCATCCATAGGTGTGTTTGCTGTCAGGGCTGAGTTTGTGGGCAAACACAGATGAGACACAATCAGGATTCACCTTGGCACTTGTTGGTTACACGAGTCATGTAATTTACAATTTGCGTTAGCTTCCAGTGATTGTGACCCGTTGTGTGTGTGACTGCTGCCACTCCTCAGGGTCAGAGCTGCAATGTTGGAAGTTGTCTATGTGTGTTGTTTGTGGGTGAGCTTGCCATCTTCATTGGTGTGTGACTGTGTCCGGGATCCCATTGGTTGGTGTGGATTTGACATCATGCCCATGTACAGCGTACTGTGCAGTGTGTGAGACATTCACAAGTCTTGTTGACTGGCCATGTGTGATGGGTTTCTCCGCCTTAGTTCCCCCACCACCCCTGGGATTGTCATGGGTGCATGTGCAATGTCACCAGTCCATGTGAGCTTCACTGCTGCACATTGTTGGAGATCAAGGTGTGTGGTGTTGAGTGTGTGCAAATGAGAGTTGTTGCACGGCTGGACCCCTACCTCCATGTTGGCCTTGGCTGACAGGCCGTGCTGTTTTATTTGTGCTTGTGTAGGTGTGATGGTAGTTAGTTGCTCAGGACACATGACTGTGGTTCACAGTGTGTACGACATCTACCTTTGTCATCACAGTGGGATTATCATGCAGGCCAGTGTCACCACAATGTGGGCTCCCTGGGGGTAGTGCTGTGGTGGGTCTGTCTCTTCCTGTGTTAGTTGCTGTTCCTACTAAGCCTGGGCGTAGTTCGCGTAGTCGCGCTACGCGAAGCTACGCGAAGACGTCGGAGCGCTACGCGAGCTACGCGTAGCTTTGCGAGCGTGCGTAGCTGCTTGTCGCGCCCGTTCGCAATGCGTTTTTCTTGCTCGGGAACGCGTTGTGCGTGTTCGGGACGCTGTTTGCGTGCTCGGGGGCGCGAACTTACCCATGCGGTCGCTTATGGGCGCGGCCATTTTGTTTTTCACTTGTCCCGCCCGTTCGCGATCCCTTATTTCCTGTTCCGGGTCGCGTATAGCGTGCTCGCGATGCGCATTCCTTGTTCGGGAACGCGTTGTACGTGTTCGCAACGTTTTGCGTGCTCGGGGAGAAATATCGCGCGAACTTACCCACGCGGTCGCGATGGGCGCGGCCATCTTGTTTTACCACTCTATGCTATGGTTCTGGGCCTGCTTTTCTATCCTCCCTCAATCTTTGCAATCCTTAGTTTTTTACACTGTTTTTCAATTTTTCTTTATTTTTTATCTATCCTCTCTCTGCTTAAGTCTATATTTTGCATTTTTTTCTACTTTTTACTGTGTTTTTTTACTTTTCGACTGTTTTATATAACTTTCTTCTTTAAGCTCCTACTTCTTCCCCTAACTTTATTTTTCCCTTCTAACTTTTCTTTTTCACCTCCTCCCACCCCAGAACCATGGCGAAGGGTAGCAGCAGCGGCTCAAAGGGCAAGGCGCGTGCGCCCAATCGCCGCCTGCCTTGCGGCAGACTGCGCCCTGCAGGGGTGCAAGCCCGCCAGCTGTTTACTGAGGCGGAGGTGGCCGCCCTTGTTTTTTTATTCAGCGCCACCTCCCCTTGACCTTGGCAGCAGGCGGCAGGCCAGGCTCCGGGTACCCGACCCAGGAGCGTCACCGCCGGTGGGCGAAGGTGCGTCGGGCAGTGTTTCGCTGCTCCGCGGTCCGGCGCACCCATAACCAGCTGGCCCACCGGTGGTCAGACATCCTTGACCGGGAGCAGGACCTGTTGGACCTGCTAGGTGTCGAGGTCGTGGGGCTTGGTGAGTAGCCAATATATATAGTAGTATAAGTATTGTGATTTGTGTATACATTTTTACAAATAACAAGAATACTGCTGCTTACATTGCAGGTAAATTACGTTTCAAAATCTTCTGTGATTGTAGGACACAGGTGCTGGGCGGTACTCTTACTTTTTGCAACTTTGCGCTCGCTTGTCATTATTATGTAAGAGTTTACTTTAGAGAACTTCAGTTAGGTAATGCTATTGCTAGAGAGACGGTAGTCCTTCCTTTGTCCTCCTGTCAAATAGTGGTGGATGCATTTGATACTAGGTTTAGTTACTATTAGTTGATAATTTTTGAGCGGTCTGCGTGACGCATCCTCTGTCACTGAGTGCTGCTTACCCCAGTCCTTAGAACCTTTTGTAGTTTGTTTAGTGAGTGGTACTGGTAAGCTTAGCTTAGCAGTGTCAGTCAGCTGCAGAACATCAGACGCAACCAACCAACAATTTGGTGTATGCATTATGCACTTTATGCATGTGTCCTCCTTCTCATCTATGCATTTTTTATGGCAAAAAAAAATGGAAATGCAGGCTCAATGAACAATTGGCCCGCCTGGAATAGGTGGGCTAGGTCAGGTGGTGCTTAGGCTTAGTTAGTGTTCTGGATTTTATTTGAATCAATCAGAATGGAACACTGAATTAGTGTTCCCAAATAAGTAGACTGTCCGTGTATCACGCAAGCCAGTAGTCGATCGGATTAGATAGGTCAATTTAATTGCAATTTTTGTTTCCTAAAACGTTTGAGCGTTTTTTTAGATAATTTATTTGTTTCACAGCAATCATTAATGTTTGTGTCTTTCTTTTTCTTTATTATATCTTACATGATCACTGATCTGCAGCACCCAGGGGCAAGAAGACGGGGTCCGAGTCGGCGGGACAACCACCAGAGGACCGCTCCTCTACCGAGGGCCCTGCTGCTGGTCCCAGTAAGTCCTCCAGTGGTTAATATTAACAATTATATTGCCCTAACTTTTACTGCACCTTATTTTTTCAGAACTATTAATTCTGGCTCCACTCCCTAATTCTATTTTTTACAAAAGATTCTTTGATCTTGACTTGACTATCTGTTTCTAAATTCTGGTTATCCCTGCCTCTAAGTTCTAACTGCCTCTGCTATGAATGTCTGTACTCTGTACTACTAATATTAGTCTGTCGCTAAGCTTGCCCAGTTTGCATTGCCACTCTTTATTGTACGGTTTTGAATAAAACTCAGATTGACCAATACTAATAGCTCTAGCCACTGAGTCCAGTCCTTTCGGTTGTCCTCTTCTAGGCTTCTTAATCTTGAGGCTTTGACAATTACCACAAACAAAATGCCCAACCAGATATTTGACTATTTTTGATAGGATATAGTACATACTACTTGGATTCTGCACAGCCCCATGCAGAACTATGCACAATGAAATAGGATGTTGGTGATGCGAGTTTGGAACTTGGACGTTCCTCACACCTCAGTCAGAAGTGAACCCACAATCCCCTGAACGACTAGCTATAGTGTCTCATTAGGTCCCCGAACTCCCACCCGAAGATACCCAATGATAATGATTACACAACCCAGAACATAACACCCTTTCGCTCACTCACTCGTGTAAGTCCACCACCACCACCACACCAAATACCACAGAGTCTATGTGTAAGTTCAAAAGGTTTATTTTCAACTAACAAGCTCTGTATGTATGTTGTTCTATAAAATTCAGTGTACTCCAGCCAGCTCCAACAGCAAAATGCATAAGATTAAAACAATAAACAGTGTTGCAACAAGTGCATGATCATTGATGATATAAGACAAAAGATCTGTGCGAATTCTGGGCGACTCCTCACCGTAGAACGTAGAATTACTGGTTACATGCATCATTCATAAGCTCTGCAAATCTCTGGTTCGTAGAAGGGAATCCTCTGCCTGAGAAAAATGGTGCGTGTTATTATATAGTATAATGCAAGCATTTCTCAGTCCTGCCCAAAAAGTGTAACATGTTACCTATGGCTAAGCAATACGGACTAACCGAACTCAATAACAAAGTGGCTTGTTTTTCGACCTCTTGTACGCAACGCTCAGACAGTAGCTGTATGTGCTCATGTGGGCTCAAAAAGGCGTCTTACTGTTACTGCACAACATGCTCCGAGGTAACATGCGCAAAAGACATGAAGCGAAAAATGGTTGCATGGCTCAGGCTAACTTTGCAAAGAGTAGAGTATAGTATAATAATGACCCTAGGGACCATAACACTACTAGTGTCTACTGACTGTACTCTAGTACCCGATTTGGACTATTGAATGTGATTTATAATAATATGTCTGTATTAACTTTTTTTTCAATCTTGCTAGTGAAAAAGAATAAATAGGGGGAGGTGTACAGGCATCTAAAAATGTGTCATGTTTTTATCTAGGCATACTAGCGACCACCAGTGGCGGCGGGGCCACCGGCGATTCTAGCATTCCGGAGGGGGCAGGAGAAGATGCGGCACCTGCAGGAGCTACAGGGGGGGAGCCAGCAGCAGTGGCGGGCGGTGGTAAGTTATATTCATGACTTATTGACATTGCACTAGCTGGAAGGGTGTGTGGACTTCACTCACTGTACTGTTGTTGAGACTTATTAGGTATGAAGTTGTAGTGAACATTATACAACGGTTAAAGAAGACACCCTTTACTTAGCATGAGCAATGCAGTAGCAATAGGATTACCAGCGTGACTTGATTAACCAATGGCCTCTTATATCTGACTCCAACTCAGCTGTGAAAGTTTTATGGAGGAGACTAAAAGTCAGATCAGATGACCTTGATGGATGTGTTGAACAAAAAGGGAAAGAAGGGTGGAAGGAGGAAGGGCGGGCGAGATTTAATATGATGACTGGCAGAGAAGGATACGTTGGAAGCATGGATTGGTGGCTGATAGGAATCAGATGCATGTGTTGTTGAAGGATGGGTGGAAGGTGAAAGAAGAATGGATGCCTGCCTGGGTGGGCGACACAGTATGGGTGGATACTGTGGATAGCAAGAATCATCAGCAGTGTTTGGGTGAAACTCAAAGCCAAGGCAAGCAACGCAGTGAGTGGATGCATGCGTTGTTGTTGGTGAAACAAAGTAAGGTTTGTGGAGAGATTAAGAAGAATGATTGACATTTACTTAGAATGGATGGATGCTTGTATGTATTCATCATAGACAGCATAGGTGGAGACTGTCACGGGATGCACAGTTTTAGGGAATGTAAAAGAAACCGTGCCAGAGTAGCAAAGCCGATGTGGGGAGGGCCAGGGTGGGGGTAGTAGTAAACAATGTATTACGCGGGCAAATACAGGTAACTTTACTGTAAACATACAAATAAATAAAGCGAATTTCATTGTGCGCACTGCACCGCCAAATGCGATGCAGTGTGCGCAACAAAATTAGTTTCATTTATTTATATGTTTACTTACCTGTAATTGGCCGTAATCCATAGTTTACTACCCCCATCCTGCCCCTACCCACGTCAGCGCCCGGCCGAACTCCCCGAGTCCCACCACCGACCGCTACTGACCTTATGTCGTTGTCCCATATAAAAGCAACGATCATTGGATCAGATATATAATCTGCCTTTTGTAGTAGCTAAGGCACTGTGAAATTGAGCAATTGCCCTCCATGTAACAGAGAGAGTATGGCCAGTGCCACCCGTAATAGAAAAATACGAGCTTCCCCACCTGCAAACAGTAGTAAATCAAACTAACGTGAGTCTGCGTCATGACTCGTATGTTTGTCTTGGGTGCAAGCATAGATGACCGAGCTGGCAATGCCGGCTACAACCAGGTTATGTCATTTCGCTAAACTAGAGATAAGAAGAACACTGGTGTACTGTGTACTGGTTGGAGTCCATAGTGCTAGTATAATGCCTGAAACTCCCACAAATGTTAGAGGCCGAGGAAGTGGGAGGATAGATAGATTATTACCACAAATGTTATGTACTGTGCTTCTTGCTAGTGCTACTGTGCCATTATGTGTTGAATTAATTTTGTGTTACTGTTTAGCTAAGAGTACTGGTTACAACAATATTTTTTTTCTTTCTTGATATAGATAGTACTCCTTCCCAAGACAAACCATTGCGGAAGGAGTTGGCAGCCAGGGCCCGGCGCCGGAAACTGGAGGCCATATGCCAGGAGTACCGGCGGCTGGTGGCCCAGGCGGAGAAGGAGGAGGCGGCAGCAGCAGCTGCAGCCTCGTCCGATGCCCCGGGCCCCAGCCAGGCCACAACTCCAGCGGTACGGCGCCGCGGTCTGGTAGCCGCCCGCCGCCGCAATTCGCTAGCAGCCAGCACTGCTGTCCCCCATCCTGGATGCCACTGCAGGGCATTTCGCAGGAAGATTCTCCTCCGGATGTCACGGCTAGAGGAGCAAATGGAGGAGCGGGTAAAAATACTGGTGGACAAACACCTCAAAGCCCGCCGAATATAACATCGAGGACCCTGTTGCTTTGCCCCTTTTTATTCCTTGTTTTGGTGGGTGGGAATTGGGCGTTGGGGTTTCGGAACATTCTTTGGACTTTTTTCGTTTTGGACATTGGTTGGGGTTAGGGAGAGGGGTGGGTCAGGTGTGGGATAGTTTATTTTTGTTAGGGTAATAAATTATATTTATACTTAAACATACAATGTTAATGTTTTGTGGGGGTTACTGTTTTACGAATTAACGTCACATTGGTTTCCTTGCTGCTGCAGGGCCGCAGCCAGTGTTTGATTTAAATAATCTGCCGATGATGTAACACAAACAGATAGATGCGGTACCCCTCACTGAGTTATTTTTCCTACTAGTACTGTCAGTCTCTCCTCCTAGTCCATTTATACCTCCCACCAAACTTATCTTACCTGTGATTGATGATGATTACGTTCGGCACAGCGATGGCTGCATGGTTTCCAGAGAGAATGTAGAAGATGCCATGGTTGTGGTGGTAGTAGTAGAGTAGACACTGGCAGTAGCATTTGCTAAAAAATTAAAAAGAGACAGTCACTTGCCTGAGAGCGACTGTGGGAGGAGTAGTAGAACGAAGTAAAATACAGAACAGAAGAAGACTGCCAAACAAACAATATTGCAGTTGCAACTGCTAAAGTCAAATTAAACATAATGGTGGCGGGGACAGCCTAGTACAAGAAGTTACAAACTGTAGTTGTGTCGAGTGAGTCACTTAACTTAACACAATCGTAATTCGTAACCTTTACTGCTGTGTGGTAGGAGTTTGATGATTAATCCAATCAATGACGGCAATTAATTATGATGTACTACTATTAGCCGGTGACGGCTTGCACATAGACTGAGCATGGGTGGGCAAGCAGAAGAAGCTCCTCGCCCTGCCTTGCAATTGAATTAGTGTTGCTTTCACCACATCTGCCCCAGCAAGCGTGTGATCAATTGGTGTACATTTTATGTAGTCACATCACACCTCAATATAAATCACAGCCCGGGGGAAGAGGGTTAGGGTTTGATGAATGGATGGGAAGGGGGGTTTGGGGAAAGGTTTGAGAATGAAAAACAGTACGCATGGACAACAAAAGCAAAGCGCAATCTTGGCAGACGACCATGATCTTATACAAAAAATCTATAAAGGGAGAAAAGGGAAATGCATGCATGATGATGAAGATAACTTGATGGTTAATGAGTAGTACTTAATAACTCCTACTAGACAATTAGACAGTACAGGGCAGCAGTATATTCTATGCAATTTGCCTTGCCTGTAATATGCCCTCAGAGACCCAAATTCCATGTTCTACTGGGCTTACTTGTAAAGATAGCAAATACAATTAAAACACAGTTGTAGGGATCAATTAGCAAACAAACAACACACAACACACAGTCCTAATGATTGAAGAGAAAAAAGGATTCAAATTAATTAAAAGATGAATGATGAATGATACTAAAGTTACTGTATTATCATGCTCAAATTGTGGAGTTGAATCTCGTCCTTCCTCTTGGTCCTATCTTCCATGGACGCTCCGCACATCAATCTTGGTGGCCTTCCTGATGCCGATTGGTAAGGTAAATGTGAGTTGTGTCTCCCAGTATAGCAAGCACAGGGTAAAGGCCGGCCTGTAACGTCTAGATGGAAAAACAAAAGGGGTATTGAAAAATCAATGAATAAAAAAAACATCAATTACGGTGGAGTCCAAGAAGAGAAGAGAGAACACTTTCAGAGTGAGGCTGCTTGGATATATCGTGTAGATTCTGTTTACAGCATTAAGCTACAACAACAACAGGACAGAACAGGCCCACCACAGCACCAGCCCGTGACCCAACCTCCATTTACCTTAATTTTTGACATAGCCAGACAAAATGCATACACAGCAACTTAGCATTTTCCTAATTAAGTGACAAAATCAATGCGCCGCTGTCAGTCATCACTACACTCGACTACACCACTACATGGACATGTAGGTCTGCTGTGTTTACTTTCTTGTTGAATTGTTGTGTTTATGTTTACCTTATGCCACTTCATGAAATGCAGTTATTCCTTGAATCATCTCCGATCCAACTGAATGACTGCGTGCAAAGATAGTATGGTCATCATCATGGTGTGGTACGTGTTGACCAACTACAACTCAGTCTGTAGTGACTCCGATTAAGTCCATATTCCATATTAAAAAATTGCAACAGATATTGGCCTGCACCTGCAGTAGTAGGAGTACAATTTGGTTATTAAACAACAAGAAGGGAAACATTGACTGTCACTGACTTGAGTCACTTTGTAGATTAACTAGTAGAGTAGAGTTCGACTTCATGCACAACATCAACAACAAACAACAGCAATCGCTCAGAGTCTGCAAGCATCCAATGCATTCCATCATTACCTGTCTTGCTCTTCTCTTTGGCTGTCAGATCATCAGATGCCTAGTTCTGACAGTTGGTTTTTTTTTTTACGGGGCAGTGGCCTCATCATTACTCCAGTCCACATTCATTTTGAGTGTTAGTCACTGTTTTGGTTTTCGTCTTATTCATCTGTGGCACTTTGTCACAGTTTAAGTTGCTTCCCATGGTCAGCACTGTGATGATGGGCCGCGGCCTGGGTAGCGCTCATTGCTGGTCATTTGAGTTTGCACAAATGTCAGCAAGTTTCTTTGAAGAGTCTCTTGTCTTTCTCTGCCAAGTACCTTCTGTCCTGACAGTGAGGACCTTTGGATGCCTGCTGAGGCTGTAGCCTTCGGACACTGATGAGTTTCGGCTCGAAAACAAAACGGAGGATAGCTATAGTCACGTTTCACTTCTTATGGAGGCGGGACTGGTAAAGGCAACATTTCTTGTACTAATGTCTGGCTTGATGGAAATGTACTTGTGCGAGACAGGAAGATGAAGCAGGACTCTGAAGAGTGGACAGTTAAATGCACAGACATGCAACTCCAATAGGGAAATAAAAAGAGAAGACGGTGGTGATGGATTTGTTGTGATTTGATTTGAACCAGAAAGACAGATACACAGACACATAAAGGAAGGAAGAAAGTAACAATTTGAAAGCCTAGTTGTCAGGGAAGAGGAGCTCGTCCTCAAACTCTGGTGGTTCGGACAGAAGTAGGTCCTGTAACGCACTATTTACGTCATCCAAGTCGCTCTCCTCTTCCTGCTGTGATTCACGTATTTTGTAATCTGGTTGTATAAAGTGCTGATTCATTTTGATCATGGTTAACCTCTCCACGCTTTGGGCCGAGAGACTGGTCCTTTTTGAAGTTACAATGGCACCAGCAGCACTGAAAACACGCTCAGAAGAGACACTTGCGATAGGGGAAGCCAGATACTTTATCGCCAGCCTGCTGAGCACTGTCCATTGGCTTCTTTTCCCATACCAATACACCAATGGGTTTCGATCCATGAAGACCTCTGTTGGGTCATCCAGATAGGCCTGGACCATCCGCTCAATGTTCAGGGGTGCTCCGATGTGCTCGGCCTGTTTTGTTTTTGCATCAGCACTGGACTTACCATACCCCTGCCGTAGAAACCAATCAGTTGCACATTGTGCTGTGGATGATCCTGTTCTTGATGTTATTGTTGGTGTAGGTGACTGCTGGGAGGCAAATGCACTGCCCTCAGGCTCCGAAGTAGAACTTGACTCTGGATGCCCTGTAGTACTGGTTATGGCCTGGGGTGGGGGGCCTGTAATTAACAGCCGTTCGCTTTCGAAAATAGTGGCTTCCTTAGCTATCAAAGTTTTGTAGTTGGCAACATCCACTTCCGAAAAAGGAATTACTGCCTTGCTGTTCAGAAATACTTTGTACCGTGGATCCAAAATTGTGGCACTAATGTAATGTGGTTGTGACAAAATTTTATTTTTAATCCTTGTATTTTCCGATAAGCGAGCGGCTAAGGTCTCCGCCAAATGATATGCGTCTTGTTTGTCATCCACACCTGCGTACGTTTCAGACACATCCTTCAGCTGTTGCTCTAGCATGTGCAACAATGGGAGAGCTTGGCCCATAGTACAGTCCTCCCTGCTGACTTCACGTGTGAAGATCTCAAAAGGAAGTAGCATCTCAGTCAGGCATTTAATGAGGTCCCATTGACCCATCTCAACGGTCATGCCTCTCACAGTAGGTTCCCCTAATCTTTGCATGACATAAGCATTGAGTGGTATGTACAGTTCAAACAGACGATCAAGCATGTAATAAGTTGAGTTCCAACGTGTTGGCACCTCCTGGATGAGCGCTTTGACTGGCATTTTATGCTCACGTTGAATGACCCTCAGCTGCTTCCGGGCTTTAAAAGAATGGCTGAAATGTGTGCATATTCTTCTGCAGGTGACCAGTAAGTTGCTGACTTTGGATTCATTTTTCAAAAAGTCTTGAACAACAATGTTAATGCAGTGTGCCAAACACGGGACCCTGAAATAGCCACCATTGAGCATGGCCTTAACTACATTACTGCCGTTGTCCGTGGCAACAAAACCAATCGTAAGCCCTCTTGGGCGCAGCCACTCAAAGACCTTGGTGTTAAACTCTTCCAAAATGTTTGCAGCAGTATGAGATTTCTCCATGGCAAACATGGCTACAGTTGCATGTTTGCTTGTGGCATGAAAAATCTCTGCAGTATCAACACCAGCAGATATCTGTTCTCTAACCCCCGCAAAACAGATCCAGTGTGCAGTGATGCACATGTAATCTGTGGCTTGGCAACTGGTCCACATGTCTGTAGTCAGGTGGATACTGTGAACAGCACTCTGCTTCAAGGCCTTTCCTAGCAATTCCAGCACGTCGTGATGTAGTGCTGGAACTGCAACTCTGGCAAAATAGTAGCGGCTGGGAACATGCCATTTTGGGCAGATGGTTGACACAAATTCCAGAAAACCCACCCCTTCAACAAAAGAAAAAGGGAGAAGGTCCAGTGCTAACATTTTAGCCAGCTTCGCATTGTACAAACGTGCTATTGGGTGGTTGCGTTCGTACTGCCCCTCACCCCCAAACATGCTGATAATGGTAGGCTGCATGGTTTTCCTTTCTATTAGGCTCAACAACGCACTTTTTGGTAGTGCGGACCTGGTACTTCTTGGTGTCTCCGGCTGACTCTTACTCTTGTGCCACTGAGATGTTGCTGAAGATGTGTGCGACGTTAAGACTGCACTGCTGGGGTCAGGGACACCTTGTGTACCACTACCAGAGAGAATGTCTCCCTGTCCTTCCTCTTCCACCGTGATCGGATCTTCTTCTTCTACTCCTTTATCCCCACCAACACCAATGGTTGCAGTTTTTTTTCTGCCGCGAAGGTGGTCCTCCCAGCTGATCAAGTGGTGTTTTTTCAGATGGGTCATTTGGCCTCCGGTACCATAGTTTGTACCAAGCTTACCACGACTAACAGAGGTATTACAAATGGAGCATATAGCAATGTTCTCCTCCTTTTCGCTAACCGTAAAGAAGTCCCAAACTGGGGAGCTTAACTTTGGCCTCCTGCTGGAGGTGCCACTTCCAATGCCGGATGAACTGGAGGGTGTGTGTTGAGTTTGACTCTGTGCTGCTGTACCACTATCTACTCCTACTGAGGTGGTGGTTGTGCTGGATGTAGGTCGCTGCCGGGCCTTTGCTAATGCAAATATGGAAGCTGTAGGTCGTGTTGGTGTTTCCTGTGGAGGTATGCGTGCTACATCCCTCGCAGCGATTTTGGATAGGGTAATAATGTTGGTCTCCATCTCCTCGGGGCCGGGAGTGATGTTCGTGATGACTGGCTCGTCATCATCATCATCTTGCTGTTCTACATCGACCTCCATAAGTGTAAGGCTTTCCGGAACCTTCCTTTTCCCTAGCTTGGTCTTGGAACGTGGCTCCCTCTCAGACTCAGTTTGTGGCTTCCAAGTGGCATCTAGATCATCAGAAGGGGGCTTGGCGAAGAACTTGATGGACTACCCCTCCTTTTCCTTGCTGGGGATTTGGAAGACAATGGATCTTCTGAATGAGTGGCTTCTTCTTCTACCTCTGCATGAGGCTCAATTTCCTGAACTGCCCCTACTTCAGGAGGAACAACAACTACTATTGCGGGCGGTGGTTGCGGCTGTTGTTGTTGACCACTTATCTGCTGTGTTTCCTCCTGCGTTGATTGGGTACTACTTTGAGATAGCGATAAGTTTATCTCAGGCTCAGCATCACTGCTTTCCACCATTAGGCTGGCTACCTCTTCCACACTCATGTGCTTGGGCCTGGGTTGGTGGGTTGGGTCCACTGATGCGGAGGTGCTGCCCCCGGCTTGCCCCCCGGACACCGCTGCTGCAGGCGCAATTTTTTTTTCCCCAAAAAAGGTATTGGCCGGCACACCAGACTTAAGTGTCACTTCCTTCTTCTGTTCTTTCTTCTTCTCAATAGCAACTTTCTTGGTACTGGAGGACCTGGTACCTGCTTTCTTTGGGCCCATCTTCTTCAGATGTCAGCAGCACTCAGTTGCAGAGATGTCTGGTCAGGTCACACGTCACATTGTGTTGTGTGTACAGCAGCAGGATGTCTGTCTGGCAGTGCAACGGGCAATGATGAGAGACACACCTCCTCCTCAGTCTTTGTGCACCTAAAAGCAAAAAAGCCAGAACATCAGTCAAACATAGCACAAATCAAATAAATAGAATATAGAACTTAGGGGCATATTAGCAATGCCTGGCGATAATTATCGCAAAGCGCAATTAGCGCTTGGATAATTATCGCCAGGCATCGCCGGTTTCTATCACGGAGTTAGCGTGCAATCAGCAATGCTAATCTCCAAAGCGATAGAAACCTTGAGAACAGTGTGAATATCGCCTGAAAACAGGCGATATTCACACTGTTCCCCAGTTCTGCTTGCTGATAGTGCGAGGGGACTTCAGCCATGTAATCCACCTCTCATTGGATTACATGGCTAAGTCAGGGTGGGACCAGGTGTTAGCAAACCAGCGCTAAACGTGTTTAGCGCTGGTTCGCTAATCACCGCCCTTGCCTCGCTGATAGGCGTCAGCGACCTCAGCGACTGTTTCCAGTCGCTGTTAGGTGGGGAACGCCTACTTTGCATGCCATTAGCGATAAATATCGCTGGCATGCAAAGCGGCACCCAACCCGGTCGCTATCGCTTACAAGCTGTCGCTAACAGCAGTTAGCGACAGCTTGTTGATAAGGCGATAATATTATCGCCACTTTAGCGGGAAAAAGTCCCGCTAAAGTGGCGATAATCGCCTTGCTAATATGCCCCTTAGTGTGTGGTGGCCTCAATTATTAAATTTCAGAAACTCTGTGAACAACAACACACAGTCTAGCCATTTATGAGACGTTGACAAAAAGGCCAGGGCTTTCCTGGCTACTGTGTAGTGCTAGTGTACACTCTGGAAGAATAAGAATAGTAAAGAACAAAAACTAAAATGTAGTGGAGCATGTTTGGCCTAAATTTGTGCATCACGTGGGATGTATTATATAGCAGCATCAGGGAGCTGCAGCTGGCAATGGGGATGGATTTGGAAGCAGTAAGACAAGAGGAACAATGGAAAGACACGCAGGCCTATGTGGCAAAAACAGCACACTACTAACTACCACATCAAAATGGCCCCCAGCAACATGGTGACTCACAGGCACAAGGCACGGCAAACAATGAACTCAAGCAGGCCTATATATGGGCAGACAAAGGATGCCTTATAAAACACACACAGCTTTAATGCAAAAACTAAAATCCACATGGCTAAAAACACTTTTGAAAGTTAGACAACCACTACAACAACACAATTATAATTACACAGTACACACGCAAAAAAGGCATTTATTTAACACACCCAAAAAGTGAAATAGTCAGACCCTCCAAAAAAAAACACATTTCGCAATTCAATTCAATGCCATCCATGGCCTAAATGATGTCAAAATTCCACAGACTACACAGAAACAGTTTTATGCACCCATGGTGACTACCTCTGGGCCTACTGGCAGACTGGGCCGCAAGCTTGGAGGCCTATGGCAAAAGCACAGTGGCTGGTCCCACAAAATGGCCGCCACCACATGGCCAGGCCACCGAACAACTTCCTTCCTCGTTAAAAAAAATTTAAACAAAAAAAAGTGACTCCTTGCTCACCAAACTACATCTAAATGACAACCTGAGGAGTTTTTTGTGCAAAATGAACTAAATCAACATTTTCGAGAAGGTTTTATGATGCTCGAGAGATATTCTTCGCCAGATTGTAAATTCTGCGTGTTCGGCATCGCGATCGTCACAAAAAGTCGTTATCGCGCGCGAAACGTACATTGAGCGCGCGAAGAAGATAAAAAGTGTAAGTCCGCGTTGTCGCGCAGTGCGGAGTTGCCCAAAGTCCGCGAGCTGAATGCCCAGGGTTACCTACTGGCTGAAAAGGCCTATTTATTTAACAAACACCCAAAAAATGAAATACCACCCCAAAACCCACATTTTCAAATCAATCCAATGCCATCCATGGCCTAAATTATGTTACAATTCAACAGACAACACAGAAACAGTTTTTATGCACCCATGAGGATGACTACCTCCGGGCCTACTGGCACACTAGGCCGCAAGCTTGGAGGCCTATGGCAAAAGCACAGTGGCTGTTCCCACAAAATGGCCACCAACAAATGGCCAGGCCACCCAGAACAACAAGAAAAGGAACACAAGACAGACAATGCAGGCCTATGGCAAAAGCACAATGCCTGGCTTTACAAAATGGCCACCACCCACATGGCCAGGCCACCCAAAATAACAAAAAAGTGAAGACAAAGGACAAGACCAGGCAGTTGGAGACTTTGGGCAACTTCCTTCCTCTTGAAAAAAATTGTAAAACAAAAAAAAAGTGACTCCTTGCTCACCAAACTACATCTAAATGACAACCTGAGGAGTTTTTTGTGCAAAATGAACTAAATCAACATTTTCGAGAAGGTTTTATGATGCTCGAGAGATATTCTTCGCCAGATTGTAAATTCTGCGTGTTCGGCATCGCGATCGTCACAAAAAGTCGTTATCGCGCGCGCAAAACGTACATTGAGCGCGCGAAGAAGATAAAAAGTGTAAGTCCGCGTTGTCGCGCAGTGCGGAGTTGCCCAAAGTCCGCGAGCTGAACGCCCAGGGTTACCTACTGGCTGAAAAGGCCTATTTATTTAACAAACACCCAAAAAATGAAATACCACCCCAAAACCCACATTTTGCAAATCAATCCAATGCCATCCATGGCCTAAATTATGTTACAATTCAACAGACAACACAGAAACAGTTTTTATGCACCCATGAGGATGACTACCTCTGGGCCTACTGGCACACTAGGCCGCAAGCTTGGAGGCCTATGGCAAAAGCACAGTGGCTGGTCCCACAAAATGGCCGCCACCACATGGCCAGGCCACCCACAAGTTCACAACAAGCATAAGCCAAGGGGAACAAAGAAAAGACATGCAGGCCTATATGGAAAAAGCAGCACACTACTAAACTACCACCACAAAATGGCCCCAAGCCACGTGGTCACTCACAGTCACAACAGGACATGGAAAACAATGAACTCAAGCAGGCCTATAATAATATTACCAGACAAAGGAGGCCTGCAGTGCTAAACAACACAGCTTTAATACAAAAATGCAAAAACGAAAATCCACAGGGCTACGAAAGGTTGAAAAGTTACACAACAAGCACACACACACATCCAACAAAGGTATATATATATTACACCCAAAAAGTGAAATACACCCCAAAAACCACTTTTACCAATTCAATCCAATGCCATCCATGCATGCCCTACATGATGTTTAAATTCAACAGACACCACAGAAACATGCACCCATGGGTACCTCTGGTTCTAGTCCGGGCCTACTGGCTGAAATTCCAATTAAAGAAAAACAACTAGGCCCCTGCCGAAACTACAGGCCACAACAATACATTTTAAAAACTATGGAAATCTCCCCAAAAAATGTAGGTACAAACAAGCCCCAATCAAACAAACAAGTACACCAATTCTTCAACTTACTTGTAAAATCTCAAATCCAAGAGTCCTCAAATCCAAACCAATGATATGATGCAGCAGACAGACACAAAAAGTGATCCTTCCAGCTCCAAATCCAAATGAAAGTGAACAGCACATGGACAAAGCACTGGGAGGAGCCTGCTGGACAGGAACAGGAAGTTTGAGAATCAGGGGCACTTCCTTCCTCTTGGAAAAAAAGAAAAAGGACTCCTTGCTCACCAAACTACATCTAAATGACAACCTGAGGAGTTTTTTGTGCAAAATGAACTAATTCATCATTTTCGAGAAGGTTTTATGATGCTCGAGAGATATTCTTCGCCAGATTGTAGTTTCTTCGTGTTCGAGATCGCGATCTTACCAACACTGCCGCCGGAAGTCAGATCGCGCGTCCGAATGACGTGTTCGCGTTCGCACACTCTCGCGGGATCGTGCGGCCGGATTCCAAATCTCGTGGCGCCCGCGAACGGATAGGAAGTCGCGTCGGCGAACGCAGAATCACGGTAGGTCGTTACCGCGCACGCGAGAACGTATATTGAGCGCGCGAAGAAGAAAAACAGCTACGCTACGCCGCAAATTGCGTAGTGCACGGTAACTTCGCGCTCTACGCGAATCGCGAAGTTACCGAAACTTCGCAAATTCCGCAAGCGTAGCGTAGTTCACCGCCCAGGGTTAGTTCCTACAAGCTTGTGTGACATTTGTGATTTGGGCTCTCTCTCATCTAACGGTGCCTGATTGCCCACATAGGGGAATCCAATACATGAGTTACTTTTGTGTGGCACTGTGTTGACATCTGTGTAATGGGTATTCAGGCCTCCTCGTGTGTTGTGTGTTTGCCTGGGGACACTGGCACACCACCCCCCTCACCTGTGGTGTTTGATATGCAGTGTGAGTCTGCCTGTTTGTGTTTGTGCATTTGCACCACTACATTGGCATATCTTTAGTGTGCCATTGGCAGTATGTTGTTTGGTGGCTTACCCCTGCTGTCCCTGGGACTCCTAGGTCATCAGTCAGCACAATGATCATGGTTTGTATGTCCCATTGCTGCCATGGTATATTTGTTCACCTGACATCTACAGTCTCCACAGGATATCTACATTTGTGTGTCCATTGGTGCAGATATGTGGATCTGCATTGTGATGGTCACTTCTGTCACTGTGTTATTTGTGAATGTTGACAATGTGAGCCCCCATGGGTGATGTTTGTCTGCACATGGCCAAAGCGATGTTTCATTTGCACTGCACTGTTTGCCTCACCCAATCTCTGTTGCTATGGGACACACGCACTGCTATGCCACTGATGTGTTTGTTGTTGTGTGACCAGGAATGATCCATGCAGTTTGGCATTTGCAGCTTTTACCATGACTACACTTACATTTTGGTCACTGTGGTGATGGGACTTTAGACCCCATTGCCACAATGTTCAAAATGTGCTTCAGCTATGGACCCCACACTTCCCTTTTGGTCACTGTGATGATGGGGGTTTAGACCCCATTGCCACAATGTTCAAAATGTGCTTCAGCTATGGTTCCCACACTTCCCTTTTGGTCACTGTGATGATGGGGGTTTAGGCCCCATTGCCACAATGTTCAAAATGTGCTTCAGCTATGGAACCCACACTTCCCTTTTGGTCACTGTGATGATGGGGTGTTTGACCCCATTGCCACAATGTTCAAAATGTGCTTCAGCTATGGAACCCACACTTCCCTTTTGGTCACTGTGATGATGGGGTGCTCGACCCCATTGCCACAGTGGTCATGGTCGGCTTGCATTGTGGAGGCCACACACATTTATGTGTGACACATGTGATAGGGGGTCACATTATATGTTCAATGTCATGTTCAGTGTTGTAGGCATTTGACACTGACTATACACTCTTGTCATGGTGTTGGGGGGGTGTACTTTTCAGGCATTCCTTATGTTGGAGTATGCTGGTTGTGTCATGCATTACCCGTCCTATGAGTGGGGGTTGTGTGGGTGGTAGGCATCCATCCCCCTACGAGTGGGGGTGGTAGTAGTGACAGGCATCCAGGCACCCCTGAGTAGGGGTGGTGGTGGTGGTAGGCATCCAGGCCCCCCTGAGTAGGGGTGGTGGGAGTGGTAGGCATCCATGCCCCCCTGAGTAGGGGTGGTGGTAGTGGTAGGCATCCATCCCCCTATGAGTGGGGAAGGTAGTAGTGACAGGCATCCAGCCCCCTGAGTAGGGGTGGTGGTAGTGGTAGGCATCCAGCCCCTATGAGTGGGGATGGTAGTAGTGACAGGCATCCGGGCACCCCTGAGTAGGGGTGGTGGTAGTGGTAGGCATCCATCCCCTATGAGTGGGGATGGTAGTAGTGACAGGCATCCAGCCCCCTGAGTAGGGGTGGTGGTAGGCATCTAGCCCCCATGAGTAGGGGTGGTGGTAGTGGCAGGCATCTAGCCCCCATGAGTAGGGGTGGTATTAGTGGTAGGCATCCAGCCCCCTATGAGTGGGGATGGTAGTAGTGACAGGCATCCGGGCACCCCTGAGTAGGGGTGGTGGTAGTGGTAGGCATCCATCCCCATTTGAGTGGGGATGGTAGTAGTGACAGGCATCCAGCCCCCCCTGAGTAGGGGTGGTGGTAGTGGTAGGCATCTAGCCCCCCATGAGTAGGGGTGGTGGTAGCAGCAGGCATCTAGCCCCCCATGAGTAGGGGCGGTATTAGTGGTAGGCATCCATCCCCCTATGAGTGGGGATGGTAGTAGTGACAGGCATCCAGCCCCCCTGAGTAGGTGTGGTGGTAGTGGTAGGCATCCAGCCCCCTATGAGTGGGGATGGTAGTAGTGACAGGCATCCAGCCCCCTATGAGTGGGGATGGTAGTAGTGACAGGCATGCGGGCACCCCTGAGTAGGGGTGGTGGTAGTGGTAGGCATCTAGACCCCATGAGTAGGGGTGGTAGAAGTGGTAGGCATCCAGCCCCCCCTGAGTAGGGGTGGTATTAGTGGTAGGCATCCATCCCCCTATGAGTGGGGATGGTAGTAGTGACAGGCATCCAGGCCCCCCTCAGTAGGGGTGGCTGGTAGTGGTAGGCATCTAGCCCCCATGAGTAGGGGTGGTATTAGTGGTAGGCATCCATCCCCCTATGAGTGGGGATGGTAGTAGTGACAGGCATGCGGGCACCCCTGAGTAGGGGTGGTGGTAGTGGTAGGCATCTAGCCACCCATCAGTAGGGGTGGTATTAGTGGTAGGCATCCATCCCCCTATGAGTGGGGATGGTAGTAGTGACAGGCATCCGGGCACCCCTTAGTAGGGGTGGTGGTAGTGGTAGGCATCCATCCCCCTATGAGTGGGATGGTAGTAGTGACAGGCACTACTAGGGGTGGTGGTAGTGGTAGGCATCTAGCCCCCCATGAGTAGGGGTGGTGGTAGTGGCAGGCATCTAGCCCCCCATGAGCAGGGGTGGTATTAGTGGTAGGCATCCAGCCCCCTATGAGTGGGGATGGTAGTAGTGACAGGCATCCGGGCACCCCTGAGTAGGGGTGGTGGTAGTGGTAGGCATCCATCCCCCTATGAGTGGGGATGGTAGTAGTGACAGGCATCCAGCCCCCCCTGAGTAGGGGTGGTGGTAGTGGTAGGCATCTAGCCCCCCATGAGTAGGGGTGGTGGTAGTGGCAGGCATCTAGCCCCCCATGAGTAGGGGTGGTATTAGTGGTAGGCATCCAGCCCCCTATGTGTGGAGATGGTAGTAGTGACAGGCATCCGGGCACCCCTGAGTAGGGGTGGTGGTAGTGGTAGGCATCCAGCCCCCCATGAGTAGGGGTGGTGTTGGTGGTAGGCATCCAGCCCCCTATGAGTGGGGATGGTAGTAGTGACAGGCATCCAGCCCCCCCTGAGTAGGGGTGGTGGTAGTGATAGGCATCTAGCCCCCATGAGTATGGGTGGTGGTAGTGGTAGGCATCCAGCCCCCCCTGAGTAGGGGTGGTGGTGGTGGTAGGTATCCAGGCCCCTATGGGTGTCTATGGCATTGGTGGTAGCCATCCCGCTCCTATGGTTCTGCTGTTGCTGGTGTACGTCATTTCTGCATCCCTATGTGTGTGTGACATATGTTGGGTACGTGTGGTTTGTTTGTGTAGTGGGTATTTGACTTACCGTCTTCGCCGTACGCGTCCGTACCGGTCCCGGTAATAGATGTAGAGTATTTGTAGGACCTGCGCGATGGGATTCATTGTTTGTTCGTCTCGTTCGTGTTTCTCGTGGCTTCGACTCGTACTCATCGCTGGCTTGTTTGTTTCGTAGCCGTTGATCGTCTTGTGGCGCGAATCGGAGCTTATGTGCAGCTCTCCCGGATGCTGTGACGTGCCGGACGTAGCGACGGGTTGGGCGCGTACGGAAGGCGCATCGTACTAGTCCGGCCGGAAGGTGCTGTGTATTTGGTTCCGTGTGACTCGATTGGACGTTTACGGATCTGGCTCGGGCGGGGAACATGAGCTGTAATGGGTGAGTACGGCTCGCTCGGAATCTGGGCTGTTATGCGCATCATACTTGTTCGTTCGGACGGCTGTTCGAATCGGTCGGGAAACACGCGTTCGGCTTGGTTTTTTTCCGGATGAATACTATTAGGTGCGCTTCCGGCCGAGATCGGAATCGGCCCCTAAGTGTGATTCCAAATAAAACCAATTCAAGACTTACCTGTATATTGACCCCAAGTGTTCTAGAGGCAAACTCACCCACCTCGTGCCAGAAGATTTGGATTACTGGACATTGCCATAGCAGGTGAACATCATCCGCATTTTCCAGCATGCATTTAGGGCATTGTCTTCTCTTGCTTCTAACCATCTCAGATAGCTTCTTCGGAGACCAATAAGCTCTGAATGGAGTAAAAAGATGGTTTCCTCTCAACGGTGCAGGTCTGACAGTGGACCAAAGTGTAGCACTTGATACTTGCCATAGACTTTGTATATCCGAGTCCGGCATGTCCGTTCTCCATATCTCCTATGGCGCTGGTAAAGTGTTGTCCTCTGTTTCCACCAATATCCAGTACCATTTAGATACTTCCTTCGCTAAGGCCAGGTCTTTAACAAGCTCTCCCTCCCATTCTGTCTCCAACCCAATTTGCGATTCATTTTGGGACCATCTTGTCAATTGAAAGTATTTAAATCTTGATAGTGTAAAGTTTGTTTTTAATGCCAGTGTGCTCCATGATATCAGAGAGCTTTGATCGTATAGCTCCCCCATTTTGTCAGATCCGCCATTAATAAAGGTAGAGCTAAAGCATCTAAAAGACACTCAGGGGGGCCTGGTGAATTCCAGATCGGGGCCTTACAACTATAGTAAGGTATTTCTAAAATTCGCTTGACTTGCACCCATACCTTACAGGCTGCTAGTAACACCTTGAACTTGATTTTTTTTAAGAATTTGGGGTGACCATATTTAAATAGAAAGGAGTTTCCTTCATCCGGGAGATTCTTTCTTAAAACCCGTAAATGAGGGGGCATATTTTGTGTACTGTCCATTAGAAGATGTCTAGTATTTTTGAGAAAAAAAGCCCAGTGATACAATTTAAAATCCGTTAAGGCAATCCCCCATCCATTTTCTTTTTTCGCAGTTTTTTCCAAGCTATTCTCACAGCCTTGTTTTTCCATATGAAATCGCTCAAATCACCTTTGAGCTACTTTTTGGAACCATTCAGTTTTAAAATGTAATGGTAAGGTGTTAAAAATAAAAGTAAATTTAGGGAGGATAATCATCTTAATCAAATTTACTCTGCCCAAGATTGACAAAGGCAAATGCATCCATGACTCTAAAAGTATCTTGGTTTCCAAATGAATTATCTTAAAATTAAAGAGAGCTAATTTATCCAGATCCTTGATTATTTTTACACCAAGATATCTGATTTCTTACTTTTCTGATGGAGAATTTATTGAGCCATTCCAAGTCACGGTCTTAGTAGTCTTGCAATCTTTTAAAAAGTACCCATGGACTTATAAAATCACCCAATCACTCTCTTACACCCCTAGGAGTTTCCTACCTACACTTTAAGTCACAGAGGAACCAGCCTCTTACACCCCCAGGAGCTGCCTACTCACACCTTGAGTCACAGCGGACCCATCCTCCCACAGCTGAGGAAGCGCCCTACCCACACTCTGAGTCACAGGTGAACCACTCTCGTACACCCCCAGGAGCTGCTTATGCATAATGATCTGAATGATGAAGAAGGGGACCGATAGTGGATGGGGAAAGAGTTGTATTCCTACTCCATGATAGGACATACACAAAAGTTGTTTAAATACCCCTCACACACCAAAAGGGCCCTTGATGTCATGCTTCATCATTGGGGTCTTCCCGTCCCACTGTGGAATGGGGCGTGCTACAACCAGCGACTACGCGGGAGCACTAATCTAAAATACTATGTGTGGTGCAGGGGTGGTGAGAAGAAGGGTCAAAAGTGAAGTTAAAAGGAACTGGCCTCATGGACATAAGACAATTTAATAGGTCATTGAGGCTGAACCTGTTAAAAATTGTGATTTGGAATAGTCATGCATATAATGAGCTGACGTTCCTAAAGAGTCGACATGTTTCAAGCTCATGGCTTCTTCATCAGGACTAAGAAGATCCCTTCAGTGCTCACTTGTTGTTTAAAAGTGAAGATAGTTATATACAAAAGTGAAAGAAAATTTTTGCAAATATTCATGCAGTATAAAGTACCTGTTTGTACTCCTATATGTAAATCTGTTTGTACTACTATATGTTAATCTGGAAAAAGAAGAAATGTTTAGAATATTAATTGCGCCACACACGGCGTTGTCTCACGAAGACCTGAAAAGACAACACATGTGTCAAGGTGACTGTTTATAAAAACATAGTGCTATAATGGTGCATGGACCTGTGAAAGAAATTGGGGAAAAAGGGAAAACATACAAAGACACACTACATATAACATAAAACACACACTCTATTTGTGACTATTGTAATCAAAAAGACGGTGTGTAGAACGATGTATACACACAATACATACAATGTATGAATGGGTGTATTGCCCCATGAGCCTCAGGTACAGATGAGCAGGAAGAAGTCACTAGTTACTGCAAGGGGAAATTTTTTGGGGGAAATGAAGAGAGAAACGGTCAGGTGGTACTCGTCCTCTAGCCGAGTAATCAAAGAAAAAAACGAAGAAAAAAAAAAAAAAAACTCGGACCATGACGCCTATGCCGTACTTACGTGCTGCTAGACAAAATTTTGCCCCATACTGCTCACCCGCGAGACAACGCCGTGTGTGGCGCAATTAATATTCTAAAAATTTCTTCTTTTTCCAGATTAACATATAGTAGTACAAACAGATTTACATATAGGAGTACAAACAGGTACTTTATACTGCATGAATATTTACAAAAATTTTCTTTCACTTTTGTATATAACTATCTTCACTTTTAAACAACAAGTGAGCACTGAAGGGATCTTCTTAGTCCTGATGAAGAAGCCTTGAGCTTCGAAACATGTCGACTCTTTAGGAACGTCAGCTCATTATATGCATGACTATTCCAAATCACAATTTTTAACAGGTTCAGCCTCAATGACCTATTAAATTGTCTTATGTCCATGAGGCCAGTTCCTTTTTAACTTCACTTTTGACCCTTCTTCTCACCACCCCTGCACCACACATAGTATTTTAGATTAGTGCTCCCGCGTAGTCGCTGGTTGTAGCACGCCCCATTCCACAGTGGGATGGGAAGACCCCAATGATGAAGCATGACATCAAGGGCCCTTTTGGTGTGTGAGGGGTATTTAAACAACTTTTGTGTATGTCCTATCATGGAGTAGGAATACAACTCTTTCCCCATCCACTATCGGTCCCCTTCTTCATCATTCAGATCATTACCCATATGGTGGATCTTGATGTTTTGTTAACTACTGACTCGAGGAGGACGTATCCACCGTCAGTGTCCCTCGGGACACTACCTCTTCACTCCCTAATTTTGTTTTTTTGCTGCTTATGCATACTCTGTCATGAGAATCCGACCTTTTACACCCGAAAGTGTTGCTTACCCACACTTTAAGGAACAGATGAACTACCCTCTCACATCCATGGAGCAGCCTACCCTCACAATAAGTCACGGAGGAACCAAACTCTAACACCTAAGGGGCCTGCTTACCTACACTCTAAGTCACAGGGGAACCAACCTCTCACTCCACAGGGAGCTGCTTACCCATACTCTAAGCCAGAGAGAAACCACCATTTCAACCCCCAGATTGCAACCTCCCCACACTCTAACTCACAGAGGAACTACCCTCGCACACCACAGGGAGGTATGTATCCACTTTCAGTTCCATGCTTGAATACAAGGGACCAATCCCCCACCCCTCGCCAACACACATCTCATATAAGAGAGTTGTGCACCCCTCCTACCTTTTTATGCACCCCTCTTGCCTCTTTTTGCACCTCTGTTGGTTCTTTCTGCACTGCTCTTTCTTCTGTGTGCACGCCTCTTTCTGTACCTCACTCACTTCTTTCTGGACCACTCTTGCCTTTTTCTGCCCCCCTCTTCCTTCTTTGTGCAACTTTCCTGACTCTTTCTACACCTCTCTTCCCTCTTTCTGTACCACTCTTGCCTCTTTTTGTACCTCTGTTGCTTCTTTCTGCACTTCTCTTGCTTCTTTGTGCACCCTTTGTGCCTCTTTCAGCACCTCTGATGGTTCTTTTTGCAGTGCTCTTACTTCTATCTGCTACTCTTTTGCACTTTGCACATTTCTGAACCCCTATTGCCTCTTTCTGCACCTCTCTAGCCTCTTTTTGCATGTCACTTGCCTCTTTCTGCACTTCTTTTTCTTTGTACTGTACCCCTTTTGCCTCTTTCTCCATCCTTTTTTCGTTTTCTACATATCTCTTCCCTTGTTCTGTACCTCTATTGTTTCTTACTGCAGTGTTCCCAGGGTTCTTGCTTCTTTCTGCACCTCTGTTGAAGTCCTTTTCTAATATGACTTAAACGTCACTTTTGTCATTCTCCTTTACTATTCTAGTAATGCTAAAAGTGTTGGGCCTAGGCTAATATAAAAAAAAGTCTATAACATGTCTCAGATGTAAGTGTCACCATATTTCGAAAAACATATATGCATTTATTCGTACCTTTTAAATGGAAGGTGTTTCTTTAGTAATAGATAAGAATATTTGTATATAATTATTTTAGTAATATTAAATTATTTTTTATTTTTATTTTTTATGTAGATATTCTCCATTATTATTAAGAAATATTTACTATGGCAAGAAAATCTAAAAAGAAAAGACAGCAAAAAAACAGTACTATTTAAAGGAGAAACAAAAGCAGAAATTAGATGAAGTACAACATGTGACATTGAAAAAAAGTCTTCTGGTAAGAAAACTAAAGAATTTGTAAAAAGTCTTTTAAGAACTAGAAAGAATTTTGAAAATGCCGAAAATAGAAACAATAGTTGTAGAACGAAGAAGAATGAAATGAAAAAAGGACAAATAAATGGAAAATCAGGTTCAGAGAAAACAATCTATGTTGAAAGAAGGATGAAACAATATCATGATATTAGGAAACAAATGTATAAAAGTAGAGTACTACAAAATTTGTTGAAAGATTGCAAGAAATATAATTTTTTTTTGCATTTTTCAAGAAGAAAGAACAGATTGAAAGTATAGTCGAAAAGGCTTTTGACTTAATAAGAAGATTGTTTATATTAGTTTTGAAAAGAATGCGAACATTGGATAAACCAATGCATTCTATGAAGGACAAAAGGAAAAGACTGATTAATAGAACTAACTTTTGTAAAATAATTTGGGGTGAATGGAAGCACACTTCTAGTTCAGAACCTTTTTTAAATGAAGAGAGCTATTTTCAAAACAATACATTAGTTCACGCATTTGATACCAGTGGTCTTGCTTATGAAGTGAAGAACAGTTGTGCAATTGAAAAAGAACAGATGGTTCCTAGAAATGTGGAAGAAGTGATAGCTGAAGAAGTTCAAGGGAGATGTTCACAAGCTCCTGTGTATACATGGGATTGTAGTAGTATTTGTAGTATACGACAGGAGTCTATTGATATTTTACGAAATGTCTTTCGACGGTATATTTAAAAAAGTATTAAACAAAAGATTAAGATGTTGCAAGGACTTGATCCTTGTAAAGTGAGAAATAATACTGGCTTGCAAGGTCATTCTCTTGCTTGTCTTTCTAGAAAAGTGTGTCAAAGTGTTTTTCATCATTTGAGAATGTTAGCAGTACATCACTCTGCAATGCAGAAGTTAGTAAGAAGATTGTACTATGTAAAAAGTCCTGCATTATTTTTAAGTGAAATAAACACTGCTCTTTTGCATGGGTCAGTATCAGGTTTAAAAAAAGTTTGTGATGATATTAAGTTTTGTTTCTTTAGTACTGAAGAAGAGTGTAGACAAAGTGAGAGTTTGATAAGTGTAAGTGTTGTAGAGGAGGAGGAAGATAGTACTACTGAGAAGTTTGTAGAAGAAATTACAAAGTTTAAGGTAATATGTTCTGAAAAACCAAACTATGTTTGTATTTGTTGTCGATGTACTCACAATAGAAATCAAACTAGGAATGTTGATCTGTATTTAAAAAGTGAAAAGGAAAACAATGATAAGTGGCCGGAATTTGGTGCTTATTTGTTGGTGGAAGGTCTTTTTGAGTTGGGTATTGATCAACGTATTTGTAAATATTGTTACAGCAAATTAGAAGAGAACAAAATGCCAGCTAGAGCTGTACATAATAACCTAGAGTTGGTAGCTATTCCTGCAGAACTGGTAGATTTAAATATGTATGAGTCCATTCTGATTCAATCTGTGCACCCGTTTCAGGCTATTGTTCATATGGAGCCTAAAACAGGTAAGCTGCCTCCATCAGATTTACAATGAGGATTAAAAGGAAGAGTTGTGTATTTACCTTTAGATTTAAAGAAAAATATTGAAACTATTGGTGTAGAGAGAGAGGAAACTGAACCTGTAGTTTTTCTAGTTAACAGTGTTCCAACAAAGAGTCGGAAAATATGGCAAGAGTTAGTAGATGTCAGCAAAGTTCAAAAGGCAACGTTATATCTCATAAAAAAACAATTTTTATTACAAAAATGTATATCTGGAAGAACAAGAACTAGTTTTAGAAGAAGATAGCGAAGTTTCAACTGGCCAAATTGAAAAAGTAGACATCCCCAGGAGTGAAGAAATTTACGAACATTATAGTGTACATCCTTTACATTCAAAGGAAGTGATTGGAAATACTATTGAATTATTCCAAATGAAGAAAGCAAAGGGAACTCCTATGAGTATTTGGGAAAGAAGTTTTGAAGCCCGTTGTTTTCCACAGCTGTTCCCCACTGGAAAAGGTGGACGATATGATGAACGACCCATGCAGATTCCAGCTTCAGAATATCGTACAACAAGATTGTACTCAGAAGATCCAAGATTTCGACACTGTATTCCATATATATTTCATCTTTTGTTTGAAAGTGACTTGTCTGGACTTTCATATGCAGTGAACCACATATTAAAAATAGGAGTTTATCTTCAACATGTTTCTGCAAAGGAATCCATGGACAAAGTACAACAAAGAGACAATCATTTAGAATCTCAACTGATTAATTTGATGGCGTGTCAACGTGGTACTAATGAGTATTGGTATCGTCATCACGGAGAACTTAAATGTATGTTATGGAACTTAGGAACCCCTACATGGTTTGTTACGCTAAGCTGTGCTGAATACGCATGGGACGATTTACTTGAATTTCTACGAGAAGCAAATTCAAATATTAAAAACATTGAACTCAAGACAGCCGTAGAACTGTGTTCCTTGGATCCTGTAAATGTGTGCAGATATTTTAACCATAGGTTTCAAGCTATGATGTCTTTTATCTGCAATTAAAAAAAACACCTCTTGGAGAAGTTATTGATTTCTTTTGGAGAAAGGAGTACAAAGCCAGAGGTGCTTCTCATAAACATATGCTATTATGGATCAAAGATGCACCTAAATTTGGAATAGATTCTGATGAGACTGTTTTATCCTTCATTGAAGACTATGTTACATGTGGTATTCCAAAAACAGGAGAAGAAAATACCTTAAGACAACAAGTTTTACGGTTTCAAACTCATCGATGTGGGAAATATTGTCAACGGAAATACAAGTCAAAGGAAAAATTTTATACAAAATGTCGTTTTGGATTCCCACGTCCAGTAATTTCCAAAGGAAGAGTCAACAGTTTCATGTCAGCGGTGAGGCATACTATAACTCAAAAATCTCCAAAGAATACTTACAATATAAAAAGAAGTGAACATTCAAAATATATTAATGATTACAATCCAGTGATTTTGGCGATGTGGAATGCAAATATGGATATCCAGTATGTTGCAGATAATTCGATTGCTGTTGCTCGCTATATTACGTCATACATAACAAAATCTGAAAAGACGGAGTTGAAAGAAATGTGGGAAGAAATTTCACAAGAGAAGACTCTTCAAATTGTACAGCTTTAGCTTGAAGATGCTTTCCCATCGAGAGATTGGATCCTCCTACGAATGTTCGACATCTGCAAGTTTATATTCAAAGTCAAGAGGAATCATTTGGGTAAGTCTAGGTCTTGCTGCAACACGAAATCGAGTATTGAAATCTGTACAAGAAATTGAATACTTAGCATTAAATGAACCAGAAAGTACAGATATTGTTAAAACAAACATGTTGGATACGTACTATCCTAAAAGAAGTCCACATCTGGAAAACATATGTCTCTATGAAGTACTGCAATATTACAGCTTTAAGAGAAATGTTACAGAAAATATAAATGAAGAAAAATATGCAGTAATTGGATGAAAAAAGAAATTTTATTAATCACAGGAAACTCAGTTGTGATACTGCAGATAAAAGGGAATTTTTCTATTTAGCACGTCTGCAACTCTTCAAGCCTTGGCCTACTGAAATGGAATTTTTGGGAGATTTTGAGTGCTATGAAGATTCTTTTAATTCATGTAAAGATAGCATTGAATGCACAGTTTTTCCAAATTATCTACAAAATGTTGAATGAAGAGATTGAACAAGAAACTACTATTGCAGCTGAAATTACTAGAGGCAGTTCTCAATATAGTCGAAGTTCTTCTCTACTAAGTCAAGATCCACTAGGAGAACCAATTCTTGAAAATGAAGCAGCAATAGCCATGAGTGAAGTAGAAACGGCAATGCAACACGCACAACAGGATATTATGGAGTTGGGAAACATGGAAGAACAACTAAATATTGAACAGAAAGAAATATATCAGCAAATTACACAAAAGATAGACCATGGTTTACTTTATGAAAAAAAAGAATGTAACTGCACATCATTTAAACCTATTCAAATGTATATCAGTGGTCAAGCTGGTACAGGAAAAAGTTTCTTAATTAAAGTTTTGACCAGTTATCTACAGAAAACCACTGAATCACATTTATCTTGTGTTGTAACCGCTCCAACTGGGTTAGCAGCACACAACATTAAAGGGATTACATTACATCGTTTACTCATGTAACCAGTTGAACATGAAAATAAATTGAAATATCACAAGCTATCTGGAGAAGCTTGTTATGAAGTTTCAAGAGTACTAAAGAAAATGAAACTTCTGATCATTGATGAGGTGAGCATGGTCTCAAACTTAATGCTTGCCTTTGTACATTTAAGAATGCATCAGATTTTAAAAACAGATTATGATGTTTTATTTGGAGGAAAACATGTAATTGTATTCGGCGACCTACTACAACTTTCTTCTGTAAAAGGGCAACCAGTTTTTAAAACACTTGTCCATGAAGACACTAGGGAAGTATTGGAAATGTCAACATTTGGTCTCATTTTGAATATAAAGAACTTATTAAGAATATGCGACAAGCAAGTGATGAACATTATGGAAACATTCTTCAAGATATAAGAATTGGTGTTTTGACAAAACATGGTAAAAAAGCTTTACAAAGTCGGCTACTTACAAAGTTGTTTCCAAATGAAAATGTTGGTCCTGAAATAATGTACAAAAAAATTGGAGAAAAGAAGTCTATATTTTGCCTAATGCCAACACTGCAAGAGTGTTCTACATTCAATGAAGAACTTTTGAAGCTGGAAAAACAACAAATAATGTAAATGGAAGCCATAAAATCAAAATTGGATACTTTGGAAAAGTCTATATCTAAGACTGCTGGTTTAAAAAAGACTTTATATGTATGTGAAAACGGTCGGGTAATTTTACGGCGTAATTTGGATGTTGAAAAAGGTTTAGTAAATGGAACAATGGGAAAAGTTGTTGATTTTGTTAATTATCCAAACAGAGATGGAATTGAATTCTTGAGGAATAAATTTGATCAGATTGAAGAGGTAAAACAGATTGGACATTGTGCTGTTCATTTTTTGCTTGTTAAACTTGTATGTTCGTAGAAAACAGTTTCCTCTTTCTTTAGCATATGCGATGACCATTCATAAATCTCAAGGTTTGAGTGTAGACAGTGCTTTTGTAAACATTGGAAGTACAGTTTTTAAAGAGGGTATGGCATATATTGCATTGTCTCAAGTAAGAACATTATCTGGATTGTATTTGATTGATTTTGATGAGAAAAAGGTTAGTGCAGATGCAAATTGTGTAAGAGAGTATAATCGGTTAAGAAGACTGTATGCTCCTAACTTAAGTGAATATCCCATATATGAAAAGCGTGTAGTATGTCCGAAACGAACATATGAGAAACACTCTAGTGAGGTTGGAAAGAAGAAAACAATTCAAGAGAATGTTGAGGCTGTAAAGAAAATGAAAATGGACACTGTTGATGATATTGTAGGATACCAGTTAGAAAATAGTTCAGGTATCAACTGCTATGCTAATGTAATTGTGAACGTCGTGTTTTTTCTAGAAGATCTTCATCATCAAATTATGGAAAATCGAGAAAATAGATTCTGTTCTTTGTTACATTTTATTTTTGAAAAGTTGAAAACTGATAAAATTAAAATCCATACTGCTACTGGCATACGGCATCTTTTGGATATATGTACTGGTTCTTCACAATTTACACTTAATGTACAACAAGATGCTCAAGAATTTCTTATGTTTGTTCTTGTCTTGTAGTATTGGAAGATGAAGGAATACAAATTGAAAATCTTTTTGGACTACGTTACTGATGGGATCATAAATGTGAAGACTGTTCATTTTCTTCTACCATTGAAATAGACGCTGAACGATTCATATATTTGACAATACCAGATTGCAAAACAGTGGGCCATATTAGCAAGAACATGCGATAAATATCGCAAACCTTGCTTAGCGCGCCTTTTTTTATCGCCGGCTATCGCTGGATATTACCGCGGAAATAACATGCTATTAGCAAGGTATATCTCCATTGCGATAAAATATCCAGCGATAGCGGCGAAACCCAGCTTTAACGCGAGAAATCCAGCGATAAAATCCTATCGCTAAATCTGGGGACTTAACCTTACAATCCACCTCCCATTGACTTTCATTGCTAAGTCATGTTTTGATCAGTTCTTAAAAACAAGCGCTAATCGGGGTTAGCGCGCGTTTTTTTATCGCTTCGCGGGTATTGCTAATAGGCGATAGGTATGTGAGCGACTGTTTTCTGTCGCTTTTAGTTGGGAACGCCTACCTTGCATGTCATTAGCGATAATTATCGCTGACATGCAAGGCGATGTAAAACCCGGCCGCTATCGCCTGAAAGCTGTCGCTAACGCCTGTTAGCGACAGCTTGCTAATAGGGCGTTAAAAATATCGCCGCTTTAGCGGCAAAAAGTCCCGCTAAAGCGGCGATAGAGCCCTTGATAATATGCCCCTCTGTCTTTTACAAAATTAGTAAAATCAGCTAATCAGATGAAAGAAAATTGGAAACCAAAATTAAAAAAGTTTGTGGCAAGTCAAGTGTCAATTTCAGGAAGAACTTTTAAAGCAGTGGCTATTATTTTCCATGATGGACCTAGTACAACATCTGGACACTATACAGGGTATTTAAGATGCAA
Organism: Calotriton arnoldi; assembly: GCA_963921515.1. Classification (NCBI taxonomy): domain Eukaryota; kingdom Metazoa; phylum Chordata; class Amphibia; order Caudata; family Salamandridae; genus Calotriton; species Calotriton arnoldi. The sequence continues at coordinate 216,429 of CAWUFW010012218.1, read as the reverse complement.
TAAAGGATGGACACATTGTAATGATGCCCATTTGGAATTGAAATGTCGGTTGCCTTACGAATTGCCAAATTCATATCTGATATTTTTGGTGCCAAAGTTTTGAAAACATCATTCGGCCTATTGGGAAGATATAAACATGAATTAATGAGTTTATTTTGGATATTTTCAATGCAACTGATTTCGGAAACATCATTCGGCCTATTGGGAAGATGTCAACAATTAGTGTTTGAATTATCGTTTCTGTTCTTTGATATTGCATTTGGAAAATTGTGTTTGAAAGAAGTAGTTCATATATTTGATCTTTGTATTATATGCAATGTATATGAGAGTGTTTATTTTTGAAAATGTAAACAGATAGTTGAGTTTGTTGTCAATATTTTGAACACAGATTTGTTTTTTTTACAATCTTATTGATTGTATTTTTTTGCCCGCTGTTATATGATGATCAACATTGAAATCACTGTGTATAGTGAAATTCAATAGAATCTGAAAACAGCAAAAAAAAGAACATGAATAAGTTACGTAATTCTAAAATTATGTTGTGTACTTATACCTATAATATTATTTGCAATAATTGTATTTTTTCTTCTCTTTTACAGAAAGTAAAAGTAAACTTTGAAAATATTTTAAATTTACTTTACAATGAAACCTCTGTAAAATAGTTTCAATGAGATTGATATCTACTTCAATACAGAAGGTAAGATGAAATAATGAAATAAACAAAATAATAGGAATTAATGTTTACAATCACTTTTATTGCAGTTATTCATTTTTTCAAACTCAATCATCTCATTTCTCAAATCACTTCAGCAGTACTCACGCACTCCTTCAATCACTGAAGCATAACCTATGTACTTATAAAATCACCCAGGCATTACTAATCCACACCTTTAATCAGTCTGGCAGTACCCATACACTCCTGCAATTATCCAGACATTACTTCTAGAGTCTTGTAATCACCCAAATATTACATATGCACTCCTTCAATCGTCTACACATTAGTCTTGCACTGATGGAATCACACAAGCAGTAACCATGCACTCATGCAATCACCCAGGCATTACCTATACACTTACAAAATCATCCAAACAATACCTATCCACTAACAAAATCACCCAGACAGTACCAATGCACTTCTGCAATCATTCAGGCAGTACTCATTGACTCATGGAATAACCCAGATACTACCATGCATTCTTCTAATCACCTAGACACTACTCATTCACTCCTTTGATTACGCAGGTACTACCCATGCACTCCAACAATCACCCAGTCACTACTCATGCACTTATAAAATCACCATACACTATCTTTACACTCCTCCAAACACTCAGGCAGTACCCATGAACCTATGCAATCACCAAGACACTAACCATGCATTCATGCAATCATGCAGGCATTATAAATAAACTCATGTAATGACCCTGGCATTACCCATGCACTTACAAAATCACCCAAACAATACCCATGCAGTTACAAAATCATCCAGGCAGTACCAATGTAGTCTTGCAATCACCTAGACACTACTCATCCACTCATGCAGTAACCCAGGCACTACCCATGCACTAATCCAATCACCTGTCTACTACCCATGCACTCCTCTAATCACTCAGACAGTACTCATTTACTCCTTCAATTACCCAGCTAGTAGCCATGCATTCCTCCAATCACCCAGTCACTATTCCTACACTTATAAAATCACCATACATACACTATCTTTACACTCCTCCAAACACCCAGGCAGTACCTATACACTTATGCAATCACCAAGACACTAACCATGCATTCATGCAATCACCCAGGCATTACCAATAAACACATGAAATTACCCAGGCATTAACCATGCAGTTACACAATCACCCAAGCAATACCCATGCAGTGACAAAATCACCTAGGCACTACCCATGCACTCCTCCAATCACCCAGGCACAACTCATCCACTCATGCAATAACACAGACTCTACTCATACACTGCTCCAAACACTCATGCAGTACCCATGCACTCCTCCAATCACCCAGCCAGTACCCATGCACTCATCCAATCACTCCGCCACTACCCAAGCACTTCTAAAATCACCAAGCACTACCATTGCACTCCTCAAATCACCCAGGCAATACCCATGCACTCATGCAATCATCCAGACATTAACCATAAACTCATGCAAACACTCAGACATTACCCATGCACTCTTACAATCACCCACATATTACCTCTATAGTCATGCAATTTCACAGCCATTACCCCTGCATTTACAAAATCACCCAAGCAATACTCATGCACTTACAAAATCATCCAGGGATTTCCAGTGCACTCCTCCAATCATCCAGGCACAACTCATCCACTCATGCAATAACACAGACACTACTCATACACTGCTCCAATCACCCAGCCAGTACCCATGCACTCATCTAATCACTCCGCCACTACCAAGCACTTCTAAAATCACCACACACTACCCTTGCACTCCTCGAATCACTGAAGCACTACCCATGCACTCATGCAATCATCCACACATTAACCATAAACTAATGCAAACACTCGGACATTACCAATGCACTGCTCCAATAACCCATAGATTACCTCTATACTCATGCAATCTCACAGCCATGACCCATGCACTTACAAAATCACCCAAGCAATACCCGTGCACTTACAAAATCACCCAGGCACTACCCATGCACTGCTCCAATCACCCATGGACTACTCATGCACTCCTCCAATCACCCAGCCAGTACCCATGCACTCATTCAATCACTCTGCCACTACCCAAACATTCATAAAATCCCCATGCAGTACCCTTGCACTCCTCCAATCACCCACACAGTATCCTTGCTCTCATGCAATCACTCAGGTAATTTTTCTTTTTTAACCAATAGATGTGGTTCCATAAGAACTGTTTTTTATTTTTTAACAACTTTTTTTAAAAATTGTATTTTTAAACCTTTTTCTTTTTTTGTGTGTTTTTGATTTTTTTTAGAACAAAAGAAAATCGAAAACAGCAAACGAGCTGTTTAACTAAAAGCAAAGAAAAGGACATTTTTGAGCACATTATAAAAAAAAATTAACATTTATGCTTTGATGGCACTCGTAACAACGTCCATGCACTGCTCCGCGATGCACTGTTTCGTATCACACTTTTTGCAGACTATGGCCACTTCAAAGAGTTCAGGAATGATATGGGGCCTTGGTGGTGGAAGAACTTGTTGAGAAGAGGTAGAAGGGGCATTCAGGTCTTGCTCTGCCACTTCATTGAATTGTCTTCTCCTCTCTTCTCTGGCCAAGTGTACTGGATGGAGAGTTTCAAGCTGTTTTTTCATGCCTGATGTATGGCATGAGTAATTCTTCTCTGAGCCCCTTGACAAAATCCGTACGCAGATGGTGCATGTAACTTTGCGAGCGTTTACCTTCTTCTCGCCCTTTGGCACCGTAAAAAAGGCCCACACAAGACACTCCTTCCTTTTCTTAACAGGCTCCACGATCTCGTCCTCCTCCAGATCCAATGGATCGATGTCTGCATGACTGGATGCCATAATGTATTACAAAAATCACAACACACAAAAATTGGAAAAAAGTACAGAGCAACAAAAAGCAAGTCTTGTCAGCAAGACAGCCACATAATAAAAGGGATATAACAAGGATTGATCCTCCCTCTTACAGAATGAAAATGATTTAAACCAATCGGATTATTTCTTTTTTCTGCTGACATGAAGTCGAGTAGGGTGCGCGCACCGGTCGCTTACGCGTCGCGGACCCGTAAAATATTGTATACATAATTATAAACTATAAATAAATGCTTATGTAATATTTTAAAAAGGATATTAGTGAACATGTTTATTCCAAAATGATATTCTAACTTTCCATAGTGATATTTCAAACTTTGAAACTACGGTGAAGTCGCGACCCTGGTGCGATCCCAGCGACCCCGGAAATACATGCAGGAAGGAGGGGTCGCGCAACGTACGTGCATACGTCGCGCAGTCGTGAAATTTCATATCGCTAATAGTACACTCAAAAAAATTGTTTATAAATAGTTTCCTAAATTAAATTAGTCAAACACTTTAACTAAAACTTTTATTGATAATTTCTTTAATTATATTTCATACTTTTGAAATTACGCCAAAGTCGCGACTCCAGCGCGACTTCTGAAATGCGCGCTAGCAGGGTGCGCGCACCCATCGACTAGGTTCGCTTAGGGTGCGCGACTCCTTTGTAATAATTTTTTTTTTTAAAAAGAAAGTAATATAATACAATAAAACAACTTTACAGTATAATAACAATTATTTACATGCTTGTATTTTGCACTTTTTTTCATCTTTCTGATCCTCTGTTGTTTGTTTGTGCATTTCTTTTTATTCTTTCAGGGACGTTATAGTTAGAAATTAGCATTTAAAAAACCTTAGAAATTCACTAAAAAACCATAGGTTTCAGGGACAATATAGTTAGAAATTAGCATTTAAAAAACCTTTGAAATTCACTGAAAAAACCATAGGTTTCAGGGACATTATAGTTAGAAATTAGCATTTAAAAAACCTTTGAAATTCACTGAAAAAACCATAGGTTTCAGGGACGTTATAGTTAGTTGGACATTTCACTCGTACAAAACCAGAAAATTTGGCCGTTATAGTTAGTTGAGCTAACTATAACTCGCGCCCGCAATGCACTTCTGATGACGTCACATATTACATCATTCATGACATCACTGATGACATCTCAAATGACATCACTGATGACATCATCTACGTGATAATCTGATGCACCTCCTCACACCCTAATAAAAACTTTTGATACACCCACTCTAAAATGCAGACTACCATTTTCGAAACCATAGACACACCAATACCAGTTACTACATACCCACTCACTGATTCCTAGGTCTACACACACATCCACTCATTCACCCATACAGTCACTCATACATGCAGTCACTCATCAATACAGCACTATCATATGCACTCATACACCTATACAGACACACACACACCGCCACTCATCCATAGAGTTACTCAAACATCTAGTTAGTCATGCAAAGAATCAATCTCACTCCCATTTACTCACCAATGCAGTTATACACACACCACTTCACTTATTCATACAGATACTAACACATATTTACTCTCTTATACAATCACTGATACAAGCACACACTCATCCATACAGCCACTCTCACAATCATTCATAGTCAAGTATAGTCATTTATATACTCCAACACTCACCACCACACCCATACACACACTCACCCACCTATATAGCCCTTCACAAATACACTCATGAACCCATACACCCAGTGAATCACCTACTCACACATCTATGCACAGAGTCACACACACCCCACCCACCCACAGAGGCACTCAGACACCCATACAGATACTCAGTCAACCAATCAATAACCCATGTAGACACTCATGTAGCTACTCACCAACCCATGCAGCCGCTTACACACCAACTAACAGACTAGTACAGACATTCACACAGTTTGGTCACTAACCCATGCATTCAGAAAGACACGATTAATCACTCACTTATACAGTCAGTCACGCACCTACTAAATCATCCATTCAGACACATATACACTCACTCATTCTTAAATACACGTTGGCATTTATATATATAAAACATATTTAAACTTTACATAAACACACAGTCACTGGATGATGTCATCAGTGATTTCATTTGAGATGTCATCAGTGATGTCATCAGTGATGTCACTGACCATGGTATGAATGATGTAATATGTGACGTCATCAGCAGTGCATTGCAGGGGCGCGAGTTATTGTTAGCTCAACTAACTATAATGGCCGAAATTCTATAAGTTTCCTTGAAACCTATGGTTTTTTCAGTGAATAAATATATATATATATATTATCTACTGGCGGTCGCCAGTAGATAGTTATAGTTAACCCTGGGCGAAGTGCTACGCTACGCTCGCGTAGTTTGCGAAGTCTGCGCTACTTCGCACAACGCGAATTGCACGTAGCACAGTGCGAACACGCGTAGCGTAGCGTAGTGCCGCGGTCATTTTTGCTTGCTCGCGGTCCTCAACGTCAAGTTGGCGACCGCGAGCAAGCAAAATGACATCCCGGCGAGACTTTTTCCTCGTTTGCGATCAGCAACATCAAGTTGCCGATCGCGAGCGTGGAAAATAAACCTCCCGGCGAGATTCTCAACGCGGGGAGGTCAGGTTTCTCATTGCGAGTGGTCGCGTATGCTCGCGACCGCTCGCGATGAGAAACTACCAGTCTGCATTGAGAAAGCTGCCGCTCGAGTAAAAATCTACTCGAGCGGCAGTAAAAGACAGCTCGCACTGTGCAAGTTGCCGTTTTCAATGATTGCACAGTGCGGACAAGCATCCGGCACTGTGCAATCATTGCGAACAGTGCGCTACGCAGTTCGCGTAGTGCTACGCGAAGCTTGCGTAGCGCGAACTGCACTTTGCGTAGCTTCGCGAAGCATTACTTCGCGAACTACGCCCACCCTTAGTTATAGTTAGGACCTAGTTTCCATAGGAAAAGCGTTTTTTCTTTTACCAATAACTTTGGCGCCGGTTGACGAATCTTTGCGAAATTTTCAAAACTTACGGCCCGCTCCGTTCAGCTCCTATCCTGAAAGTTTCAAGTTGATTCGCCAAGTGGGGGCCGAGAAAAAAGGGGGGTCCCAAAACGTGTTTTCTCCATGTTATTTTCCATAGGAAACTTTAGACACGGCTACAGCTCAAACTGCTGAACGGAATTACACCAAATTTGGCAAAAAGATAGCCCTTGTTTCAGAAAGAGACCATTTTTTAAATGGAGTAAATCCATTCAGAAGTTCCTGAGAAATTCAAAAAATAGAGGTCGGAAAATCAATTTCCCATAGGAAACTTTAGACACAGTTATAGCTGAAACTGCTGAACGGAATTACACCAAATTTGGCAAAAAGGTAGCTCTTGGTTCAGAAAGAGACCTTTTTTTAAATGGTGTAAATCCGTTCAGTAGTTTTTGAGATATTAAAGGAAAAAAACCTTTATATATCTGGGCGGGACCTAACTACACAAGCACAAGCTTGGCTCTAATTGGCTGCCAACACTTCAATCCAGGAAGTGTTGGCAGCCATCTTGGTGCAATGCTTTTTAGGTCTCGCCTAGCAATGCAGCGCTGCATGCTTGGTGAGATCTATTGTTGTCGATTTTTCTTCCGAAGAAGAACACTACTCCCATCACGACCCCCTACACTACCCAAACACCAGTGCACTACCCTAAAACACTACCCCCCACACTATCCCCTACACTACCCAAACACCACCGCACTACCCTAAAACACTATCCCAGCACGACCCCCTACACTACCCAAACACCACTGCACTACCCTAAACCCTAAAACACTACCCCGAGCATGACCCACTACACTACCCAAACATCACTGCACTACGCTAAAACACTACCCCCTGCACGACCCCCTACACTACCCAAACACCACTGCACTACCCTAAACCCTAAAACACTACCCCCAGCACGACCCCCTACACCACCCAAACACCACTGCACTACCCTAAACCCTAAAACACTACCCCAGCATGACCTCCTATACCACACAAACACCACGGCACTACCCTAAACCCTAAAACTCTACCCCCAGCATGACCCCCTACACTACCCAAACACCACTGCACTACCCTAAAACATGACCCCCTACACAAACACCACTGCACTACCCTAAACCCTAAAACACTACCCCCAGCACGACCCCCAACACTACACAAACACCACTGCACTACCCTAAACTGTAAATCTACCGCCAGCACAAACCCCTACACTACCCAAACATCACTGCACTACCCTAAACCCTAAAACACTACCCCAGCATGACCCCCTACACGACCCAAACACCACTGCATGACCCTAAACCCTAAAACACTACCCCCAGCATGACCCCCTACACTACCCAAACACCACTGCACTACCCTAAACCCTAAAACACAACTCCCAGCACGACCCCCTACACTACCCAAACACCACTGCACTACCCTAAACCCTAACACACTACCCCCAGCATGACCCCCTACACTACACAAACACCACTGCACTACCCTAAACCCTAAAACACTAGACCCGGCACTCCCCCTACACTACCCAAACACCACTGTACTACCCTAAACCCTAAATCTACCCCCAGCACGACCCCCTACACTACCCAAACACCACTGTACTACCCTAAACCCTAAAAGACTACCCCCAGCACGACCCCCTACACTACCCAAACACCATTGCACAACCCTAAACCCTAAAACACTATCCCCAGCATGACCCCCTACACTACCCAAACACCACTGCACTACCCTAAACCCTAAAACACTACCCCAGCACGACCCCTACACTACCCAAACACCACTGCCCAACCCTAAACCGTAAAAGACTACCCCCAGCATGACCCCCTACACTTCCCAAACACCACTGCACTACCCTAAACCCTAAAACACTACCCCCAGCACGACCCCCTACACTACCCAAACACCACTGCACTACACTAAACCCTAAAACACTACCCCAGCACGACCCCCTACACTACCCAAACACCACTGCACTACCCTAAACCCTAAACAACTACCCCAGCACGACCCCCTACACTACCCAAACACTACTGCACTACCCTAAAACACTACCCCAGCATGATAGCCTACACTACACAAACACAACTTCAATACCCTAAACCCTAAAACACTACCCCCAGCACGGCCCCCTACACTACACAAACACCACTGCACTACCCTAAACCCTAATTCTACCCCCAGCAAGACCCCCTATACTACCCAAACACCACTGCACTACCCTAAACCCTAAAAAACTACCCCCAGCATGACCCCCTACACTACCCAAACACCACTGCACTACCCTAAACCCTAAAACACTACCCCAGCACAACGCCCTACACTACCCAAACACCACTGCACTACCCTAAACACTAAAAGACTACCCCCAGCATGACCCCCTACACTACTAAAAAACACCACTGCACTGCCCTAAACCCTAAAGCACGACCCCCAGCACGACCCCGTACACTACCCAAATACCACTGCACTACCCTAAACCCTAAAACACTACCCCAGCATGACCCCTACACTACCCAAACACCACTGCACTAACCTAAACCCTAAAACACTACCCCCAGCATGACCCCCTACACTACCCAAACACCACTGCACTACCCTAAACCCTAAAACACTACCCCCAGCATGACCCCCTACACTACCCAAACACCACTGCACTACCCTAAAACGTGACCCCCTATACTACACAAACACCACTGCACTTCCCTAAACCCTAAAACACTACCCCCAGCATGACCCCCTACACTACACAAACACCACTGCACTACCCTAAACCCTAAAACACTACCCCCATCATGACCCCCATACTACCCAAACAACACTGCACTACCCTAAACCCTAAATCTACCCCCAGCACAAACCCCTACACTACCCAAACACCACTGCACTACCCTAAACACTAAAACACTACCCCAGCATGACCCCCTACACTACCCAAACACCACTGCACAACCCTAAACCCTAAAACACTACCCCCAGCACGACCCCCTACACTACCCAAACACCACTGCCCTACCCTAAACCATGAAAGACTACCCCCAGCGTGACCCCCTACACTTCCCAAACACCACTGCACTACCCTAAACCCTAAATCTACCCCCAGCACGACCCCTACACTACCCAAACACCACTGTACTACCCTAAACCCTAAAACACTACCCCCAGCCCGACCCACTACAGTACCCAAACACCATTGCACAACCCTAAAACACTACCCCCAGCATGACATCCTACACTACCCAAACACCACTGCACTACCCTAAACCCGAAAACACTACCCCCAGCACGACCCCCTACACTACCCAAACACCACTGCACTACCCTAAACCCTAAAAGACTACCCCAGCACGACCCCATACACTACCCAAACACCACTGCACTACCCTAAACCCTAAAACACTACCCCCAGGATGACCCCCTACACTACCTAAACACCACTGCACTACCCTAAACCCTAAAACACTACCCCCAGCATGACCCCCTACACTACGCAAACACCATTGCACAACCCTAAACCCTAAAACACTACCCCCAGCATGACCCCCTACACTACCCAAACACAACTGCACTACCCTAAACCCTAAAAACTACCCCCAGCATGACCCCCTACACTACCCAAACACCACTGCACTACCCTAAACCCTAAAACACTACCCCCAGCACGACCCCCTACACTACCCAAACACCACTGTACTACCCTAAACCCTAAAACACTACCCCCAGCACGACCCCTACACTACCCAAACACCATTGCACAACCCTAAACCCTAAAACACTACCCCCAGCATGACCCCCTACACTACCCAAACACCACTGCACTACCCTAAACCCTAAAACACTACCCCAGCACGACCCCCTACACTACCCAAACACCACTGCCCTACCCTAAACCATAAAAGACTACCCCCAGCGTGACCCCCTACACTTCCCAAACACCACTGCACTACCCTAAACCCTAAAACACTACCCCAGCACGACCCCCTACACTATCCAAACACCACTGCACTACACTAAACCCTAAAACACTACCCCAGCACGACCCCCTACACTACCCAAACACCACTGCACTACCCTAAACCCTAAACAACTACCCCAGCACGACACCCTACACTACCCAAACACTACTGCACTACCCTAAAACCTAAAACACTACCCCCAGCATGATAGCCTACACTACACAAACACCACTGCACTACCCTAAACCCTAAAACACTACCCCCAGCACGGCCCCCTACACTACCCAAACACCACTGCACTACCCTAAACCCAAAATGACTACCCCCAGCATGACCCCCTACACTACCCAAACACCACTGCACTACCCTAAACCCTAAAACACTATACCCAGAACAAACCCCTACACTACCCAAACACCACTGCACTACCCTAAACCCTAAAACACTACCCCCAGCACAACCCCCTACACTACCCAAACACCACTGCACTACCCTAAACCCTAAAACACTACCCCCAGCACGACCCCCTACACTACCCAAACACCACTGCACTACCCTAAACCCTAAAACACTACTCCCAGCATGACCCCCTACACTACCCAAACACCACTGCACTACCCTAAACCCTAAAACACTACCCCCAGCATGACCCCCTACACTACACAAACACCACTGCACTACCCTAAACCCTAATTCTACCCCCAGCAAGACCCCCTATACTACCCAAACACCACTGCACTACTCTAAACCCTAAATCTACCCCCAGCATGACCCCCTATACTACCCAAACACCACTGTACTACCCTAAACCCTAAAACACTACCCCAGCACGACCCCCTACACTACCCAAACACCATTGCTCAACCCTAAACCCTAAAACACTACCCCCAGCATGACCCCCTACACTACCCAAACACCACTGCACTACCCTAAACCCTAAAATACTACCCCAGCATGACCCCCTTCACTACCCAAACACCACTGCACTACCCTAAACCCTAAAAGACTACCCCCAGCATGACCCCTACACTACTAAAAACACCACTGCACTACCCTAAACCCTAAAGCACGACCCCCTACACTACCCAAATACCACTGCACTACCCTAAACCCTAAAACACTACCCCAGCATGACCCCCTACACTACCCAAACACCACTGCACTAACCTAAACACTACCCCCAGCATGACCCCCTACACTACCCAAACACCACTGCACTACCCTAAACCCTAAAACACTACCCCCAGCATGACCCCCTACACTACCCAAACACCACTGCACTACCCTTAAACATGACCCCCTATACTACACAAACACCACTGCACTTCCCTAAACCCTAAAACACTACCCCCAGCACGACCCCCTACACTACACAAACACCACTGCACTACCCTAAACCCTAAAACACTACCCCCAGCATGACCCTCTATACTACCCAAACAACACTGCACTACCCTAAACCCTAAATCTACCCCCAGCACAAACCCCTACACTACTCAAACACCACTGCACTACCCTAAACACTAAAACACTACCCCAGCACAACCCCCTACACTACCCAAACACCACTGCACTACCCTAAAACCTAAAAACACTACCCCAGCATGACCCCCTACACTACACAAAAACCACTGCACTACCCTAAACCCTAAAACACTACCCCAACACGACCCCCTATACTACCCAAACACGACTGCACTACCCTAAACCCAAAATGACTACCCCCAGCATGACCACCTATACTACCCAAACACGACTGCACTACCCTAAACCCTAAAACACTATCCCCAGCACAAACCCCTACACTAACCAAACACCACTGCACTACTCTAAACACTAAAACACTACCCCCAGCATGACCCCCTACATTACCCAAACACCACTGCACTACCCTAAACCCTAAAACACTACCCAAAGCACGACCCCCTACAAAACTCAAACACCACTGCACTACCCTAAACCCTAAAACACTACTCCCAGCACGACCCCCTACACTACCCAAACACCACTACACTACCCTAAACCCTAAATCTACCCCCCAGCATGACCCCCTACACTACCTACATACCACTGCACTACCCTAAACCCTAAATTTACCCCCAGCACGACCCCCTATACTACCCAAACACCACTGTACTACCCTAAACCCTAAAACACTACCCCCAGCACGATACCCTACACTACCCAAACACCACTGCACTACCCTAAACCCTAAAACACTACCCCCAGCACGACACCCTACACTACCCAAACACCACTGCACTACCCTAAACCCTAAAACACTACTCCCAGCACGACCCCTACACTACACAAACAGCACTGCACTACCCTAAACCCTAAAACACTACCCCCAGCACGACCCCCTACACTTCACAAACACCACTGCACTACCCTAAACCCTAACACACTACCCCCAGCACGACCCCCTACACTACACAAACACCACTGCACTACCCTAAACCCTAAAACACTAGACCCGGCATGACCCCCTACACTACCCAAACACCACTGTACTACCCTAAACCCTAAATCTACCCCCAGCACGACCCCCTACATTACCCAAACACCACTGTACTACCCTAAACCCTAAAACACTACCCCCAGCATGACCCCCTACACTACCCAAACACCATTGCACAACCCTAAACCCTAAAACACTACCCCCAGCATGACCCCCTACACTACCCAAACACCACTGCACTACCCTAAACCCTAAAACACTACCCCAGCACGACCCCCTACACTACCCAAACACCACTGCCCTACCCTAAACCGTAAAAGACTACCCCCAGCATGACCCCCTACACTTCCCAAACACCACTGCACTACCCTAAACCCTAAAACACTACCCCCAGCACAACCCCCTACACTACCCAAACACCACTGCACTACACTAAACCCTAAAACACTACCCCAGCAGGACCCCATACACAACCCAAACACCACTGCACTACCCTAAAACCTAAACAACTACCCCAGCACGACACCCTACACTACCCAAACACTACTGCACTACCCTAAAACCTAAAACACTACCCCCAGCATGATAGCCTACACTACACAAACACCACTGCACTACCCTAAACCCTAAAACACTACCCCCAGCACAGCCCCCTACACTACCCAAACACCACTGCACTACCCTAAACCCAAAATGACTAGCCCCAGCATGACCCCCTACACTACCCAAACACCACTGCACTACCCTAAACCCTAAAACACTATCCCCAGAACAAACCCCTACACTACCCAAACACCACTGCACTACCCTAAACCCTAAAACACTACCCCCAGCACAACCCCCTACACTACCCAGACACCACTGCACTACCCTAAAACACTAACCCAGCACGACCCCCTACACTACCCAAACACCACTGCACTACCCTAAACCCTAAAACACTACTCCCAGCATGACCCCTACACTACCCAAACACCACAGCACTACCCTAAACCCTAAAACACTACCCCCAGCATGACCCCTACACTACACAAACACCACTGCACTACCCTAAACCCTAATTCTACCCCAAGCAAGACCCCCTACACTACCCAAACACCACTGCACTACCCTAAACCCTAAAACACTACCCCCAGCATGACCCCCTACACTACTAAAAAACACCACTGCACTACCCTAAAACGTGACCCCCTATACTACACAAACACCACTGCACTTCCCTAAACCCTAAAACACTACCCCCAGCACGACCCCCTACAATACACAAATACCACTGCACTACCCTAAACCCTAAAACACTACCCCCATCATGACCCCCTATACTACCCAAACAACACTGCACTACCCTAAACCTTAAATCTACCCCCAGCACAAACCCCTACACTACCCAAACACCACTGCACTACCCTAAACACTAAAACACTACCCCAGCATTACCCCCTACACTACCCAAACACCACTGCACAACCCTAAACCCTAAAACACTACCCCCAGCACGACCCCCTACACTACCCAAACACCACTGCACTACCCTAAACCCAAAAACACTACTCCCAGCACGACCCCCTACACTACCCAAACACCACTGCACTACCCTAAACCCTAAAACACTACCCCCAGCACGGCCCCCTACACTACACAAACACCACAGCACTACCCTAAACCCTAAATCTACCCCAGCACAAACCCTACACTACCCAAACACCACTGCACTACCCTAAACCCTAAATCTACCCCAGCACGACCCCCTACACTACCCAAACACCACTGTACTACCCTAAACCCTAAAACACTACCCCCAGCCCGACCCACTACAGTACCCAAACACCATTGCACAACCCTAAAACACTACCCCCAGCATGACATCCTACACTACCCAAACACCACTGCACTACCCTAAACCCAAAAACACTACCCCCAGCACGACCCCCTACACTACACAAACAGCACTGCACTACCTTAAACCCTAAAAGACTACCCCAGCACGACCACATACACTACCCAAACACCACTGCACTACCCTAAACCCTAAAACACTACCCCAGCATGACCCCCTACACTACCCAAACACCACTGCCCTACCCTAAACCATAAAAGACTACCCCCAGCATGACCCCCTACACTACCCAAACACCACTGCACTACCCTAAACCCTAAAACACTACCCCAGCACGACCCCCTACACTACCCAAACACCACTGCACTACACTAAACCCTAAAACACTACCCCCAGCACGACCCCTACACTACCCAAACACCACTGCACTACCCTAAACCCTAAACAACTACCCCAGCACGACACCCTACACTACCCAAACACTACTGCACTACCCTAAAACCTAAAACACTACCCCCAGCATGATAGCCTACACTACACAAACACCACTGCACTACCCTAAACCCTAAAACACTACCCCCAGCACGGCCCCCTACACTACCCAAACACCACTGCACTACCCTAAACCCAAAATGACTACCCCCAGCATGACCCCCTACACTACCCAAACACCACTGCACTACCCTAAACCCTAAAACACTATCCCCAGAACAAACCCCTACACTACCCAAACACCACTGCACTACCCTAAACCCTAAAACACTACCCCCAGCACGACCCCTACACTATCCAAACACCACTGCACTACCCTAAACCCTAAAACACTACCCCCAGCACGACCCCTACACTACCTAAACACCACTGCACTATCCTAAGCCCTAAAACACTACTCCCAGCATGACCCCCTACACTACCCAAACACCACTGCACTACCCTAAACCCTAAAACACTACCCCCAGCATGACCCCCTACACTACACAAACACCACTGCACTACCCTAAATTCTACCCCCAGCAAGACCCCTATACTACCCAATCACCACTGCACTACTCTAAACCCTAAATCTACCCCCAGCATGACCCCCTATACTACCCAAACACCACTGCACTACCCTAAACCCTAAAACACTACCCCCAGCACGACCCCCTACACTACCCAAACACCATTGCACTACCCTAAACCCTAAAACACTATCCCCAGCACAACCCCCTACACTACCCAAACACCACTGCACTACCCTAAACCCTAAAACACTACCCCCAGCACGACCCCCTACACTACCCAAACACCACTGCACTACCCTAAACCCTAAAACACTACTCCCAGCATGACCCCCTACACTACCCAAACACCACTGCACTACCCTAAACCCTAAAACACTAC
Organism: Calotriton arnoldi; assembly: GCA_963921515.1. Lineage (NCBI taxonomy): Eukaryota > Metazoa > Chordata > Amphibia > Caudata > Salamandridae > Calotriton > Calotriton arnoldi. The sequence continues at coordinate 200,212 of CAWUFW010012218.1, read as the reverse complement.
CCCCAGCATGACCCCTACACTACACAAACACCACTGCACTACCCTAAACCCTAATTCTACCCCAAGCAAGACCCCTACACTACCCAAACACCACTGCACTACCCTAAACCCTAAAACACTACCCCCAGCATGACCCCCTACACTACCCAAACACCACTGCACTACCCTAAACCTAACAGCATGACCCCCTATACTACACAAACACCACTGCACTTCCCTAAACCCTAAAACACTACCCCCAGCATGACCCCCTACACTACACAAACCCCACTGCACTACCCTAAACCCTAAAACACTACCCCCAGCATGACCCCCTATACTACCCAAACAACACTGCACTACCCTAAACCCTAAATCTACCCCCAGCACAAACCCCTACACTACCCAAACACCACTGCACTACCCTAAACACTAAAACACTACCCCAGCATGACCCCCTACACTACCCAAACACCACTGCACTACCCTAAACCCTAAAACACTACCCCCAGCATGACCCCCTACACTACCCAAACACCACTGCACTACCCTAAACCCTAAAACACTATTCCCAGCACGACCCCCTACACTACCCAAACACCACTGCACTACCCTAAACCCTAAAACACTACCCCCAGCACGACCCCCTACACTACACAAACACCACTGCACTACCCTAAACCCTAAATCTACCCCAGCACAAACCCTACACTACCCAAACACCACTGCACTACCCTAAACCCTAAATCTACCCCCAGCACGACCCCCTACACTACCCAAACACCACTGTACTACCCTAAACCCTAAAATACTACCCCCAGCCCGACCCACTACAGTACCCAAACACCATTGCACAACCCTAAAACACTACCCCCAGCATGACATCCTACACTACCCAAACACCACTGCACTACCCCAAACCCCAAAACACTACCCCCAGCACGACCCCCTACACTACCCAAACACCACTGCACTACCCTAAACCCTAAAAGACTACCCCAGCACGACCCCATACACTACCCAAACACCACTGCACTACCCTAAACCCTAAAACACTACCCCCAGGATGACCCCCTACACTACCTAAACACCACTGCACTACCCTAAACCCTAAAACACTACCCCCAGCATGACCCCCTACACTACGCAAACACCATTGCACAACCCTAAACCCTAAAACACTACCCCCAGCATGACCCCCTACACTACCCAAACACCACTGCACTACCCTAAACCCTAAAAAACTACCCCCAGCATGACCCCCTACACTACCCAAACACCACTGCACTACCCTAAACCCTAAAACACTACCCCCAGCACGACCCCCTACACTAACCAAACACCACTGTACTGCCCTAAACCCTAAAACACTACCCCCAGCATGACCCCCTACACTACCCAAACACCATTGCACAACCCTAAACCCTAAAACACTACCCCCAGCATGACCCCCTACACTACCCAAACACCACTGCACTACCCTAAACCCTAAAACACTACCCCAGCATGACCCCCTACACTACCCAAACACCACTGCCCTACCCTAAACCATAAAAGACTACCCCCAGCATGACCCCCTACACTTCCCAAACACCACTGCACTACCCTAAACCCTAAAACACTACCCCAGCACGACCCCCTAAACTACCCAAACACCACTGCACTGCACTAAACCCTAAAACACTACCCCAGCACGACCCCCTACACTACCCAAACACCACTGCACTACCCTAAACAACTACCCCAGCACGACACCCTACACTACCCAAACACTACTGCACTACCCTAAAACCTAAAACACTTCCCCCAGCATGATAGCCTACACTACACAAACACCACTGCACTACCCTAAACCCTAAAACACTACCCCCAGCACGACCCCCTACACTACCCAAACACCACTGCACTACCCTAAACCCAAAATGACTACCCCCAGCATGACCCCCTACACTACCCAAACACCACTGCACTACCCTAAACCCTAAAACACTATCCCCAGAACAAACCCCTACACTACCCAAACACCACTGCACTACCCTAAACCCTAAAACACTACCCCCAGCACAACCCCCTACACTATCCAAACACCACTGCACTACCCTAAACCCTAAAACACTACCCCCAGCACGACCCCCTACACTACCCAAACACCACTGCACTACCCTAAACCCTAAAACACTACTCCCAGCATGACCCCTACACTACCCAAACACCACTGCACTACCCTAAACCCTAAAACACTACCCCCAGCATGACCCCCTACACTACACAAACACCACTGCACTACCCTAATTCTACCCCCAGCAAGACCCCCTATACTACCCAAACACCACTGCACTACTCTAAACCCTAAATCTACCCCCAGCATGACCCCCTATACTACCCAAACACCACTGTACTACCCTAAACCCTAAAAACTACCCCCAGCACGACCCCCTACACTACCCAAACACCATTGCACAACCCTAAACCCTAAAACACTACCCCCAGCATGACCCCCTACACTACCCAAACACCACTGCACTACCCTAAACCCTAAAACACTACCCCAGCACGACCCCCTTCACTACCCAAACACCACTGCACTACCCTAAACCCTAAAAGACTACCCCCAGCATGACCGCCTACACTACTAAAAAACACCACTGCACTACCCTAAACACTAAAGCACGACCCCCTACACTACCCAAACACCACTGCACTAACCTAAACACTACCCCCAGCATGACCCCCTACACTACCCAAACACCACTGCACTACCCTAAACCCTAAAACACTACCCCCAGCATGACCCCCTACACTACCCAAACACTACTGCACTACCCTTAAACATGACCCCCTATACTACACAAACACCACTGCACTTCCCTAAACCCTAAAACACTACCCCCAGCACGACCCCCTACACTACACAAACACCACTGCACTACCCTAAACCCTAAAACACTACCCCCAGCATGACCCTCTATACTACCCAAACAACACTGCACTACCCTAAACCCTAAATCTACCCCCAGCACAAACCCCTACACTACCCAAACACCACTGCACTACCCTAAACACTAAAACACTACCCCAGCACAACCCCCTACACTACCCAAACACCACTGCACTACCCTAAACCCAAAATGACTACCCCCAGCATGACCACCTATACTACCCAAACACGACTGCACTACCCTAAACCCTAAAACACTATCCCCAGCACAAACCCCATACACTAACCAAACACCACTGCACTACCCTAAACACTAAAACACTACCCCCAGCATGACCCCCTACATTACCCAAACACCACTGCACTACCCTAAACCCTAAAACACTACTCCCAGCACGACCCCCTACACTACCCAAACACCACTGCACTACCCTAAACCCTAAATCTACCCCCAGCATGACCCCCTACACTACCTACATACCACTGCACTACCCTAAACCCTAAATCTACCCCCAGCACGACCCCCTATACTACCCAAACACCACTGTACTACCCTAAACCCTAAAACACTACCCCCAGCACGACACCCTACACTACCCAAACACCATTGCACAACCCTAAACCCTAAAACACTACCCCCAGCATGACCCCCTACACTACCCAAACAGCACTGCACTACCCTTAACCCTAAAACACTTCCCCAGCACGACCCCCTATACTACACAAACAGCACTGCACTACCCTAAACCCTAAAAGACTACCCCCAGCACGACCCCCTACACTACACAAACACCACTGCACTACCCTAAACCCTAAAACACTACCCCCAGCACGACACCCTACACTACCCAAACACCACTGCACTACCCTAAACCCTAAAACACTACTCCCAGCACGACCCCCTACACTACACAAACACCACTGCACTACCCTAAACCCTAAAACACTACCCCCAGCACAACCCCCTACACTACACAAACACCACTGCACTACCCTAAACCCTAACACACTACCCCCAGCACGACCCCTACACTACACAAACACCACTGCACTACCCTAAACCCTAAAACACTAGACCCAGCACGACCCCCTACACTACCCAAACACCACTGTACTACCCTAAACCCTAAATCTACCCCCAGCATGACCCCCTACATTACCCAAACACCACTGCACTACCCTAAACCCTAAAACACTACCCCCAGCATGACCCCTACACTACCCAAACACCATTGCACAACCCTAAACCCTAAAACACTACCCCCAGCATGACCCCCTACACTACCCAAACACCACTGCACTACCCTAAACCCTAAAACACTACCCCAGCACGACCCCCTACACTACCCAAACACCACTGCCCTACCCTAAACCGTAAAAGACTACCCCAGCATGACCCCCTACACTTCCCAAACACCACTGCACTACCCTAAACCCTAAAACACTACCCCCAGCACGACCCCTACACTACCCAAACACCACTGCACTACACTAAACCCTAAAACACTACCCCAGCACGACCCCCTATACTACCCAAACACCACTGCACTACCCTAAACCCTAAACAACTACCCCAGCACGACACCCTACACTACCCAAACACTACTGCACTACCCTAAAACCTAAAACACTACCCCCAGCATGATAGCCTACACTACACAAACACCACTGCTCTACCCTAAACCCTAAAACACTACCCCCAGCACGGCCCCCTACACTACCCAAACACCACTGCACTACCCTAAACCCAAAATGACTAGCCCCAGCATGACCCCTACACTACCCAAACACCACTGCACTACCCTAAACCCTAAAACACTATCCCCAGAACAAACCCCTACATTACCCAAACACCACTGCACTACCCTAAACCCTAAAACACTACCCCCAGCACAACCCCCTACACTACCCAAACACCACTGCACTACCCTAAACCCTAAAACACTACCCCCAGCACGACCCCCTACACTACCCAAACACCACTGCACTACCCTAAACCCTAAAACACTACTCCCAGCACGACCCCCTACACTACCCAAACACCACTGCACTACCCTAAACCCTAAAACACTACCCCCAGCATGACCCCTACACTACACAAACACCACTGCACTACCCTAAACCCTAATTCTACCCCAAGCAAGACCCCCTATACTACCCAAACACCACTGCACTACTCTAAACCCTAAATCTACCCCCAGCACGACTCCCTATACTACCCAAACACCACTGTACTACCCTAAACCCTAAAAAACTACCCCCAGCACGACCCCCTACACTACCCAAACACCATTGCATAACCCTAAACCCTAAAACACTACCTCCAGCATGACCCCTACACTACTAAAAACACCACTGCACTACCCTAAAGCACGACCCCTACACTACCCAAATACCACTGCACTCCCTAAACCCTAAAACACTACCCCAGCATGACCCCCTACACTACCCAAACACCACTGCACTAACCTAAACCCTAAAACACTACCCCCAGTATGACCCCCTACACTACCCAAACACCACTGCACTACCCTAAACCCTAAAACACTACCCCCAGCATGACCCCCTACACTACCCAAACACCACTGCACTACCCTAAAACATGACCCCCTATACTACACAAACACCACTGCACTTCCCTAAACCCTAAAACACTACCCCCAGCATGACCCCCTATACTACCCAAACAACACTGCACTACCCTAAACCCTAAATCTACCCCCAGCACAAACCCCTACACTACCCAAACACCACTGCACTACCCTAAACACTAAAACACTACCCCAGCATGACCCCCTACACTACCCAAAAACCACTGCACAACCCTAAACCCTAAAACACTACCCCCAGCACGACCCCCTACACTACCCAAACACCACTGCACTACCCTAATCCCTAACAAACTACCCCAGCACAACCCCCATACACTACCCAAACACCACTGCACTACCCTAAAACCTAAAAACACTACCCCAGCATGACCCCCTACACTACACAAAAACCACTGCACTACCCTAAACCCTAAAACACTACCCCAGCACGACCCCCTATACTACCCAAACATGACTGCACTACCCTAAACCCAAAATGACTACCCCCAGCATGACCACCTATACTACCCAAACACGACTGCACTACCCTAAACCCTAAAACACTATCCCCAGCACAAACCCCTACACTAACCAAACACCACTGCACTACCCTAAACCCTAAATCTACCCCCAGCATGACCCCCTACACTACCTACACACCACTGCACTACCCTAAACCCTAAAACACTACCCCCAGCACGACCCCCTACAAAACTCAAACACCACTGCACTACCCTAAACCCTAAAACACTACTCCCAGCACGACCCCCTACACTACCCAAACACCACTGCACTACCCTAAACCCTAAATCTACCCCCAGCATGACCCCCTACACTACCTACACACCACTGCACTACCCTAAACCCTAAATATACCCCCAGCATGACCCCCTATACTACCCAAACACCACTGTACTACCCTAAACCCTAAAACACTACCCCCAGCACGACCCCCTACACTACCCAAACACCATTGCACATCCCTAAACCCTAAAACACTACCCCCAGCATGACCCCCTACACTACACAAACAACACTGCACTACCCTAAACCCTAAAAGACTACCCCCAGCACGACCCCTACACTACACAAACACCACTGCACTACCCTAAACCCTAAAACACTACCCCCAGCACGACACCCTACACTACCCAAACACCACTGCACTACCCTAAACCCTAAAACACTACTCCCAGCACGACCCCTACACTACACAAACACCACTGCACTACCCTAAACCCTAAAACACTACCCCCAGCACGACACCCTACACTACACAAAAACCACTGCACTACCCTAAACCCTAAAACACTACCCCCAGCATGACCCCCTACACTACCCAAACAACACTGCACTACCCTAAACCCTAAATCTACCCCCAGCACGAACCCCTACACTACCCAAACACCACTGTGCTACCCTAAACCCTAAAACACTACCCCCAGCACGACCCCCTACACTACCCAAACACCATTGCATAACCCTAAACCCTAAAACACTACCTCCAGCATGACCCCCTACACTACTAAAAAACACCACTGCACTACCCTAAAGCACGACCCCCTACACTACCCAAATACCACTGCACTCCCCTAAACCCTAAAACACTACCCCAGCATGACCCCCTACACTACCCAAACACAACTGCACTAACCTAAACCCTAAAACACTACCCCCAGTATGACCCCCTACACTACCCAAACACCACTGCACTACCCTAAACCCTAAAACACTACCCCCAGCATGACCCCTACACTACCCAAACACCACTGCACTACCCTAAAACACTGACCCCCTATACTACACAAACACCACTGCACTTCCCTAAACCCTAAAACACTACCCCCAGCATGACCCCTATACTACCCAAACAACACTGCACTACCCTAAACCCTAAATCTACCCCCAGCACAAACCCCTACACTACCCAAACACCACTGCACTACCCTAAACACTAAAACACTACCCCCAGCATGACCCCTACACTACCCAAAAACCACTGCACAACCCTAAACCCTAAAACACTACCCCCAGCACGACCCCCTACACTACCCAAACACCACTGCACTACCCTAATCCCTAACAAACTACCCCAGCACAACCCCCATACACTACCCAAACACCACTGCACTACCCTAAAACCTAAAAACACTACCCCAGCATGACCCCCTACACTACACAAAAACCACTGCACTACCCTAAACCCTAAAACACTACCCCAGCACGACCCCTATACTACCCAAACATGACTGCACTACCCTAAACCCAAAATGACTACCCCCAGCATGACCACCTATACTACCCAAACACGACTGCACTACCCTAAACCCTAAAACACTATCCCCAGCACAAACCCCTACACTAACCAAACACCACTGCACTACCCTAAACCCTAAATCTACCCCCAGCATGACCCCCTACACTACCTACACACCACTGCACTACCCTAAACCCTAAAACACTACCCCCAGCACGACCCCCTACAAAACTCAAACACCACTGCACTACCCTAAACCCTAAAACACTACTCCCAGCACGACCCCCTACACTACCCAAACACCACTGCACTACCCTAAACCCTAAATCTACCCCCAGCATGACCCCCTACACTACCTACACACCACTGCACTACCCTAAACCCTAAATATACCCCCAGCATGACCCCCTATACTACCCAAACACCACTGTACTACCCTAAACCCTAAAACACTACCCCCAGCACGACCCCCTACACTACCCAAACACCATTGCACATCCCTAAACCCTAAAACACTACCCCCAGCATGACCCCCTACACTACACAAACAACACTGCACTACCCTAAACCCTAAAAGACTACCCCCAGCACGACCCCCTACACTACACAAACACCACTGCACTACCCTAAACCCTAAAACACTACCCCCAGCACGACACCCTACACTACCCAAACACCACTGCACTACCCTAAACCCTAAAACACTACTCCCAGCACGACCCCCTACACTACACAAACACCACTGCACTACCCTAAACCCTAAAACACTACCCCCAGCACGACACCCTACACTACACAAAAACCACTGCACTACCCTAAACCCTAAAACACTACCCCCAGCATGACCCCCTACACTACACAAACAACACTGCACTACCCTAAACCCTAAATCTACCCCCAGCACGAACCCCTACACTACCCAAACACCACTGCACTACCCTAAACCCTAAAACACTACCCCAGCATGACCCCCTAAACTACCCATACACCACTGCATGACCCTAAACCCTAAAACACTACCCCCAGCACGACCCCCTACACTACACAAACACCACTGCACTACCTTAAACCCTAAAACACTACCCCCAGCACGACACCCTACACTACCCAAACACCACTGCACTACCCTAAACCCTAAAACACTACTCCCAGCACGACCCCCTACACTACACAAACACCACTGCACTACCCTAAACCCTAAAACACTACCCCCAGCACGACCCCCTACACTACACAAACACCACTGCACTACCCTAAACCCTAACACACTACCCCCAGCACGACCCCCTACACTATACAAACACCACTGCACTACCCTAAACCCTAAAACACTAGACCCGGCACGACCCCCTACACTACCCAAACACCACTGTACTACCCTAAACCCTAAATCTACCCCCAGCACGACCCCCTACCCTACCCAAACACCACTGCACTACCCTAAACCCAAAAACACTACCCCCAACATGACCCCTACACTACCCAAACACCAATGCACAACCCTAAACACTAAAACACTACCCCCAGCATGACCCCCTACACTACCCAAACACCACTGCACTACCCTAAACCTAAAACACTACCCCAGCACGACCCCTACACTACCCAAACACCACTGCCCTACCCTAAACCGTAAAGACTACCCCCAGCATGACCCCTACACTTCCCAAACACCACTGCACTACCCTAAACCCTAAAACACTACCCCCAGCACGACCCCTACACTACCCAAACACCACTGCACTACACTAAACCCTAAAACACTACCTCAGCACGACCCCTACACTACCCAAACACCACTGCACTACCCTAAACCCTAAACAACTACCCCAGCACGACACCCTACACTACCCAAACACTACTGCACTACCCTAAAACCTAAAACACTACCCCCAGCATGATAGCCTACACTACACAAACACCACTGCACTACCCTAAACCTAAAACACTACCCCCAGCACGGCCCCTACACTACCCAAACACCACTGCACTACCCTAAACCCAAAATGACTAGCCCCAGCATGACCCCTACACTACCCAAACACCACTGCACTACCCTAAACCCTAAAACACTATCCCCAGAACAAACCCCTACACTACCCAAACACCACTGCACTACCCTAAACCCTAAAACACTACCCCCAGCACAACCCCCTACACTACCCAAACACCACTGCACTACCCTAAACCCTAAAACACTACCCCCAGCATGACCCCCTACACTACCCAAACACCACTGACCTACCCTAAACCCTAAAACACTACTCCCAGCATGACCCCCTACACTACCCAAACACCACTGCACTACCCTAAACCCTAAAACACTACCCCCAGCATGACCCCTACACTACACAAACACCACTGCACTACCCTAAACCCTAATTCTACCCCAAGCAAGACCCCCTATACTACCTAAACACCACTGCACTACTCTAAACCCTAAATCTACCCCCAGCACGACCCCCTATACTACCCAAACACCACTGTACTACCCTAAACCCTAAAAAACTACCCCCAGCACGACCCCCTACACTACCCAAACACCATTGCACAACCCTAAACCCTAAAACACTACCCCCAGCATGACCCCCTACACTACTAAAAAACACCACTGCACTACCCTAAAGCACGACCCCCTACACTACCCAAATACCACTGCACTCCCCTAAACCCTAAAACACTACCCCAGCATGACCCCCTACACTACCCAAACACCACTGCACTAACCTAAACCCTAAAACACTACCCCCAGCATGACCCCCTACACTACCCAAACACCACTGCACTACCCTAAACCCTAAAACACTACCCCCAGCATGACCCCCTACACTACCTAAACACCACTGCACTACCCTAAAACATGACCCCCTATACTACACAAACACCACTGCACTTCCCTAAACCCTAAAACACTACCCCCAGCATGACCCCCTATACTACCCAAACAACACTGCACTACCCTAAACCCTAAATCTACCCCCAGCACAAACCCCTACACTACCCAAACACCACTGCACTACCCTAAACACTAAAACACTACCCCAGCATGACCCCTACACTACCCAAAACCACTGCACAACCCTAAACCCTAAAACACTACCCCCAGCATGACCCCTACACTACCCAAACACCACTGCACTACCCTAATCCCTAAAAACTACCCCAGCACAACCCCCATACACTACCCAAACACCACTGCACTACCCTAAAACCTAAAACACTACCCCAGCATGACCCCCTACACTACACAAAAACCACTGCACTACCCTAAACCCTAAAACACTACCCCAGCACAACCCCCTATACTACCCAAACACGACTGCACTACCCTAAACCCAAAATGACTACCCCCAGCATGACCACCTATACTACCCAAACACGACTGCACTACCCTAAACCCTAAAACACTATCCCCAGCACAAACCCCTACACTAACCAAACACCACTGCACTACCCTAAACCCTAAATCTACCCCCAGCATGACCCCCTACACTACCTACACACCACTGCACTACCCTAAACCCTAAAACACTACCCCAGCACGACCCCCTACAAAACTCAAACACCACTGCACTACCCTAAACCCTAAAACACTACTCCCAGCACGATCCCCTACACTACCCAAACACCACTGCACTACCCTAAACCCTAAATCTACCCCCAGCATGACCCCCTATACTACCTACACACCACTGCACTACCCTAAACCCTAAATATACCCCCAGCACGACCCCTATACTACCCAAACACCACTGTACTACCCTAAACCCTAAAACACTACCCCCAGCACGACCCCTACACTACCCAAACACCATTGCACATCCCTAAACCCTAAAACACTACCCCCAGCATGACCCCCTACACTACCCAAACAGCACTGCACTACCCTAAACCCTAAAACACTTCCCCAGCACGACCCCCTACACTACACAAACAACACTGCACTACCCTAAACCCTAAAAGACTACCCCCAGCACGACCCCCTACACTACACAAACACCACTGCACTACCCTAAACCGTAAAACACTACCCCCAGCACGACACCCTACACTACCCAAACACCACTGCACTACCCTAAACCCTAAAACACTACTCCCAGCACAACCCCCTACACTACACAAACACCACTGCACTACCCTAAACCCTAAAACACTACCCCCAGCACGACACCCTACACTACACAAACACCACTGCACTACCCTAAACCCTAAAACACTACCCCCAGCATGACCCCCTACACTACCCAAACAACACTGCACTACCCTAAACCCTAAATCTACTCCCAGCACGAACCCCTACACTACCAAAACACCACTGCACTACCCTAAACCCTAAAACACTACCCCAGCATGACCCCCTAAACTACCCATACACCACTGCATGACCCTAAACCCTAAAACACTACCCCCAGCACGACCCCCTACACTACACAAACACCACTGCACTACCTTAAACCCTAAAACACTACCCCCAGCACAGCCCCCTACACTACACAAACACCAAGGCACTACCCTAAACCCTAAATCTAGCCCCAGCACAACACCCTACACTACCCAAACACCACTGTACTACCCTAAACCCTAAAACACTACCCCCAGCACGACACCCTACACTACCCAAACACCATTGCACAACCCTAAACCCTAAAACACTACCCCCAGTATGACCCCCTACACTACCCAAACACCACTGCACTACCCTAAACCCGAAAACACTACCCCCAGCATGACCTCCTACACTACCCAAACACCACTGCACTACCCTAAACCCTAAAACACTACCCCCAGGACGACCCCCTACACTACCCAAACACCACTGCACTACCCTAAACCCTAAATGACTACCCCCAGCACGACCCCTACTCTACCCAAACACCACTGCACTACCCTAAACCCTAACACACTATCCCCAGCACAAACCCCTACACTACCCAAACACCACTGCACTATCCTAAACACTAAATCTACCCCAAGCACGACCCCCTATACTACCCAAACACCACTGTACTACCCTAAACCCTAAAACACTACCCCCAGCATGACCCCCTACACTACCCAAACACCATTGCACAACCCTAAACCCTAAAACACTACCCCCAGCATGACCCCCTATACCACCCAAACACCACTGCACTACCCTAAACCCTAAAACACTACCCCAGCAGGACCCCCTACACTACACAAACACCACTGCACTACCCTAAACCCTAAAAGACTACCCCAGCATGACCCCCTACACTACCCAAACACCACTGCACTACCCTCAACCCTAAAACACTACCCCAGCATGACCCCCTATACTACCCAAACACCACTGCACTACCCTAAACCCTAAAAAACTACCCCCAGCATGACCCCCTACACTACACAAACACCACTGCACTACCCTAAACCCTAAAACACTACCCCCAGCATGACCCCCTTCACTACACAAACACCACTGCACTACCCTAAACCCTAAAAACTACCCCCAGCACGACCCCGTACACTACCCAAACACCACTGCACTACCCTAAACCCTAAATGACTACCACCAGCACGACCCCCTACTCTACGCGGAATTGCCAAAAATTCAGCGATCCGCGGCTTCGTGGAATTTTTTGCTTCTTCTCGCTTTCAAAGTGCGTGTTCGAAAGATATTTCCCGCCAAGCACGCAAACAGCGTTCGCGAACAGGAAAAAAGCATTGCGAACGGGCGGAACAAGCAATTCCGCGTGTTCGCGGAACTTTTGCGTGCTCGCGGAGATTTTTTACCGATTTGCGGAGCTTTGCGTAGCGCGACTACTCAATATCCACACACCCCTAGTTTAGGGTAGTCCAGTGGTGTTTGTGTAGTGTAGGGGGTCGTGCTGGGGGTAGATTTAGGGTTTAGGGTAGTGCAATGGTGTCTGTGTAGTGTAGGAGGTCATGCTAGCGGTAGTGTTTTAGGGTTTAGGTTAGTGCAGTGGTGTTTGGTATCTGTAGGGGGTCGTGCTGGGGTAGTGGTTTAGGGTTTAGGGTAGTGCAGTGGTGTTTGTGTAGTGTAGGGAGTCGGTGTTTTAGGGTTTAGGTGCAGTGGTGTTTGGGTAATGTAGGGGGTCATGCTGAGGGTAGTGTTTTAGGGTTTAGGGTAGTGCAGTGGTGTTTGGGTAGTGTAGGGGTCATGCTGGGAGTAGTGTTTTAGGGTTTAGGGTAGTGCAGTGGTGTTTGGGTAGTGTAGGGGGTCGTGCTGGGGGTAGTGTTTTCGGGTTTATGGTAGAGCACTGGTGTTTGGGTAGTGTAGGGGGTTGTGCTGGTGATAGTGTTTTAGGGTGAGTGCAGTGGTGTTTGGGTAGTGTAGGGGTCGTGCTGGGGTAGTGTTTTAGGGTTTAGGGTAGTGCAGTGGTGTTTGGGTAGTGTAGGGGGTCGTGCTGGGGGTAGTGTTTTCGGGTTTACGGTAGAGCACTGGTGTTTGGGTAGTGTAGGGGGTTGTGCTGGTGATAGTGTTTTAGGGAGTAGTGCAGTGGTGTTTGGGTAGTGTAGGGGTCATGCTGGGGTAGTGTTTTAGGGTTTAGGGTAGTTCAGTGGTGTTTGTGTAGTGTAGGGGTCATGCTTGGGGTAGTGTTTTAGGGTTTAGGGTAGTGCAGTGGTGTTTGTGTAGCATAGGGGATCGTGCTGGGGGTAGTGTTTTAGGGTTTAGGGTAGTGCAGTGGTGTTTGTGTAGGGTAGTGGGTCATGCTGGGGGTAGTATTGTAGGGTTTAGGATAGTGCAGTGGTGTTTGGCTAGTGTAGGGGGTCATGCTGGGGTAGTGTTTTAGGGTTTAGGGTAGTTCAGTGGTGTTCGTGTAGTGTAGGGGGTTGTGCTTGGGGTAGTGTTTTAGGGTTTAGGGTAGTGCAGTGGTGTTTGTGTAGTGTAGGGTGTCATGCTAGGGGTCGTGTTTTAGGGTTTAGGGTAGTGCAGTGGTGTTTGTGTAATGTAGGGGGTCATGCTGGGGGTAGTGCTTTAGGGTTTAGGGTAGTGCAGAGGTGTTTGGGAAGTATAGGGGGTCATGCTGGGGGTAGTGTTTTAGGGTTTAGGGTAGTGCAGTAGTGTTTGTGTAGTGTAGGGGGTTGTGCTGGGGTAGTGTTTTAGGGTTTAGAGTAGTGCAGTGCTGTTTGGGTAGTGTAGGGGGTCGTGCTGGGGTAGTGTTTAGGGTTTAGGGTAGTTCAGTGGTGTTTGTGTAGTGTAGGGGTCATGCTTGGGGTAGTGTTTTAGGGTTTAGGAGTAGTGCAGTGGTGTTTGTGTCATGTAGGGGGTCGTGCTGGGGTAGTGTTTTAGGGTTTAGCGGTAGTGCAGTGGTGTTTGTGTAGTGTAGGGGGTCATGCTGGGGTAGTGCTTTAGGGTTTAGGGTAGTGCAGTGGTGTTTGGGAAGTATAGGGGGTCATGCTGGGGGTAGTGTTTTAGGGTTTAGGGTAGTGCAGTGGTGTTTGTGTAGCATAGGGGATCGTGCTGGGGGTAGTGTTTTAGGGTTTAGGGTAGTGCAGTGGTGTTTGTGTAGGGTAGTGGGTCATGCTGGGGGTAGTATTGTAGGGTTTAGGATAGTGCAGTGGTGTTTGGCTAGTGTAGGGGGTCGTGCTGGGGTAGTGTTTTAGGGTTTAGGGTAGTTCAGTGGTGTTCGAGTAGTGTAGGGGGTTGTGCTTGGGGTAGTGTTTTAGGGTTTAGGGTAGTGCAGTGGTGTTTGTGTAGTGTAGGGTGTCCTGCTAGGGGTCGTGTTTTAGGGTTTACGGTAGTGCACTGGTGTTTGGGTAGTGTAGGGGGTTGTGCTGGGGGTAGTGTTTTAGGGTAGTGCAGTGGTGTTTGGGTAGTGTAGGAGGTCGTGCTGGGGGTAGATTTAGGGTTTTGGGTAGTGTAGTGGTGTTTGTGTAGTGTAGGTGGTCGTGCTGGGGGTAGTGTTTTAGGGTTTAGGGTGGTGCAGTGGTGCTTGTGTAGTGTAGGGGGTCGTGCTGGGGGTAGTGTTTTAGGGTTTAGGGTAGTGCAGTGGTGTTTGTGTAGTGTAGGTGGTCATATTTTAGGGTAGTGCAGTGGTGTTTGGGTAGTTTAGGGGGTATTGCTGGGGGTAGTGTTTTAGGATTTAGGGTAGTGCAGTGGTGTTTGGGTAGTGTAGGGGGTCGTGCTGGGGGTGGTGTTTTAGGGTTTAGGGTAGTTCAGTGGTGTTTGTGTAGTGTAGGGGGTCATGCTTGGGGTAGTGTTTTAGGGTTTAGGGTAGTGCAGTGGTGTTTTTGTAGCGTAGGGGATCGTGCTGGGGGTAGTGTTTTAGGGTTTAGGGTAGTTCAGTGGTGTTCGTGTAGTGTAGGGGGTTGTGCTTGGGGTAGTGTTTTAGGGTTTAGGGTAGTGCAGTGGTGTTTGTGTAGTGTAGGGGGTCATGCTAGGAGTCTTGTTTTAGGGTTTAGGGTAGTGCAGTGGTGTTTGTGTAATGTAGGGGGTCATGCTGGGTGTTGTGCTTTAGGGTTTAGGGTAGTGCAGTGGTGTTTGGGAAGAATAGGGGGTCATGCTGGGGGTAGTGTTTTAGGGTTTAGGGTAGTGCAGTAGTGTTTGTGTAGGGTAGCGGTCATGCTTGGGATAGTGTTTTAGTGTTTAGAGTAGTGCAGTGGTGTTTGTGTAGTGTAGGGAGTCGTGCTGGGGTAGTGTTTTAGGGTTTAGGGTAGTTCAGTGGTGTTTGTGTAGTGTAGGGGTCATGCTGGGGGTAGTGTTTTAGGGTTTAGGGAAGTGCAGTGGTGTTTGTGTTGTGCAGGGGGTCATGCTGGGGGTCGTGTTTTAGGGTTTACGGTAGTGCAGTGGTGTTTGTGTAATGTAGGGGATCATGCTGGGGGTAGTGTTTTAGGGTTTAGGGTAGTGCAGTGGTGTTTGGGTAGTATAGGGGTCATGCTGGGGGTAGTGTTTTAGGGTTTAGGGTAGTGCAGTAGTGTTTGTGTAGTGTAGGGGGTTCGTGCTGGGGTAGTGTTTTAGGGTTTAGTATAGTGCAGTGGTGTTTGTGTAGTGTAGGGGGTCGTGCTTGGGGTAGTGTTTTAGGTGTTTAGGGTAGTGCAGTGGTGTTTGGTTAGTGTAGGAGGTCATGCTGGGGGTAGTTTTTTAGGGTTTAGGGTAGGGCAGTGGTGTTTGGGTCGTGTAGGGGGTCATGCTGGGGGTAGTGTTTTAGGGTTTAGGGTAGTGCAGTGGTGTTTGTGTAGTGTAGGGGTCGTGCTGGGGTATATTTAGGGTATAGGGTAGTGCAGTGGTGTTTGGGTAGTGTAGGGGGTCGTGCTCGGTGTAGTATTTTAGGGTTTAGGGTGAGTGCAGTGGTGTTTGTGTAGTGTAGGGGGTCGTGCTAGGGGTAGTGTTTTAGGGTTTAGGGTAGTGCAGTGGTGTTTGTATGTGTAGGGGTCATGCTGGGGGTAGTGTTTTAGGGTTTAGGGTAGTGCAGTGGTGTTTGTGTAGTGTAGGGAGTCGATGTTTTAGGGTAGGTAGTGCAGTGGTGTTTGGGTAGTCTAGGGGGTCATGCTGGGGGTAGTGTTTTAGGGTTTAGGGTAGTGCAGTGGTGTTTGGGTAGTATAGGGGGTCGTGCTGGGGATAGTGTTGTAGGGTTTAGGGTAGTGCAGTGGTGTTTGGGTAATGTAGGGGGTCGTGCTGAGGGTAGTGTTTTAGGGTTTAGGGTAGTGCAGTGGTGTTTGTGTAGTGTAGGGGGTCATGCTAGTAGGTTTAGGGTAGTGCAGTGGTGTTTGGGTAGTTTAGGGGTATTGCTGGGGGTAGTGTTTTAGGGTTTAGGGTAGTGCAGTGGTGTTTGGGTAGTGTAGGGGGTCGTGCTGGGGGTAGTGTTTTAGGGTTTAGGGTAGTTCAGTGGTGTTTGTGTAGTGTAGGGGGTCATTCTAGGGATAGTGTTTTAGGGTTTAGGGTAGTGCAGTGGTGTTTGTGTAGTGTAGGGGATCGTGCTGGGGGTAGTGTTTTAGGGTTTAGGGTAGTGCAGTAGTGTTTGTGTAGTGTAGGGGGTCGTGCTGGGGTAGTGTTTTAGGGTTTAGAGTAGTGCAGTGGTGTTTGGGTAGTGTAGGGGGTCGTGCTGGGGTAGTGTTTTAGGGTTTAGGGTAGTTCAGTGGTGTTTGTGTAGTGTAGGGGGTCATGCTTGGGGTAGTGTTTTAGGGTTTAGGGTAGTGCAGTGGTGTTTGTGTACTATAGGGGGTCATGCTGGGGGTAGTGTTTTAGGGTTTACGGTAGTGCAGTGGTGTTTGTGTAGTGTAGGGGGTCATGCTGGGGTAGTGCTTTAGGGTTTAGGGTAGTGCAGTGGTGTTTGGGAAGTATAGGGGGTCATGCTGGGGGTAGTGTTTTAGGGTTTAGGGTAGTGCAGTAGTGTTTGTGTAGTGTAGGGGGTTCGTGCTGGGGTAGTGTTTTAGGGTTTACGGTAGTGCACTGGTGTTTGGGTAGTGTAGGGGGTTGTGTTGGGGGTAGTGTTTTAGGGTAGTGCAGTGGTGTTTGGGTAGTGTAGGAGGTCATGCTGGGGGTAGTGTTTTAGGGTTTAGGGTAGTGCAGTGGTGTTTGTGTAGTGTAGGTGGTCGTGCTGGGGGTAGTGTTTAGGGTTTAGGGTGGTGCAGTGGTGTTTGTGTAGTGTAGGGGGTCGTGCTGAGGGTAGTGTTTTAGGGTTTAGGGTAGTGCAGTGGTGTTTGTGTAGTGTAGGGGGTCAGTGTATTTAGGGTTTAGGGTAGTGCAGTGGTGTTTGGGTAGTTTAGGGGGTATTGCTGGGGGTAGTGTTTTAGGGTTTAGGGTAGTGCAGTGGTGTTTGTGTAGTGTAGGAGGTCGTGCTGGGGGTAGTGTTTTAGGGTTTAGGGTAGTGCAGTGGTGTTTGTGTAGTGTAGGGGGTCATGCTGGGGGTAGTGTTTTAGGGTTTAGGGTAGTGCAGTGGTGTTTGGCTAGTGTAGGGGTCGTGCTGGGGTAGTGTTTTAGGGTTTAGGGTAGTTCAGTGGTGTTTGTGTAGTGTAGGGGGTTGTGCTGGGGGTAGTGTTTTAGGGTTTAGGGTAGTGCAGTGGTGTTTGTGTAGTGTAGGGGGTCATGCTGGGGGTAGTGTTTTAGGGTTTAGGGTAGTGCAGTGGTGTTTGTGTAGTGTAGGGGGTCATGCTGGGGGTAGTGCTTTAGGGTTTAGGGTAGTGCAGTGGTGTTTGGGAAGTATAGGGGGTCATGCTGGGGGTAGTGTTTTAGGGTTTAGGGTAGTGCAGTAGTGTTTGTGTAGTGTAGGGGGTCGTGCTGGGGTAGTGTTTTAGGGTTTAGAGTAGTGCAGTGGTGTTTGGGTAGTGTAGGGAGTCGTGCTGGGGTAGTGTTTTAGGGTTTAGGGTAGTTCAGTGGTGTTTGTGTAGTGTAGGGGGTCATGCTTGGGGTAGTGTTTTAGGGTTTAGGGTAGTGCAGTGGTGTTTGTGTCGTGTAGGGGGTCATGCTTGGGGTCGTGTTTTAGGGTTTACGGTAGTGCAGTGGTGTTTGTGTAATGTAGGGGGTCATGCTGGGGGTAGTGCTTTAGGGTTTAGGGTAGTGCAGTGGTGTTTGGGAAGTATAGGGGGTCATGCTGGGGGTAGTGTTTTAGGGTTTAGGGTAGTGCAGTAGTGTTTGTGTAGTGTAGGGGGTTCGTGCTGGGGTAGTGTTTTAGGGTTTAGTATAGTGCAGTGGTGTTTGTGTAGTGTAGGGGGTCGTGCTTGGGGTAGTGTTTCAGGTGTTTAGGGTAGTGCAGTGGTGTTTGGTTAGTGTAGGAGGTCATGCTGGGGGTAGTTTTTTAGGGTTTAGGGTAGGGCAGTGGTGTTTGGGTCGTGTAGGGGGTCATGCTGGGGGTAGTGTTTTAGGGTTTAGGGTAGTGCAGTGGTGTTTGTGTAGTGTAGGGGTCGTGCTGGGGTATATTTAGGGTTTAGGGTAGTGCAGTGGTGTTTGGGTAGTGTAGGGGTCGTGCTCGGTGTAGATTTAGGGTTTAGGGTGATGCAGTGGTGTTTGTGTAGTGTAGGGGGTCGTGCTAGCGGTAGTGTTTTAGTGTTTAGGGTAGTGCAGTGGTGTTTGTATAGTGTAGGGGGTCGATGCTGGGGGTAGTGTTTTAGGGTTTAGGGTAGTGCAGTGGTGTTTGTGTAGTGTAGGGGTCATGTTTTAGGGTAGTGCAGTGGTGTTTGGGTAATCTAGGGGGTCCTGCTGAGGGTAGTGTTTTAGGGTTTAGGGTAGTGCAGTGGTGTTTGGCTAGTGTAGGGGGTCGTGCTGGGGTAGTGTTTTAGGGTTTAGGGTAGTTCAGTGGTGTTTGTGTAGTGTAGGGGGTCGTGCTGGGGGTAGTGTTTTAGGGTTTAGGGTAGTGCAGTGGTGTTTGTGTAGTGTAGGGGGTCATGCTGGGGGTAGTGTTTTAGGGTTTAGGGTAGTGCAGTGGTGTTTGTGTAATGTAGGGGGTCATGCTGGGGTGAGTGTTTTAGGGTTTAGGGTAGTGCAGTGGTGTTTGGGAAGTATAGGGGGTCATGCTGGGGGTAGTGTTTTAGGGTTTAGGGTAGTGCAGTGGTGTTTGTGTAGTGTAGGGGTTGTGTTTTAGGGTAGTGCAGTGGTGTTTGGGTAATCTAGGGGGTCATGCTGAGGGTAGTGTTTTAGGGTTTAGGGTAGTGCAGTGGTGTTTGGGTAGTATAGGGGGTCATGCTGGGGTAGTGTTGTAGGCTTTAGGGTAGTGCAGTGGTGTTTGGGTAATGTAGGGGGTCGTGCTGAGGGTAGTGTTTTAGGGTTTAGGGTAGTGCAGTGGTGTTTGGGTAGTGTAGGGGTCATGCTGGGGGTAGAGTTAGGGTTTAGGGTAGTGCAGTGGTGTTTGTGTAGTGTAGGGGGTCGTGCTGGGGGTTGTGTTTTAGGGTTTAGGGTAGTGCAGTGGTGTTTGGTTAGTGTAGGAGGTCATGCTGGGGGTAGTTTTTAGGGTTTAGGGTAGGGCAGTGGTGTTTGGGTCGTGTAGGGGGTCATGCTGGGGGTAGTGTTTTAGGGTTTAGGGTAGTGCAGTGGTGTTTGTGAAGTGTAGGGGTCGTGCTGGGGTATATTTAGGGTTTAGGGTAGTGCAGTGGTGTTTGGGTAGTGTAGGGGGTCGTGCTCGGTGTAGATTTAGTGTTTAGGGTGATGCAGTGGTGTTTGTGTAGTGTAGGGGGTCGTGCTAGCGTTAGTGTTTTAGGGTTTAGGGTAGTGCAGTGGTGTTTGTATGTGTAGGGGTCAAGCTGGGGGTAGTGTTTTAGGGTTTAGGGTAGTGCAGTGGTGTTTGTGTAGTGTAGGGGTCGTGTTTTAGGGTAGTGCAGTGGTGTTTGGCTAGTGTAGGGGGTCGTGCTGGGGTAGTGTTTTAGGGTTTAGGGTAGTTCAGTGGTGTTTGTGTAGTGTAGGGGGTCGTGCTTGGGGTAGTGTTTTAGGGTTTAGGGTAGTGCAGTGGTGTTTGTGTAGTGTAGGGGGTCATGCTGGGGGTCGTGTTTTAGGGTTTAGGGTAGTGCAGTGGTGTTTGTGTAATGTAGGGGGTCATGCTGGGGGTAGTGCTTTAGGGTTTAGGGTAGTGCAGTGGTGTTTGGGAAGTATAGGGGGTCATGCTGGGGGTAGTGTTTTAGGGTTTAGGGTAGTGCAGTGGTGTTTGTGTAGTGTAGGGGTTGTGTTTTAGGGTAGTGCAGTGGTGTTTGGGTAATCTAGGGGGTCATGCTGAGGGTAGTGTTTTAGGGTTTAGGGTAGTGCAGTGGTGTTTGGGTAGTATAGGGGGTCATGCTGGGGTAGTGTTGTAGGCTTTAGGGTAGTGCAGTGGTGTTTGGGTAATGTAGGGGGTCGTGCTGAGGGTAGTGTTTTAGGGTTTAGGGTAGTGCAGTGGTGTTTGGGTAGTGTAGGGGTCATGCTGGGGGTAGAGTTAGGGTTTAGGGTAGTGCAGTGGTGTTTGTGTAGTGTAGGGGGTCGTGCTGGGGGTAGTGTTTTAGGGTTTAGGGTAGTGCAGTGGTGTTTGGTTAGTGTAGGAGGTCATGCTGGGGGTAGTGTTTTAGGGTTTAGGGTAGGGCAGTGGTGTTTGGGTCGTGTAGGGGGTCATGCTGGGGGTAGTGTTTTAGGGTTTAGGGTAGTGCAGTGGTGTTTGTGAAGTGTAGGGGGTCGTGCTGGGGGTATGTTTAGGGTTTAGGGTAGTGCAGTGGTGTTTGGGTAGTGTAGGGGGTCGTGCTCGGTGTAGTGTTTTAGTGTTTAGGGTGATGCAGTGGTGTTTGTGTAGTGTAGGGGGTCGTGCTAGGGTTAGTGTTTTAGGGTTTAGGGTAGTGCAGTGGTGTTTGTGTAGTGTAGGGGTCAAGCTGGGGGTAGTGTTTTAGGGTTTAGGGTAGTGCAGTGGTGTTTGTGTAGTGTAGGGGTCGTGCGTGTTTTAGGGTTAGGGTGCAGTGGTGTTTGGGTAATCTAGGGGGTCATGCTGAGGGTAGTGTTTTAGGGTTTAGGGTAGTGCAGTGGTGTTTGGGTAGTATAGGGGTCATGCTGGGGTAGTGTTGTAGGGTTTAGGGTAGTGCAGTGGTGTTTGGGTAATGTAAAGGGTCGTGCTGAGGGTAGTGTTTTAGGGTTTAGGGTAGTGCAGTGGTGTTTGGGTAGTATAGGGGGTCATGCTGGGGGTAGATTTAGGGTTTAGGGTAGTGCAGTGGTGTTTGTGTAGTGTAGGGGGTCATGCTGGGGGTAGTGTTTTAGGGTTTAGGGTAGTGCAGTGGTGTTTGGGTAGTATAGGGGATCATGCTGGGGTTAGTGTTTTAGGGTTTAGGGTAGTGCAGTGGTGTTTGGGTAGTGCGGGGGGTCATGCTGGGGGTAGTATTTAAGGGTTTAGGGTAGTGCAGTGGTGTTTGGGTAGTATAGGGGATCGTGCTGGGGATAGTGTTTTAGGGTTTAGGGTAGTGCAGTGGTGCTTGTGTAGTGTAGGGGGTCATGCTGAGGGTAGTGTTTTAGGGTTTAGGGTAGGCCTGGGTGGTAAATTCCGTTCCGCTCGTGTAATTTGCGTAATTTGGGTAATTTCGCGTTCCGCGGACAACGCGGAATTGCCAAAAATTCAGCGATCCGCGGCTTCGTGGAATTTTTTGCCTCTTCGCGCTTTCAAAGTGCGTGTTCGCAAGATATTTCCCGCCGAGCACGCTAACAGCGTTCGCGAACAGGAAAAAAGCATCGCGAACGGGTGGAACAATCAATTCCGCGTGTTCGCGGAACTTTTCCGTGCTCGCGGAGATTTTTTACCAATTTGCGGAGCTTTGTGTAGCGCGACTACGCAAATTCCGCACACCCCTAGTTTAGGGTAGTGCAGTGGTGTTTGTGTAGTGTAGGGGGTCGTGCTGGGGGTAGATTTAGGGTTTAGGGTAGTGCAATGGTGTCTGTGTAGTGTAGGAGGTCGTGCTAGCGGTAGTGTTTTAGGGTTTAGGGTAGTGCAGTGGTGTTTGTATAGTGTAGGGGGTCGTGCTGGGGGTAGTGGTTTAGGGTTTAGGGTTGTGCAGTGGTGTTTGTGTAGTGTAGGGGTCGTGTTTTAGGGTAGTGCAGTGGTGTTTGGGTAATGTAGGGGGTCATGCTGAGGTTAGTGTTTTAGGGTTTAGTGTAGTGCAGTGGTGTTTGGGTAGTGTAGGGGGTCATGCTGGGGGTAGTGTTTTAGGGTTTAGGGTAGTGCAGTGGTGTTTGTGTAGTGTAGGGGGTCGTGCTGGGGGTAGTGTTTTCGGGTTTACGGTAGTGCACTGGTGTTTGGGTAGTGTAGGGGGTCCTGCTGGGGGTAGTGTTTTAGGGTAGTGCAGTGGTGTTTGGGTAGTGTAGGAGGTCGTGCTGGGGGTAGATTTAGGGTTTTGGGTAGTGTAGTGTTGTTTGTGTAGTGTAGGTGGTCGTGCTGGGGGTAGTGTTTTAGGGTTTAGGGTAGTGCAGTGGTGTTTGGGTAGTGTAGGGGATCATGCTGGGGGTAGTGTTTTAGGGTTTAGGGTAGTGCAGTGGTGTTTGGGTAGTGTAGGGGGTCATGCTGGGGGTAGTGTTTTAGGGTTTAGGGTAGTGCAGTGGTGTTTGTGTAGTGTAGGGGGTCGTGCTGGGGGTAGTGTTTTAGGGTTCAGGGTAGTGCAGTGGTGTTTGGGTAGTATAGGGGATCGTGCTGGGGGTAGTGTTTTAGGGTTTAGGGTAGTGCAGTGGTGTTTGGGTAGTATAGGGGATCGTGCTGGGGGTAGTGTTTTAGGGTTTAGGGTAGTGCAGTGGTGTTTGGGTAGTGCTGGGGGTCATGCTGGGGGTAGTGTTTAAGGGTTAGGGTAGTGCAGTGGTGTTTGGGTAGTGTAGGGGGTCATGCTGGGGGTAGTGTTTTAGGGTTTAGGGTAGTGCAGTGGTGTTTGGGTAGTGTAGGGGGTCGTGCTGGGGGTAGTGTTTTAGGGTTTAGGGTAGTGCAGTGGTGTTTGGGTAGTATAGGGGGTCATGCTGGGGGTAGTGTTTCAGGTTTTAGGGTAGTGCAGTGGTTTTTGTGTAGTGTAGGGGTCGTGCTGGGTGTAGTGTTTTAGGGTTTAGTGTAGTGCAGTGGTGTTTGTGTAGTGTAGGGGGTCGTGATGGGGGTAGTGTTTTGGGTTTAGGGTAGTGCAGTGGTGTTTGGGTAGTGTAGGGGTTCGTGCTGGGGGT
Source organism: Calotriton arnoldi (assembly GCA_963921515.1). Classification (NCBI taxonomy): domain Eukaryota; kingdom Metazoa; phylum Chordata; class Amphibia; order Caudata; family Salamandridae; genus Calotriton; species Calotriton arnoldi. The sequence continues at coordinate 175,898 of CAWUFW010012218.1, read as the reverse complement.
AGATTTAGGGTTTAGGGTAGTGCAGTGTTGTTTGGGTAGTGTAGGGGTTCATGCTGGGGGTAGTGTTTCAGGTTTTAGGGTAGTGCAGTGGTTTTTGTGTAGTGTAGGGGGTCGTGCTGGGTGTAGTGTTTAGGGTTTAGTGTAGCACACTGGTGTTTGTGTAGTGTAGGGGGTCATGCTGGGGGTAGTGTTTTAGGGTTTAGGGTAGTGCTGTGGTGTTTGGGTAGTATAGGGGGTTGTGCTGGAAGTAGTGTTTTTCGGTTTAGCATAGTGCAGTGGTGTTTGGGTAATGTAGGGGGTCGTGCTGGGGGTAGTGTTTTAGGGTTTAGGGTAGTGCAGTGGTGTTTGGGTAGTATAGGGGGTTATGCTGGGGTAGTGTTTTAGGGTTTAGGGTAGTGCACTGGTGTTTGGGTAGTGTAGAGGTTTGTGCTGGGGGTAGATGTAGGGTTTAGGGTAGTGCAGTGTTGTTTGGGTACTATAGGGGTCATGTTGGGGGTAGTGTTTTAGGGTTTAGGGTAGTGCAGTGGTGTTTGTGTAGTGTAGGGGGTCGAGCTGGGGGTAGTGTTTTAGGGTTTAGGGTAGTGCAGTGGTGTTTGGGTAGTGTAGGGGGTCGTGCTGGGGGTAGTGTTTTAGTTTTTAGGGTAGTGCAGTGGTGTTTGGGTAGAGTAGGGGGTCGTGCTGGGTGTAGTATTTTAGGGTTTTGGGTGATGCAGTGGTGTTTGTGTAGTATAGGGGGTCGTGCTAGCGGTAGTGTTTTAGGGTTTAGGGTAGTGCAGTTGTGTTTGTATGTGTAGGGGTCGTGCTGGGGTAGTGTTTTAGGGTTTAGGGTAGTGCAGTGGTGTTAGGGTAATGTAGGGGGTCATGCTGAGGGTAGTGTTTTAGGGTTTAGGGTAGTGCAGTGGTGTTTGGGTAGTGTAGGGGGTCATGCTGGGGTAGTGTAGGGTTTAGGGTAGTGCAGTGGTGTTTGGGTAATGTAGGGGGTCGTGCTGAGGGTAGTGTTTTAGGGTTTAGGGTAGTGCAGTGGTGTTTGTGTAGTATAGGGGGTCGTGCTGGGGGTAGTGTTTTAGGGTTTAGGGTAGTGCAGTGGTGTTTGGGTAGTATAGGGGATCATGCTGGGTTAGTGTTTAAGTTTAGTAGTGCAGTGGTGTTTGGGTAGTGTAGGGGGTCATGCTGGGGGTAGTGTTTTAGGGTTTAGGGTAGTGCAGTGGTGTTTGGGTAGTATAGGGGATCGTGCTGGGGATAGTGTTTAAGGGTTTAGGGTAGTGCAGTGGTGCTTGTGTAGTGTAGGGGGTCATGCTGGGGGTAGTGTTTTAGGGTTTAGGGTAGGCCTGGGTGGTAAATTCTGTTCCGCTCGCGTAATTTGCGTAATTTCACGTTCCGCGGACAAGGCGGAATTGCCAAAAATTCCGCGATCTGCGGCTTCGTGGAATTTTTTGCTTTTTCACGCTTTCAAATTGCGTGTACGCAAGATATTTCCACCGAGCACCCAAGCAGCATTTGCGAACAGGAAAAAGCATCGCGAACGGGTGGAATAAGCAATTCCGCGTGTTCGCGGAACTGTAGTGCGTGCTCGCGGAGATTTTTACCGATTTGCGGAGCTTTGCGTAGCGCGACTACACAAATTCCGCACACCCCTAGTTTAGAGTAGTGCAGTGGTGTTTGTGTAGTGTAGGGGGTCGTGCTGGGGGTAGTGTTTTAGGTTTTAGGGTAGTGCAGTGGTGTTTGGGTAGAGTAGGGGGTCGTGCTGGGGGTAGATTTAGGGTTTAGGGTAGTGCAGTGGTGTTTGTGTAGTGTAGGGGGTTGTGCTGGGTGTAGTGTTTTCGGGTTTAGGGTAGTGCAGTGGTGTTTGTGTACTGTAGGGGGTCTTGCTGGGGGTAGATTTAGGGTTTAGGGTAGTGCAATGGTGTCTGTGTAGTGTAGGGGGTCGTGCTGGGTGTATATTTAGGGTTTAGGGTAGTGCAGTGGTGTTTGTGTAGTGTAGGGGGTCGTGCTAGCGGTAGTGTTTTAGGGTTTAGGGTAGTGCAGTGGTGTTTGTGTAGTGTAGGGGGTTGTGCTGGGTGTAGTGTTTTCGGGTTTAGGGTAGTGCAGTGGTGTTTGTGTACTATAGGGGGTCTTGCTGGGGGTAGATTTATGGTTTAGGGTAGTGCAATGGTGTCTGCGTAGTGTAGGCGGTCGTGCTGGGGGTAGTGTTTTAGGGTTTAGGGTAGTGCAGTGGTATTTGTGTAGTGTAGGGGTCGGCTGGAGTGTTTTAGGGTTAGGTAGCAGTGGTGTTTGGGTAATGTAGGGGGTCGTGCTGGGGGTAGTGTTTTAGGGTTTAGGGTAGTGCAGTGGTGTTTGGGTAGTGTAGGGGGTCATGCTGGGGGTAGAGTTTAGGGTTTAGGGTAGTGCAGTGGTGTTTGTGTAGTGTAGGGGGTCGTGCTGGGGTAGTGTTTTAGGGTTCAGGGTAGTGCAGTGGTGTTTGGGTAGTATAGGGGATCGTGCTGGGGGTAGTGTTTTAGGGTTTAGGATAGTGCAGTGGTGTTTGGGTAGTATAGGGGATCGTGCTGGGGGTAGTGTTTCAGGGTTTAGGGTAGTGCAGTGGTGTTTGGGTGGTGCTAGGGGGTCGTGCTGGGGGTAGTGTTTTAGGGTTAGGGTAGTGCAGTGGTGTTTGTGTAGTGTAGGGGTCATGCTGCGGGTAGTGTTTTAGGGTTTAGGGTAGTGCAGTGGTGTTTGTGTAGTGTAGGGGTCATGTGGGGTAGTGCTTTAGGGTAGGTAGTACAGTGGTGTTTGGGTAGTGTAGGGGGTCATGCTGGGGGTAGTGTTTTAGGGTTTAGGGTAGTGCAGTGGTGTTTGGGTAGTGTAGGGGGTCGTGCTGGGGGTAGTGCTTTAGGGTTTAGGGTAGTGCAGTGGTTTTTGGGTAGTATAGGGGGTCATGCTGGGGGTAGTGTTTCAGGTTTTAGGGTAGTGCAGTGGTGTTTGGGTAGTGTAGGGGTTTGTGCAGGGGTAGATTTAGGGTTTAGGGTAGTGCAGTGTTGTTTGGGTAGTGTAGGGGTTCATGCTGGGGGTAGTGTTTCAGGTTTTAGGGTAGTGCAGTGGTTTTTGTGTAGTGTAGGGGGTCATGCTGGGTGTAGTGTTTAGGGTTTAGTGTAGTGCAGTGGTGTTTGTGTAGTGTAGGGGGTCATGCTGTAGAAATAAAAACCTTCTTAGGGGTTCACTGATACATCTGGTCCTTAAGACCAACAAGGAAGAGATTGGCACAGAAGCTGTAATATCAAAAAACATGTTTTATTAACCTCAGATGAGGGAGATTGCATCTTACGGTACCCGCAGGCCACTGTAGGAGGCATTCTAATGAGTGCAGAGAACAGGGTCCTTATATATGTATTTGTTACATAGTCACCATAAAATCAAGGGAGGTCCTAGCACATACAAGCATGCTTATTGACTAATATGGGTATACAAAATTTGCTTGCTCCACAAAGTGGGAGGGAGACTAAACTGCTTACATGAGTAAGAATAGCCTGACAGTTCTATACTAGGAGCAGGTGCATTCTACCAGCTAGGCCTCTCTGAGCATGTGCAAGACTCTGGAAGAGGGAGAAAGCACATGGCGAGCACATGGCTAACTAAAATGGCTGCCAAGTACAAAATGGCTTTCAGCTCATGCTAACAGCGATTCCTGCAATCTTTAACAGATGATCCTTTTATCATGAGCTAAAGACATTCCCATGATCTAGTAGAGACATAGAAAATATTTTGCACATTTTCTTCTCATAAATTCATCAATATCCTATGCTAGGTGGGCATTTACATTCTAAACATTTCATTAAGCAGGTATATACAAGGTATAAGCAGGAGTACAAAGTGAACAGAGCATTGGGTCATACAGGTAGCAAGAGAGAATAATGACTATTATCTCAAACAGAAATCTCAATATTTTCCAATCCTAAGCAGAAAGCAAATACCAAAACCATCTAGTCTAATTTTAAGTTTCAGGGCTCTGATGGGGGCTCGTCAAGTCAATTTCAAAATAGCCAACAGCACATACCTAATAAAAACATTTTCAATAGACTTTCTCAGTATTTTTATGAGGGCTAAATTATCAATTAATATACTTAAGGAAAGAGTAAAGTAACATGCTCAGATGAACTTTTCTCGTGCAGAATAAACATTACTCTTAAAAAATATTAAAGCAATCAGACATATTATTACAAAAACAATCCTGGCTCAGGGGACCAGGAGGACCACACAGGGCCATAGGAATTAGGACAAGGAGCCGCAAAGGGCTGCTCCTCCAAAAAAAATGGGACGACCAAAGGGGTACATTACTAACAAAAAAAAGAGTCCTTGGGAATTTCTAGAACCACCAACCAGAGGGAGTCTTCTCCCTGTGTCCGTTTGAGCCTCACAGGCAGGCTCTTGTTGTTCCCACGGTGGAGCTGCACAACTCGCAACTCAAGAATCACGGAGAAGGAAAAGTCTTTCTTTCAGGATAGGGCAATCACCCCCCAGGGCAAATACCCTCAATGATCCTGTCCAGTGTCTCAGGCAGTGCACCAGTTTTCTTCACTTTAATCTAACAGGCACCAAGGGCACAGCACCTGTACCCTAAACTCAAGTCCTTCCCTAACTCCTGTATTGCACCTCTGGCGCACTGCTCTTTTGTTAGGGCCACAAATTGTACCCAGTGTGCTCGGGCATCTCTTGATCAACAAACAAAGGCGTAGACTTGCATTCACTTGGGACCAGGACTCAAAGGCCTGAAGCAACCCTTGTTTCAAGGGGGTCACCTCAAGCAAAAGCCTCCTTGCCGTCCTTGTCGTTCTGTGACTCTCTCAGCTGGGCATCAAAAACTGGATCCACACAAAGATTTCTCCATCCTGATTTGTAACCCCGTCTTTCGCCCAAGACAGTGGCAGGGGTACACACTTCACGTCCCAGTGCTTCCGCCTTCACTGAGGTCCTAGTTGCCAGCAATGCCTATGCTGGTTCCTTTCACTTTGACTGTAGGCTGGACTGGTGCTGACTCCCAGGCTGGATCTGATGTCCGGGCCCCTCTGGCAATGGTTGTAAGGCAGCAAATATCTATTGGTGGACAGAACAAGAGGTCTTTAGACAAGGCACAGAAATAATCTAACAACAGAGAGGATAGTCTCAGAATACTCTCTTAGTCCTGGGGCGCCCCATACATTAGCAAGGCACCCAAGAGCCACTTCATCTATCTGAGAGTAGAAAACCCTGGACCTATTGGCAAGTATAAAAGGAACGTTTTGGTGAACTGACAAGAGTAATACATCACCCAATCCCAAACAGCCAAGGAAGTCTGTGTTCATTTACTAAATTCTGAGGAAAGAGAAAAACAATACAGACATACTCCAAATACTTACATTGGTGTATTCCTATATTACCAATCTGAAGAACCCTCAAGAACAAGCATTTGCAATGCAATAGGTCTCGCATTTACGGGAGTTTAAGCTGTTGGCATTGTAAATGGCAATGTGTTTTATTTATGTTTTAAAAACTAAAACATAAATAAAAGGCATTGTCATTTACAATGCCAATAGCTCAAACTCGCGTAAATGCGAGACCTATTGCATTGCAAATGCAAGGCATCACGGACAACGGGTGAGAGGGGGGTGGGGGAGAGGGTTGGAGAAGGCACGGACAGCGGGCAGGGGAGGGAGAAGGCACGGACAGCGGGCAGGGGAGGGAGAAGGCACGGACAGCGGGAGGGAGGACGGGGGTAAACAAGGCACGACAACGGGAGGGAGGGGGGGGTAAAGAAGGCACCAAAGCACGTCATGCCTGCAGTAAGAGAAACTGAAGAAAGAAAATAATGCTCACAGTCTAAATAACACGTAGTGTGTAACAAACGAAGTAAAGGGGCCAGTCGCCATGGGAGGTGACAAATGAATAGGAGGAGGTACTAAGGAGGGACTAATAAGCCTATTTTCGAATCAGAAGCTAGTATTTAGGACAGACAATGACACAAATATGGGTGGAGAGCAGGCGGGTAAGAGCATTGGTAAAGCGATCTCTGCCCTTACCCCTTCATCTATCTTTCTCTTCCCTGTTGCTACTAATTTGAGCAGTAACAGAGTTTTCTTACTCTGGTTACGCGTTACCTGCCCGTAAAGATGTTTCAGCATAGATGCAGCAAACCAAAACACCCATTTTGCGAGTATCCTCTTTTTGTGTTTAAATTGCATTTATATAGCGCCTACTACCCCTGACGAGGCGTTATTGTGTGCACGTGCACTCTTGTCTTTCGGCAGAGCCCGGTGTACATAAACATCAGTGTGTGTTTCTCTAAGCAGCACACACTGGGATGTGACCACTATAACATAGAATGACCCGCTGCACCTTGGTGGTAGATTTGTACCATAGATACCCCCAGTAATATTAAGTGTGTCTGTAAACGCCGACAGCCTAAACACGGGCGGTAGTCATATTTTCACGTGCACGGTGTGCAGCAGACAAGTGTATCAAGGTTGCGCCAAATGCAGTTCAGGGGGAACTATTGTAACTAAAAACAAGGCCGGGGAGAGGGGTGGACAAAGCAATACAGGAGATGAAAGCAATGTTGGTGCGGTAGCAGAATAAAATCAAGCATTTGCAATGCAATAGGTCTTGCATTTACGCAAGACCTATTGCTTTGCAAATGGTAGTCATTACGGACAACGGAAGGGGGGGGGGAGAAGGCACGACAACCGGAGGGAGGGCGGGGGTGAAGGCTTTTGTTGAAATCAATCTAGACCGCATCCATTGCTATTCCTCTTTTGAATGACATAGTAAACAAAACAAATGAGATTTGGCTGATCTATGCTTCCTTTTGGGAAAAGGATGATTTAATAGATCCTATATTAATCGGATTTTTGGGCATTTAAGAAGTATTTCTAACTTACATGTGTCTAAAAAGTTGAGATCACAAAGTTCCACTTTCATGAAGAGGGATTTAAATTGGTGTATCAGTTTTATTATTGTGTTTTCAGACAAAAAATGAAAACAACGCAGCATTACAGTAGATAACAATACATACAAACTGAAATTAAAACAGTCTAAGGAGCATTAATTTACCCAATTCAACTGCAACATCCATAAATCTCATATTAACTGACAAATCAATTGCACACTAACAAGTAAAGCTAACATACATAATGAAAAGATTAAATCACTTAATACCCCCTCCCCCTTCTGCCACCATACATGCTCCAGCAAGAGATTAAACAATGGTACTAGTGATGCGACCATAACCTCCTTCAGTATCCCATTAAGTACCCATGTATTTACCCACCTTATTTTTGTTTGTTTAAACCTATTTCTTCAGTAAATAAATGAACATGATCTAGATAAACAGGCAAGTACTTCGAAGCGGGCATGGAAACAAAGGCTTAATGGTTACTGAAAAATAATTACCAGAGGTAGTACTCAGGCCAGTCGTTTCAGTCACTGGGTAAACCTGCATGTCTGCTTATATATTGAGAGCAATGACAGTCTAAGCAAAGAGCAGTTAAAGAGCTCAGAAGGGAATGTATATTAGATCAGAATGGTCGTGGGCTGCTCATGAACCTATCTGGCGAAATGTAGCCCTCATTACATAACAGGACCTAACAATGACGGGGGAGGAGAGTGGTATAGAAAGGTCTAGTCTGCCACTGCTGAGGACAGTGGTTTGTTTGTAGCCTGACACTATGGGCGCCTGCTGCATTTCCAACCTAACAGGTGCTAGTTTGTAATGTGACCCCTTAACTTATTAGTGTTTCTCCAGTTTTAAGGGTGCCTAGTTCCCTTTGCAAACGGGTGCAGTCATTCTAACATGTACAAAGAGCATCCTGCTTGTGTAAGTCAAGATGTGCTACAAGCAGGGATACAGCAAATCGATGGCAAATGTGTATAGTAGTGGGAAAGAATGATAAGAGTCAAGAGCTCAGCAATGGTGCAAGAAGCCCTGTTACAAACCTTACAGCTGCTCTATCAATCAACTGCAGAATGTTGCATTTCAAACACGAGCCATTATATACAAGAATGCCTTTTATCTAATGCCTTAATTCCCAAACTCGTTCAGCCAGTCACATCCGAACAATGATGGACTGGGAACTAAATGCATTAAGTTGGGCGAATCCACGCCTATACAGCGATTACTTTACAGGGCCTACAGAGTGATGACTCCTCACAGAAATATATATTTTAAGATTACATCAATCAATACATTTTACAGTGCATTTAAAAACTATATTGACTAAAAAATAATAGGTTTGACGGGCTATTTTGGAGAGAAACATCGCGGGGTCCAGCTTAGCGACTAGTGAGTACCATAATTTCTCAGCCGCATATTTTAAACGTAAACGTGCCTCTACAAAATCGTGTGCCAGCTCATCACGGCTGCTTTCAGGGTACAGGACGATTTTACTGGTTCGTCCTCGAAGTTATCCCCTTTCCGCTACAACAGGGCGAGGGGAGGGGGGCTTTCCCTGTCCCCCATAATCACCAGCACAATTTCATATCGAGAAGTTTATATAAATAGTGGAGTATCAACAATCTACAACAATGTATCCTTAAAGCAACGTCTGCTTGACGTTTCAAATCACCCATTTATTAGCACACAATATTATGTATGGGTGATTCCAGCTGCTGCATCCCCAAATCTGGATTTGAAAAATATTTCGGCCAACATAAATAAGTTCCAAAAATGCAAACCTTTTGCTGGAGGAAGCAGATAAAGCCATTCTTGCTCCTTCAAATAAAACGAACAATGGTTCTGCAAGACAATTGTAGCTGTATAACAGAGCTTTTACAGTTAGGCCAGATGTCTGGAACAATCTGTGGGGAAGCCACGTTCGCATCAAACAGATCTCTTCGGAAATGTCCAGAGACAGCATTTCTAGATGTCGGAGGCTCCACAGCCTCACTGAAGAACACACTCTTACCTTCCAGTTAATCTTGAAAACACACTCGCTGCAGTCACGTGTTGAACTTTTAGCAGCCACGCCACTTACATTCCCTTCTATGGTGCATGCAGAAGGTTTATATTTGGAAGTATTAAAAGTGGCAACTAATCAGTGTGGACCCCCTGTCAGCACCCCCAGTACAACTGTGTCCACCCCACCCTCCCCCCGAGAGAGCGCGTCCTAGCAGGACACGGACAAAGCCCCCAGACTCGACGTGAGGCTCTTTAAATTTAAAGTGAACGTGCTTGTTGTACACGTTTGTGCAATGAAGGGAGCACAGTTCCCATGCACTCCTGGGGGAGCTCAGGAAAGTAAAAGGGAGGAAGGGGTTAAGGGTGGGTGCATGATGATATGGTGACTCGGTGAGGGAAACTAAGATAAACCTCCTAAAAAAAGCATAACCGAAGAGGTGGCTTACCATCTAAAGCTGCTGACTTTGGAGCTTGTTGAACAGGGTTCGATCCTCTGTGTGGGCGGTAAATATTCTCCTGCCTGGATCTCTTTATTAAAAATGAATGAACAGTATCTCGGAGAAATGCAAGCAGCTACCAGGGTTCGCTGCTTGTACTGTCACTGCCTCCCGCCATGATTTGGGAAAACGCCACTGTTGATGTATAGCGGCTGCTGGACGACGCATGCGGAACACAGCCGTCTGGACAGGTCAGGCAAAATAAAGTGCGAGACTCAGCCAGCCAATCCCAGGAGAAAACAACCATTTATAAATACAATAGGACTCGTATTACGAGAGACCTATTGCATTATAAACAAACCTGCGGGCATCCAAGAAGGCATGATCGGGAGTGGGGGGAAGGGGGGTGGTGAGCAGAGAAGTTCCGGACTGCGGGAGGGAAGAGGTGGGGGCAGGGGAACAAAAGAGTTTGTAAAGTAAAGGGGCTGATAGCAATGGAAGGAGAAAAATGACGACATGGCCATGAGGAGGAGGGACAAAGAAACGGAAAACAAATCAGAATGCAGCATTTCCTATTTAAGCCAATGAAAAACATGGACGGAAAGTGGGCGGAGCTTCCCCCCACTATACTGTATACTGCATGTCTCGCAAAGCGAACAGTGCGTTGCACTGCAACGCTATGCGAGACCTAAAAAGGAAATGTTCTACACTTTTACTCATAGATTTTACATTACTTGTACAGGACTGCAGACACTTGTAAAATAATGTCTCTAACATGTTATGCTTAGGACCATGCTCTCATGTTATAGGTGCAGCAGGAAAATCTAAAACTGCTAATTTAACAGGGATTCTTATTGCAAAAAGAACTAAACTTCAACATAGTGAGTACATTTTCTCCAGCAGAACATGTTATGACAAACAAATTCCTATAAAACAATATTTTCCTTCAAAATGTTTGCTAAGGATCACATGAGCGTCTTTCCTGCATTGTACTTTTCACGATCTGGACTATGCAACATCATTTTCAAAAGGAAAAAAAACCCTATCTCCAGCTCTAATAAGGGCTGTCAGCTTATTGACAGAGACTAGCTAATAAAAGACTAGCAATGCCCTTGCAAAACTGTATAGAACATGAGAATAACATAAACAATAATAGTGTTGCCACCTGAGATTTTTGAACAGAAACCGCCACTATACAGTTCTCCTTAAAGATCAAATAAGGGAACATCAATCTGTTCTACTCATTCTTTCATACAGGATGGGCAGTAACATAGCTTATGTGTTTCATCTGTTTATTAATTCTAACAATTTTAAAACAGTATTACAGAATAGCCAATAACTATCTCATGGCTATTTCCTAGACAGCTTAGACAGACTCAAAAAAAAGTGAGAAAAAGAAGAGAGAAAACATAATTTTGCCTACCCTTAATTTGTAGAGGAGCTAGCCTCCTTCCCCCATTTTGACAGTAGGAAAACCTGAAACAGGTTTACTTCTGTCAACACTTTCAACCCCTATTTGTAGCAACTGGGCACAAACAAACTTGTAGGAAATATCTTAGAAAGTGGCTATTCTCTGATTCAAGCACATCGAGTACTGTAGAAAGCGTCAGCAACAAATGTATCAATTCCTTGAGCAATTGTACTAGATTAACATGAGGGCGCATGAATGCAAACTAAAATCCATTTCCTCCTTATCGTAGCCCCTACACAGTATTCTTTAAACTAAAACCATTATTTTGATATACATGGCAGATCAATGCTCAACTGAGGGTTGTTTTTCTTCGTTTCATATGACTGTGCAAAACGTGTGTTTGCCAAAAATAGGAGGCAAAGCTTCTCTTCCTCTCTTTGCGCTATCATCTCGTCTTTCAAAAACTTTTCGAAGGTCGAAGTGTCCCAGCAAACATTACCCTTCACCCTGCTAAGTTGCTAAATGCAGAACTCCGACCTTTGACCCGTTCAGCAGCTGTTCATTTTGTTTGTGCAAAGCTTGCCATGCGGTTTTCGTAATGCAAAGCAACTCTGGAGAATCACAGCTAAAAGGCAGTCCTGTCCGATCCGTTTGCCAGTAATTTAAAGGTAGGATAATAACGTCTGCTCTTCTGTATACTTATTTTCATTTATGTACAGTGGTGTGCAGTCTAGTAATGCAGAGGTCAGCTGTTTGTTTTATACTTGCATATACTTTATGGAAGCCTGAGAGCACGTTAAAACTGCCTTGAGTGGTAGAACTGCTTGTAAAATTGTGAATTTAGCTCAATTTCGACTTTGGTGGTAGGGGCACTTAAAAATGAATATCCTACAATATTTTTGCATAATAGGAACCCCCAGAGTGTTCTCTAGATAGCCCAGGAATGGGAAATTAGAAATGTATAAGATATACCCTTATAAAAATGAGTTTTGTACGGCTGGGTAAAGTGACATTTCACATTTAAGTTCCCTTCTTATTGCGGTACAGCACTGCTTAAATTCAACTTTGATACTAGGAATTCACAGTATGATGATTAGGCTTTATAAAGATGAAAAAACGAATTTAAAGCATTTGTGTTTAACAATATATTTTTTTCATATAATTATTTGTATTTGTTTATTTTTTAATCAAAACCAACCATTTTGATGATTCCACATTTGAAAAGCAAGCTTCATTCGTAGCCTATCATATTTAAACGCATTCATTCATAACCCTAAGCACAGAAGCCTTACTTGAAACAGGAAAAGTCTGCGCCACTTTTTAAAAGGACAGTTATCATTTAACATCAGAACCACAGATGTACTTATGAAAAAAAGGCATTAAGAAATGAAATCCCTACTTTCAATTTTGTTCTCTGTTATCCAAAATAATGAAACTGGTTTTTTGAAACTTTTAAAATAATGCAGGCCCTTATACCAGTTTTACACTGACTTAAAATTTCGCTGACTCAGCATTCCTGTCTGTGGCCGTGATCAGGAATAGCCATATGCTATTTATGCAGCTGTTGTTTGTCAGCAGGCGTCGAATTTTCACGCCTTTCTCAGGAAAAAACCCCTTTATTATTTGAAATACCCTGACAGAGTTAAATCCCCATTTGCTGTGTCAAACAGTTTCTTTTCAGTTAGTCAGTTTAAACACAGCTGTTGGAAAGCTTTTTTCTCGGGTGCTGAAAGAAAAGCATGTCACAGTCTATTTAAAAACTGAGGCATTTCAATGCAGTCAAATCTATCTTTCTATAATGTGTATTTAGTTCAGCAACGACCAAATTCACTCATATGATGTGCATGCCTTTTAATGTCTAATACAATGTATTTAAGGAAAAGGCTGTAACATGTATTTTAGTCTATTGATTACAAAACACACAATTTCGTTTTTATTCCTCTGTATGAGGCCTATTTTAATCCTATTGAATACGAATTCTAATTTTATCTTTAGCATTGTGGCAATTTGCACACATGTACAGTGTCGTACTCTGTCAATTTAATAGTAACATGCAGCTGTTTAGCATATGTCATATAATTCATTTCTGGATTTTTATTTAATATGTAAGTAACTAAATGACATTTTGCATAACAGAATGATGACAGCAAAAAACATAAACAAACTCATTGAGCTCATTCAGACAGTTACAGAAGGGGGTCATATACGCAGAGCACACAACACAGCGCGCTTAAAGCTAGACATTCTTTCACAAAGAGTACTCACACAAGTATTACCAATGTCAAACCACAAACCCCACATAGACATTGAAACACATATTTAACCCACAAATCAACACTTAGGACTGCTTACAAAGTGTACGCAAGACCAACCTATTTGTAAATACTAATTGTAAGTCATATTTACAAGAAGAGCTCTCAAAAGTAGCCCAAAAAACTGTTCCATGGTCAAGAAGCCAAAATACACCAAATTCGCCAGTTTTGGCTGGTAGAACACTCAAAAAGCGCTCTGCATATCACCACTTATGAATGTTACTAAGTGCGCAGATCCGGATCCGTTTTATGTACATATTTAGTTCCATGGGGTACTTAGTCACCAAGGAAGAAATATCTTTTTACTATACGTAAACCTATTTAGGTATCCCCTCTGAGGGGAGTCAACTAAGTACTTACTAAATCCATATCGGTACCTCCAAAACAGCAACACTTTCAACAAAAGTGTGCTAGAAGCAGGCATGCCAAAAATATTATAGCATATATAATATTATACTCCAAGTGACACTTAACACAATGTGTGCCGTTCAAGTTTTCAAAGTTAGAGAAAAATCTCCTCATTACCTGCCTATATGAATTGCAATGCATATATAACTTACAAAACAAATTCCAAAATTGGCCAATCATACAAACAAAGCCACAGTAAGTGTTACTAAAACTACCTTACCAATCAAAGGCATCAAACCAACAGCAAGTGCCGCAAAACGGCTCTTACCAATCAAATGGTGTCCAGGTTCCAACTGCCAAGTTCTGAGTGACCTAACGGTCGTTTTAAAATACTCACGCCAAAGAAGTTCTCAGTCAGGAGCGGCAAACACTTGGAGGATCAGATCAGGAAGACCAGAAATATACTGGGCTGGAAGACAAACAATCTCCATGCGCAGGGTACCTCCTCAGTAGATTCCTGTCCTGTACTCCTCAGTAGATTCCTGTCTCCCTTCAAGACCACTCCCTTGGATAGCCGCTGCACTGATGAGGTCCCTATTCGGGCGCCATTTGTAGAAATAAAAACCTTCTTAGGGGTTCACTGATACATCTGGTCCTTAAGACCAACAAGGAAGAGATTGGCACAGAAGCTGTAATATCAAAAAACATGTTTTATTAACCTCAGATGAGGGAGATTGCATCTTACGGTACCCGCAGGCCACTGTAGGAGGCATTCTAATGAGTGCAGAGAACAGGGTCCTTATATATGTATTTGTTACATAGTCACCATAAAATCAAGGGGAGGTCCTAGCACATACAAGCATGCTTATTGACTAATATGGGTATACAAAATTTGCTTGCTCCACAAAGTGGGAGGGAGACTAAACTGCTTACATGAGTAAGAATAGCCTGACAGTTCTATACTAGGAGCAGGTGCATTCTACCAGCTAGGCCTCTCTGAGCATGTGCAAGACTCTGGAAGAGGGAGAAAGCACATGGCGAGCACATGGCTAACTAAAATGGCTGCCAAGTACAAAATGGCTTTCAGCTCATGCTAACAGCGATTCCTGCAATCTTTAACAATGCTGGGGGTAGTGTTTTAGGGTTTAGGGTAGTGCAGTGGTGTTTGGGTAGTGTAGGGGGTTATGCTGGGAGTAGTGTTTTTGGGTTTAGCATAGTGCAGTGGTGTTTGGGTAATGTAAGGGGTCATGCTGGGGGAAGTGTTTTAGGGTTTAGGGTAGTGCAGTGGTGTTTGGGTAGTATAGGGGGTTATGCTGGGGTAGTGTTTTAGGGTTTAGGGTAGTGCACTGGTGTTTGGGTAGTGCAGAGGTTTGTGCTGGGGGTAGATGTAGGGTTTAGGGTAGTGCAGTGTTGTTTGGGTAGTATAGGGGTCATGTTGGGGGTAGTGTTTTAGGGTTTAGGGTAGTGCAGTGGTGTTTGTGTAGTGTAGGGGGTCGAGCTGGGGGTAGTGTTTTAGGGTTAGGGTAGTGCAGTGGTGTTTGGGTAGTGTAGGGGGTCTTGCTGGGGGTAGTGTTTTAGGGTTTAGGATAGTGCAGTGGTGTTTGGGTAGTATAGGGGATCGTGCTGGGGGTTGTGTTTCAGGGTTTAGGGTAGTGCAGTGGTGTTTGGGTAGTGCTGGGGGTCGTGCTGGGGGTAGTGTTTTAGGGTTAGGGTAGTGCAGTGGTGTTTGTGTAGTGTAGGGGGTCATGCTGGGGGTAGTGTTTTAGGGTTTAGGGTAGTGCAGTGTGTTTGTGTAGTGTAGGGGTCGTGCTTTAAGGTAGTACAGTGATGTTTGGGTAGTGTAGGGGGTCATGCTGGGGTAGTGTTTTAGGGTTTAGGGTAGTGCAGTGGTGTTTGGGTAGTGTAGTGGGTCGTGCTGGGGGTAGTGTTTTAGGGTTTAGGGTAGTGCAGTGGTGTTTGGGTAGTATAGGGGGTCATGCTGGGGGTAGTGTTTCAGGTTTTAGGGTAGTGCAGTGGTTTTTGTGTAGTGTAGGGGGTCGTGCTGGGGGTAGTGTTTTTGGGTTTAGGGTAGTGCAGTGGTGTTTGGGTAGTGTAGGGGTTCATGCTGGGGGTAGTGTTTCAGGTTTTAGGGTAGTGCAGTGGTTTTTGTGTAGTGTAGGGGGTTGTGCTGGGTGTAGTGTTTAGGGTTTTGTGTAGTGCAGTGGTGTTTGTGTAGTGTAGGGGGTCATGCTGGGGGTAGTGTTTTAGGGTTTAGGGTAGTGCAGTGGTGTTTGGGTAGTGTAGGGGGTTATGCTGGGAGTAGTGTTTTTGGGTTTAGCATAGTGCAGTGGTGTTTGGGTAATGTAGGGGGTCATGCTGGGGGTAATGTTTTAGGGTTTAGGGTAGTGCAGTGGTGTTTGGGTAGTATAGGGGGTTATGCTGGGGTAGTGTTTTAGGGTTTAGGGTAGTGCACTGGTGTTTGGGTAGTGCAGAGGTTTGTGCTGGGGGTAGATGTAGGGTTTAGGGTAGTGCAGTGTTGTTTGGGTAGTATATGGGTCATGTTGGGGGTAGTGTTTTAGGGTTTAGGGTAGTGCAGTGGTGTTTGTGTAGTGTAGGGGGTTGAGCTGGGGGTAGTGTTTTAGGGTTAGGGTAGTGCAGTGGTGTTTGTGTAGTGTAGGGGGTTGTGCTGGGGGTAGTGTTTTAGTTTTTAGGGTAGTGCAGTGGTGTTTGGGTAGTGTAGGGGGTCGTGCTGGGTGTAGATTTAGGGTTTTGGGTGATGCAGTGGTGTTTGTGTAGTGTAGGGGGTCGTGCTAGCGGTAGTGTTTTAGGGTTTAGGGTAGTGCAGTTGTGTTTGTATGTGTAGGGGTCGTGCTGGGGGTAGTGTTTTAGGGTTTAGGGTAGTGCAGTGGTGTTTGTGTAGTGTAGGGGTCGTGTTTTAGGGTAGTGCAGTGGTGTTTGGGTAATGTAGGGGGTCATGCTGAGGGTAGTGTTTTAGGGTTTAGGGTAGTGCAGTGGTGTTTGGGTAGTGTAGGGGGTCATGCTGGGGTAGTGTTGTAGGGTTTAGGGTAGTGCAGTGGTGTTTGGGTAATGTAGGGGGTCGTGCTGAGGGTAGTGTTTTAGGGTTTAGGGTAGTGCAGTGGTGTTTGGGTAGTGTAGGGGGTCATGCTGGGGGTAGATTTAGGGTTTAGGGTAGTGCAGTGGTGTTTGTGTAGTATAGGGGTCGTGCTGGGGGTAGTGTTTTAGGGTTTAGGGTAGTGCAGTGGTGTTTGGGTAGTATAGGGGATCATGCTGGGGTTAGTGTTTTAGGGTTTAGGGTAGTGCAGTGGTGTTTGGGTAGTGCGGGGGGTCAAGCTGGGGGTAGTATTTAAGGGTTTAGGGTAGTGCAGTGGTGTTTGGGTAGTATAGGGGATCGTGCTGGGGATAGTGTTTTAGGGTTTAGGGTAGTGCAGTGGTGCTTGTGTAGTGTAGGGGGTCATGCTGAGGGTAGTGTTTTAGGGTTTAGGGTAGGCCTGGGTGGTAAATTCTGTTCCGCTCGCGTAATTTGCGTAATTTCACGTTCCGCGGACAACGCAGAATTGCCAAAAATTCCGCGATCCGCAGCTTCGTGGAATTTTTTGCTTCTTCGCGCTTTCAAAGTGCGTGTACGCAAGATATTTCCCACCGAGCACCCAAACAGCGTTCGCGAACAGGAAAAAAGCATCGCGAACGGGCGAAACAAGCAATTCCGCGTGTTCGCTGAACTTTTGCGTGCTCGCGGAGATTTTTTACCGATTTGCGGAGCTTTGCGTAGCGCGACTACACAAATTCTGCACACCCCTAGTTTACAGTAGTGCAGTGGTGTTTGTGTAGTGTAGGGGGTCGTGCTGGGGTTAGTGTTTTAGGTTTTAGGGTAGTGCAGTGGTGTTTGGGTAGAGTAGGGGGTCGTGCTGGGTGTATATTTAGGGTTTAGGGTAGTGCAGTGGTGTTTGTGTAGTGTAGGGGGTCGTGCTAGCGGTAGTGTTTTAGGGTTTAGGGTAGTCCAGTGGTGTTTGTATGTGTAGACGGTCGTGCTGGGGGTAGTGTTTTAGGGTTTAGGGTAGTGCAGTGGTGTTTGTGTAGTGTAGGGGTCGTGTTTTAGGGTAGTGCAGTGGTGTTTGGGTAATGTAGGGGGTCATGCTGGGGGTAGTGTTTTAGGGTTTAGGGTAGTGCAGTGGTGTTTGTGTAGTGTAGGGGGTCGTGCTGGGGGTAGTGTTTTCGGGTTTACGGTAGTGCACTGGTGTTTGGGTAGTGTAGGGGGTCGTGCTGGGGGTAGTGTTTTAGGGTTTAGGGTTGTGAAGTGGTGTTTGGGTAATTTAATGGGTCATGCTGGGGGTAGTGTTTTAGGGTTTAGGGTAGTGCAGTGGTGTTTGGGTAGTGTAGGGGGTCATGCTGGGGGTAGATTTAGGGTTTAGGGTAGTGCAGTGTTGTTTGTGTAGTGTAGGGGGTCGTGCTGGGGGTAGTGTTTTAGGGTTTAGGATAGTGCAGTGGTGTTTGGGTAGTGCTGGGGGTCATGCTGCAGGTAGTGTTTAAGGGTTAGGGTAGTGCAGTGGTGTTTGTGTAGTGTAGGGGTTGTGTTTTAAGGTAGTACAGTGGTGTTTGGGTAGTGTAGGGGGTCATGCTGGGGGTAGTGTTTTAGGGTTTAGGGTAGTGCAGTGGTGTTTGGGTAGTGTAGGGGGTCGTGCTGGGGGTAGTGTTTTAGGGTTTAGGGTAGTGCAGTGGTGTTTGGGTAGTGTAGGGGGTCATGCTGGGGGTAGTGTTTTAGGGTTTAGGGTCGTGCAGTGGTGTTTGGGTAGTGTAGGGGGTCGTGCTGGGGGTAGTGTTTTTGGGTTTAGGGTAGTGCAGTGGTGTTTGGGTAATGTAGGGGTTTGTGCAGGGGGTAGATTTAGGGTTTAGGGTAGTGCAGTGTTGTTTGGGTAGTGTAGGGGGTCATGCTGGGGGTAGTGTTTCAGGTTTTAGGGTAGTGCAGTGGTTTTTGTGTAGTGTAGGGGGTCGTGCTGGGTGTAGTGTTTTAGCGTTTAGTGTAGTGCAGTGGTGTTTGTGTAGTGTAGGGGGTCATGCTGGGGGTAGTGTTTTAGGGTTTAGGGTAGTGCAGTGGTGTTTGGGTAGTGTAGGGGGTTGTGCTGGGAGTAGTGTTTTTGGGTTTAGCATAGTGCAGTGGTGTTTGGGTAATGTAGGGGGTCATGCTGGGGGTAGTGTTTTAGGGTTTAGGGTAGTGCAGTGGTGTTTGGGTAGTATAGGGGGTTATGCTGGGGTAGTGTTTTAGGGTTTAGGGTAGTGCACTGGTGTTTGGGTAGTGCAGAGGTTTGTGCTGGGGGTAGATGTAGGGTTTAGGGTAGTGCAGTGTTGTTTGGGTAGTATAGGTGGTCATGCTGGGGGTAGTGTTTTAGGGTTTAGGGTAGTGCAGTGGTGTTTGTGTAGTGTAGGGGGTCGAGCTGGGGTAGTGTTTTAGGGTTTAGGGTAGTGCAGTGGTGTTTGTGTAATGTAGGGGGTCAGTGTTTTAGGGATAGTGCAGTCGTGTTTGCGTAGTGTAGGGGGTCATGCTGGGGGTAGTGTTTTAGGGTTTAGGGTAGTGCAGTGGTGTTTGTGTAGTGTAGGGCGTCGTGCTGGGGGTAGTGTTTTAGGGTTTAGGGTAGTGCAGTGGTGTTTGGGTAGTGCTGGGGGTCGTGCTGGGGGTAGTGTTTAAGGGTTTAGGGTAGTGCAGTGGTGTTTGGGTAGTGTAGGGGGTCGTGCTGGGGGTAGATTTAGGGTTTAGGGTAGAGCAGTGGTGTTTGGTTAGTGTAGGGGGTCGTGCTGGGGGTAGATTTAGGGTTTATGATAGTGCATTGGTGTTTGTGTAGTGTAGGGGGTCATACTGGGGGTAGTGTTTTAGGGTTTAGGGTAGTGCAGTAGTGCTTGTGTAGTGTAGGGGGTCATGCTGGGGGTAGTGTTTTAGGGTTTAGGGTAGTGCAGTGGTGTTTGTGTAGTATAGGGGGTCATGTTTTAGGGTAGTGCAGTGGTGTTTGGGTAGTTTAGGGAGTCGTGCTGGGGGTAGTGTTTTAGGATTTAGGGTAGTGCAGTGGTGTTTGGGTAGTGTAGGGGGTCGTGCTGGGGGTAGTGTTTTAGGGTTTATGGTAGTGCAGTGGTGTTTGTGTAGTGTAGGGGGTCATTCTTGGGTAGTGTTTTAGGTTATAGGGTTGTGCAGTTTTGTTTGTGTAGTGTAGGGGGTAGTGTTTTTGGGTTTAGGATAGTGCAGTGGTGTTTGTGTAGTGTAGGGGGTCGGGCTTGGGGTCGTGTTTTAGGGTTTAAGGTAGTGCAGTGGTGTTTGGGTAGTGTAGGGGGTCGTGCAGGGAGTAGTGTTTTAGGGTTTAGGGTAGTGCAGTGGTGTTTGGGTAGTGTAGGGGGTCGTGCTGGGGGTAGTGTTTTAGGGTTTAGGGTCATGCAGTGGTGTATGTGTAGTGTAGGGGGTCATGCTGGGGGTTTAGGGTAGTGCAGTGGTGTTTGTGTAGGGGGTCATGTTTTAGGGTAGTGCAGTGGTGTTTGGGTAGTGTAGGGGGTCATCCTGGGTATAGTGTTTTCGGGTTTAGGGTAGTGCAGTGGTGTTTGTGTACTGTAGGGGGTCGTGCTGGGGGTAGATTTAGGGTTTAGGGTAGTGCAGTGGTGTCTGTGTAGTGTAGGGGGTCGTGCTGGGGGGAGTGGTTTAGGGTTTAGGGTGGTGCAGTGGTGTTTGTGTAGTGTTGGGGGTCGTGCTGGGGGTCATGTTTTAGGGTTTAGGGTAGTGCAGTGGTGTTTGTGTAGTGTAGGGGGTTGTGTTTTAGGGTTATGTGCAGTGGTGTTTGGGTAGTGTAGGGGGTCGTGCTGGGGTAGTGTTTTAGGATTTAGTGTAGTGCAGTGGTGTTTGGGTAGTGTAGGGGGTCGTGCTGGGGGTAGTGTTTTAGGGTAGTGCAGTGGTGTTTGTGTAGTGTAGGGGGTCATGCTGGGGGTAGTGTTTTAGGGTTTAGGGTAGTGCAGTGGTGTGTGTGTAGTGTAGGGGGTCGTGCTGTGGGTAGTGTTCTAAGGTTTAGGGTAGTGCAGTGGTGTTTAGGTAGTGTAGGGGGTCATGCTGGGATAGTGTTTTAGGGTTTAGGGTAGTGGGGTGGTGTTTGGGTAGTGTAGGGGGTCATGCTGGGGGGAGATTTAGGGTTTAGGGTAGTGCAGTGGTGTTTGTGTAATGTAGGGGGTCGTGCTGGGGTAGTGTTTTAGGGTTTAGGGTAGTGCAGTGGTGTTTGTGTAGTATAGGGGGTCGTGCTGGGGGTAGTGTTTTAGGTTTTAGGGTAGTGCAGTGGTGTTTGTGTAGTGTAGGGGTAGTCTTTTAGAGTTTAGGGTAGTGCAGTGGTGTTTGTGTAGTGTAGGGGGTCGTGCTGGGGGTAGTGTTTTAGGGTTTAGGGTAGTGCAGTGGTGTTTGTGTAGTGTAGGGGGTCATGTTTTAGGGTTTAGGGTAGTGCAGTGGTGTTTGGGTAGTGTAGGGGGTTGTGCTGGGGGTAGTGTTTTAGGGTTTAGGGTAGTGCAGTGGTATTTGGGTAGTGTGTGGTCGTGCTGGGGGTAGTGTTTTAGGGTTTATGGTAGTGCAGTGGTGTTTGTGTAGTGTAGGGGGTCATTCTTGGGTAGTGTTTTAGGTTATAGGGTTGTGCAGTGGTGTTTGTGTAGTGTAGGGGGTAGTGTTTTTGGGTTTAGGATAGTGCAGTGGTGTTTGGGTAGTGTAGGGGGTCGTGCTGGGGGTCGTGTTTTAGGGTTTAGGGTAGTGCAGTCGTGTTTGGGTAGTGTAGGGGGTCGTGCTGGGGGTAGTGTTTTAGGGTTTAGGGTAGTGCAGTGGTGTTTGGGTAGTGTAGGAGGTCATGCTGGGGTTGTGTTTTATGGTTTAGGGTAGTGCAGTGGTGTTTGTGTAATATAGGGGGTCGTGCTGGGGGTAGTGTTTTAGGGTTTAGGGTAGTGCAGTGGTGTTTGTGTAGTATAGGGGGTCATGCTGGGTGTAGTGTTTTAGGGTCTAGGGTAGTGCAGTGGTGTTTGTGTAGTGTAGGGGGTAGTGTTTTAGGGTTTAGGGTAGTGCAGTGGTGTTTGGGTAGTGTAGGGGGTAGTGTTTTAGGTTTTAGGGTAGTGCAGTGGTGTTTGGGTAGTATAGGGGGTCATGCTGGGGGTAGTGTTTTAGGGTTTAGGGTAGTGCAGTGGTGTTTGTGTAGGGGGTCGTGTTTTAGGGTAGTGCAGTGGTGTTTGGGTAGTGTAGGGGGTCATGCTGGGGGTAGTGTTTTAGGGTTTAGGGTAGTGCAGTGGTGTTTTGGTAGTGTAGGGGGTCACGCTGGGGGTAGTGTTTTAGGGTTTGGGTAGTGCAGTAGTGTTTGTGTGATGTAGGAGGTCGTGCTGGGGTAGTGTTTTAGGGTTTAGGGTTGTGCAGTGTTGTTTGGGTAGTGTAGTGGGTCGTGTTGGGGGTAGTGTTTTAGGGTTTAGGGTAGGGCAGTGGTGTTTGGGTAGTGTAGGGGGTCATGCTGGGGTAGTGTTTTAGGATTTAGGGTAGTGCAGTGGTGTTTTTGTAGTGTAGGGGGTCGTGCTGGGGGTAGTGTTTTAGGGTTTAGGGTAGTGCAGTAGTGTTTGGGTAGTGTAGTGGGTCATGCTTGGGGTAGTGTTTTAGGGTTTAGAGTAGTGCAGTGGTGTTTGGGTAGTGTAGGGATCGTGCTGGGATAGTGTTTTAGGGTAGTGCAGTGGTGTTTGGGTAGTGTAGGGGATAGTGCGGGGGTAGTGTTTTAGGGTAGTACACTGGTGTTTGGGTAGTGTAGGGGGGCCTGCTGGGGGTAGTGTTCTTCTTCGGAAGAAAAATCGACAACAATAGAACTCGCCAAGCGTGCAGCGCATGCGCTGCATTGCTAGGCAAGACCTAAAAAGCATTGCACCAAGATGGCTGCCAACACTTCCTGGATTGAAGTGTTGGCAGCCCATTAGAGCCAAGCTTGTGCTTGTGTAGTTAGGTCCCGCCCAGATATATAAAGATTTTTTTCCTTTAATATCTCAAAAACTACTGAACGGATTTACACCATTTAAAAAAAAGGTCTCTTTCTGAAACAAGGACTACCTTTTTGCCAAATTTGGTGTAATTCCGTTCAGCAGTTCGAGCTGTAGCCGTGTCTAAAGTTTCCTATGGAAAATAACATGGAGAAAACACGTTTTGGGACCCCCCTTTTTTCTCGGCCCCCACTTGGCGAATCAACCCGAAACTTTCAGGATAGGAGCTGAACGGAGCGGGCCGTAAGTTTTGAACATTTCGCGAAGATTCGTCAACCGGCACCAAAGGTATTGGGAAAATAAATAACACTTTTCCTATGGAAACTAGGTCCTAACTATAACTATCTACTGGCGACCGCCAGTAGATAATATATATATATATATATATATATATATATATATATATATATATATTCACTGAAAAAACCATAGGTTTCAAGGAAACTTATAGAAATTCGGCCATTATAGTTAGTTGAGCTAACAATAACTCGTGCCCCCGCAATGCACTGCTGATGATGTCACATATTACATCATTCACAACATGGTCAGTGACATCACTGATGACATCACTGATGACATCTCAAATGAAATCACTGATGACATCATCCAGTGACTGTGTGTTTCTGTAAAGTTTAAATATGTTTTATATATATAAATGCCAACGTGTATTTAAGAATGAGTGAGTGTATATGTGTCTGAATGGATGATTTAGTAGGTGTGTGACTGACTGTATAAGTTAGTGATTAATCGTGTCTTACTGAATGCATGGTATGTGACTAAACTGTGTGAATGTCTGTATTAGTCTGTCAGTTGGTGTGTAAGCAGCTGCATGGGTTGGT
Source organism: Calotriton arnoldi (assembly GCA_963921515.1). NCBI lineage: Eukaryota > Metazoa > Chordata > Amphibia > Caudata > Salamandridae > Calotriton > Calotriton arnoldi. The sequence continues at coordinate 152,649 of CAWUFW010012218.1, read as the reverse complement.
GAGTAGCTACATGAGTGTCTACATGGGTTATTGATTGGTTGACTGAGTATCTGTATGGGTGTCTGAGTGCCTCTGTGGGTGGGTGGGGTGTGTGTGACTCTGTGCATAGATGTGTGAGTAGGTGATTCACTGGGTGTATGGGTTCATGGGTATATTTGTGAAGGGCTATATAGGTGGATGAGTGTGTGTATGGGTATGATGGTAAGTGATTGGATGTCTCAGTGGTACATGTGTGAGTAACTACATATGTGAAAGGCAGTATATGTGAGTGTTGGAGTATATAAATGACTATACTTGACTATGAATGATTGTGAGAGTGGCTGTATGGATGAGTGTGTGCTTGTATCAGTGATTGTATAAGAGAGTAAGTATGTGTTAGTATCTGTATGAATAAGTGAGGTGGTGTGTGTATAACTGCATTGGTGAGTAAATGGGAGTGAGATTGATTCTTTGCATAACTAACTAGATGTGTGAGTAACTCTATGGATGAGTGGCGGTATGTGTGTGTCTGTATAGGTGTATGAGTGCATATGATAGTGCTGTATTGATGAGTGACTGCATGTATGAGTGACTGTATGGGTGAATGAGTGGATGTGTGTGTAGACCTAGGAATCAGTGAGTGGGTATGTGGTAACTGGTATTGGTGTGTCTATGGTTTCGTTAATGGTAGTCTGCATTTTAGAGTGGGTGTATCAAAAGTTTTTATTAGGGTGTGAGGAGGTGCATCAGATTATCACGTGGATGATGTCATCAGTGATGTCATTTGAGATGTCATCAGTGATGTCATGAATGATGTAATATGTGACGTCATCAGAAGTGCATTGCGGGGGCGCGAGTTATAGTTAGCTCAACAAACTATAACGGCCAAATTTTTCTGGTTTTGTACGAGTGAAATGTCCAACTAACTATAACGTCCCTGAAACCTATGGTTTTTTCAGTGAATTTCAAAGGTTTTTTAAATGCTAATTTCTAACTATAATGTCCCTTAAACCTATGGTTTTTTCAGTGAATTTCAAAGGTTTTTTAAATGCTAATTTCTAACTATATTGTCCCTGAAACCTATAGTTTTTTAGTGAATTTCTAAGGTTTTTTAAACGCTAATTTCTAACTATAACGTCCCTGAAAGAATAAAAAGAAATGCACAAACAAACAACAGAGGATCAGAAAGATGAAAAAAAGTGCAAAATACAAGCATGTAAATAATTGTTATTATACTGTAAAGTTGTTTTATTGTATTATATTACTTTCTTTTAAAAAAAAAAAAAAAAATTATTACAAAGGAGTCGCGCATTCTAAGCAAACCTAGTCGATGGGTGCGCGCACCCTGCTAGCGCGCATTTCAGAAGTCGCGCTGGAGTCGCGACTTTGGCGTAATTTCAAAAGTATGAAATATAATTAAAGAAATTATCAATAAAAATTTTAGTTAAAGTGTTTGACTAATTTAATTTAGGAAACTATTTATAAACAATTTTTTGGAGTGTACTATTAACCATACGAAATTTCACGACTGCGCGACGTATGCGCGTACGTTGCGCGACCCCTCCTCCCTGCATGTATTTCCGGGGTCGCGCTGGGATCACACCGGGGTCGCGACTTCGCCGTAGTTTCAAAGTTTGAAATATCACTATAGAAAGTTAGAATATCATATTGGAATAAACACGTTCACTAATATCCTTTTTAAAATATTATATAAACATTTATTTATAGTTTATAATTATGTATACAATATTTTACGGGTCCGCGACGCGTAAGTGACTGGTGCGCGCACCCTACGCGACTTCATGTCAGCAGAAAAAGAAAGAATCCGATTGGTTTAAATCATTTTCATTCTGTAAGAGGGAGGATCAATCCTTGTTATATCCCTTTTATTATGTGGCTGTCTTGCTGACAAGACTTGCTTTTTGTTGCTCTGTACTTTTCTCCAATTTTTGTGTGTTGTGATTTTTGTAATACATTATGGCATCCAGTCATGCAGACATCGATCCATTGGATCTGGAGGAGGACGAGATCGTGGAGCCTGTTAAAAAAAGGAAGGAGTGTCTTGTGTGGGCCTTTTTTACGGTGCCAAAGGGTGAGAAGAAGTTAAACGCTCGCAAAGTTACATGCACCATCTGCGTACGGATTTTGTCAAGGGGCTCAGAGAAGAATTACTCATGCCGAACATCAGGCATGAAAAAACAGCTTGAAACTCTCCATCCAGTACACTTGGCCAGAGAAGAGAGGAGAAGACAATTCAATGAAGTGGCAGAGCAAGACCTGAATGCCCCTTCTACCTCTTCTCAACAAGTTCTTCCACCACCAAGGCCCCATATCGTTCCTGAACTCTTTGAAGTGACCATAGTCTGCAAAAAGTGTGATACGAAACAGTGCATCGCGGAGCAGTGCATGGACGTTGTTGCGAGTGCCATCAAAGCACATAAATGTTAATTTTTTTTTATAATGTGCTCAAAAATGTCCTTTTCTTTGCTTTTAGTTAAACAGCTCGTTTGCTGTTTTCGATTTTCTTTTGTTCTAAAAAAATCAAAAACACACAAAAAAAGAAAAAAGGTTTAAAAAATACAATTTTTTTAAAAAATTGTTAAAAAAATAAAAAACAGTTCTTATGGAACCACATCTATTGGTTAAAAAAAGAAAAATTACCTGAGTGATTGCATGAGAGCAAGGATACTGTGTGGGTGATTGGAGGAGTGCAAGGGTACTGCGTGGGGATTTTATGAATGTTTGGGTAGTGGCAGAGTGATTGAATGAGTGCATGGGTACTGGCTGGGTGATTGGAGGAGTGCATGAGTAGTGCATGGGTGATTGGAGCAGTGCATGGGTAGTGCCTGGGTGATTTTGTAAGTGCATGGGTATTGCTTGGGTGATTTTGTAAGTGCATGGGTCATGGCTGTGAGATTGCATGAGTATAGAGGTAATCTATGGGTGATTGGAGCAGTGCATTGGTAATGTCCGAGTGTTTGCATGAGTTTATGGTTAATGTGTGGATGATTGCATGAGTGCATGTGTAGTGCTTCAGTGATTCAAGGAGTGCAAGGGTAGTGTGTGGTCATTTTAGAAGTGCTTGGTAGTGGCGGAGTGATTAGATGAGTGCATGGGTACTGGCTGGGTGATTGAAGGAGTGCATGGGTACTGCATGGGTGATTGGAGCAGTGTATGAGTAGTGTCTGTGTTATTGCATGAGTGGATGAGTTGTGCCTGGATGATTGGAGGAGTGCACTGGAAATCCCTGGGTGATTTTGTAAGTGCATGAGTATTGCTTCGGTGATTTTGTAAATGCAGGGGTAATGGCTGTGAAATTACATGACTATAGAGGTAATATGTAACCCTGGGCGGTGAACTACGCTACGCTTGCGGAATTTGCGAAGTTTCGGTAACTTCGCGATTCGCGTAGAACGCGAAGTTACCGTGCACTACGCAATTTGCGGCGTAGCGTAGCTGTTTTTCTTCTTCGCGCGCTCAATATACGTTCTCGCGCGCGCGGTAACGACCTACCGTGATTTTGCGTTTGCCGACGCGACTTCCTATCCGTTCGCGGGCGCCACGAGATTTGGAATCCGGCCGCACGATCCCGCGAGAGTGTGCGAACGCGAACACGTCATTCGGACGCGCGATCTGACTTCCGGCGGCAGTGTTGGTAAGATCGCGATCCCGAACACGAAGAAACTACAATCTGGCGAAGAATATATCTCGAGCATCATAAAACCTTCTCGAAAATGATGAATTAGTTCATTTTGCACAAAAACTCCTCAGGTTGTCATTTAGAGATGTAGTTTGGTGAGCAAGGAGTCCTTTTTCTTTTTTTCCAAGAAGAAGGAAGTGCCCCTGATTCTCAAACTTCCTGTTCCTGTCCAGCAGGCTCCTCCCAGTGCTTTGTCCATGTGCTGTTCACTTTCATTTGGATTTGGAGCTGGAAGGATCACTTTTTGTGTCTGTCTGCTGCCTCATATCATTGGATTGGATTTGAGGACTCTTGGATTTGAGATTTTACAAGTAAGTTGGAGAATTGGTGTACTTGTTTGTTTGATTGGGGCTTGTTTGTACCTACATTTTTTTGTGGGATTTCCATAGTTTTTAAAATGTATTGTTGTGGCCTGTAGTTTCGGCAGGGGCCTAGTTGTTTTTCTTTGATTGGAATTTCACCCAGTAGGCCCGGACTAGAGCCAGAGGTACCCATGGGTGCATGTTTCTGTGGTGTCTGTTGAATTTAAAGTTTAAACATCATGTAGGCCGGGCATCCATGGATGGCATTGGATTGATTTGCAAAATGTGGGTTTTGGGGTGGTATTTTATATTTTTGGGTGTTTGTTAAATAAATAGGCCTTTTCAGCCAGTAGGTAACCCTGGGCGTTCAGCTCGCGGACTTTGGGCAAGTCCGCACTGCGCAACAACGCGGACTTACACTTTTTATCTTCTTCGCGCGCTCAATGTACGTTTTCGCGCGCGATAACGACATTTTGTGACGATCGTGATGCCGAACACGCAGAATTTACAATCTGGCGCACAATATCTCTCGAGCATCATTAAACCTTCTCGAAAATGTTGATTTAGTTCATTTTGCACAAAAACTCCTCAGGTTGTCATTTAGATGTAGTTTGGTGAGCAAGGAGTCATTTTTTTTTGTTTTACAATTTTTTCCAAGAGGTAGCAAGTTGCCCAGAGTCTCCAACTGCCTGGTCCTGTCCTTTGTCTTCACTTTTTTGTTATTTTGGGTGGCCTGGCCATGTGGGTGGCGGCCATTTTGTAAAGCCAGGCATTGTGCTTTTGCCATAGGCCTGCATTGTCTGTCTTGTGTTCCTTTTCTTGTTGTTCTGGGTGGCCTGGCCATGTGTTGGCGGCCATTTTGTGTGAACAGCCACTGTGCTTTTGCCATAGGCCTCCAAGCTTGCGGCCTAGTGTGCCAGTAGGCCCGGAGGTAGTCATCCTCATGGGTGCATAAAAACTGTTTCTGTGTTGTCTGTTGAATTGTAACATAATTTAGGCCATGGATGGCATTGGATTAATTTGCAAAATGTGGCTTTTGGGGCGTATTTAATTTTTTTGGGTGTTTGTTAAATAAATAGGCCTTTTCAGCCAGTAGGTAACCCTGGGCGTTCAGCTCGCGGACTTTGGGCAAGTCCGCACTGCGCGACAACGCGGACTTACACTTTTTATCTTCTTCGCGCGCTCAATGTACGTTTTCGCGCGCGCAAGAACGACTTTTTGTGACGATCGCGATGCCGAACACGCAGAATTTACAATCTGGCGAACAATATCTCTCGAGCATCATTAAACCTTCTCGAAAATGTTGATTTAGTTCATTTTGCACAAAAACTTCTCAGGTTGTCATTTAGATGTAGTTTGGTGAGCAAGGAGTCATTTTTTTTTGTTTTACAATTTTTTCCAAGAGGTAGCAAGTTGCCCAGAGTCTCCAACTGCCTGGTCCTGTCCTTTGTCTTCACTTTTTTGTTATTTTTGGTGGCCTGGCCATGTGGGCGGCGGCCATTTTGTTAAACCAGGCACTGTGCTTTTGCCATAGGCCTCCAAGCTTGCGGCCCAGTATGCCAGTAGGCCCAGAGGTAGTCACCATGGGTGCATAAAACTGTTTCTGTGTAGTCTGTGGAATTTTGACATCATTTAGGCCATGGATGGCATTGAATTGATTCAATTGAATTGCGAAATGTGGTTTTTTTTGGAGGGTCTGACTATTTCACTTTTTGGGTGTGTTAAATAAATGCCTTTTTTGCGTGTGTACTGTGTAATTATAATTGTGTTGTTGTAGTGGTTGTCTAACTTTCCAAAGTGTTTTTAGCCATGTGGATTTTAGTTTTTGCATTAAAGCTGTGTGTGTTTTATAAGGCATCCTTTGTCTGCCCATATATAGGGCTGCTTGAGTTTATTGTTTGCCGTGCCTTGTGCCTGTGAGTCACCATGTTTCTGGGGGCCATTTTGTTGTGGTAGTTATTAGTGTGCTGTTTTTGCCACATAGGCCTGCGTGTCTTTCCATTGTTCCTCTTGTCTTACTGCTTCCAAATCCATCCCCATTGCCAGCTGCAGCTCCCTGATGCTGCTATATAATACATCCCACGTGATGCACAAATTTAGGCCAAACATGCTCCAGTACATTTTAGTTTTTGTTCTTTACTATTCTTATTCTTCCAGAGTGTACACTAGCACTACACAGTAGCCAGGAAAGCCCTGACCTTGTTGTCAACGTCTCATAAATGGCTAGACTGTGTGTTGTTGTTCACATAGTTTCTGAAATTTAATAATTGAGGCCACCACACACTAAGTTCTATATTCTATTTGTTTGATTTGTGCTATGTTTGACTGATGTTCTGGCTTTTTTGCTTTTAGGTGCACAAAGACTGAGGAGGAGGTGTGTCTCTCATCATTGCCTGTTGCACTTCCAGACAGACATCCTGCTGCTGTACACACAACACAACGTGACGTGTGACCTGACCAGACATCTCTGCAACTGAGTGCTGCTGACATCTGAAGAAAATGGGCCCAAAGAAAGCAGGTACCAGGTCCTCCAGTACCAAGAAAGTTGCTATTGAGAAGAAGAAGGAACAGAAGAAACAAGTGACACTGAAGTCTGGTGTGCCGGCCAATAACTTTTTAGGAAAAAAAATTGCGCCTGCAGCAGCGGTGTCCGGGGGCAAGCTGGGGGCAGCACCTCCGCATCAGTGGACCCAACCCACCAACCCAGGCCCAAGCACATGAGTGGGGAAGAGGTAGCCAGCCTAATGGTGGAAAGCAGTGATGCTGAGCCGGAGATAAACTTATCGCTATCTCAAAGTAGTACCCAATCAACGCAGGAGGAAACACAGCAGATAAGTGGTCAACAACAACAGCCGCAACCACCGCCCGCAATAGTAGTTGTTGTTCCTCCTGAACTAGGGGCAGTTCAGGAAATTGAGCCTCATGCAGAGGTAGAAGAAGAAGCCACTGATTCAGAAGATCCATTGTCTTCCAAATCCCCAGCAAGGAAAAGGAGGGGTAGTCCATCAAGTTCTTCGCCAAGCCCCCCTTCTGATGATCTAGATGCCACTTGGAAGCCACAAACTGTCTGAGAGGGAGCCACGTTCCAAGACCAAGCTAGGGAAAAGGAAGGTTCCGGAAAGCCTTACACTTATGGAGGTCGATGTAGAACAGCAAGATGATGATGATGATGACGACGAGCCAGTCATCACGAACATCACTCCCGGCCCCGAGGAGATGGAGACCAACATTCTTACCCTATCCAAAATCGCTGCGAGGGATGTAGCACGCATACCTCCACAGGTAACACCAACACGACCTACAGCTTCCATATTTGCATTAGCAAAGGCCCGGCAGCGACCTACATCCAGCACAACCACCACCTCTGTAGGAGTAGGTAGTGGTACAGCAGCACAGAGTCAAATTCAACACACACCCTACAGATCATCCGGCATTGGAAGTGGCACCTCCAGCAGGAGGCCAAAGTTAAGCTCCCCAGTTTGGGACTTCTTTACGGTTAGCGAAAAGGAGGAGAACATTGCTATATGCTCCATTTGTAATACCTCTGTTAGTCATGGTAAGCTTGGTACAAACTATGGTACCGGAGGCGAAATGACCCATCTGAAAAAACACCACTTGATCAGCTGGGAGGACCACCTTCGCGCCAGAAAAAAAACTGCAACCATTGGTGTTGGTGGGGATAAAGGAGTAGATGAAGAAGATCCGATCACGGTGGAAGAGGAAGGACAGGGAGACATTCTCTCTGGTAGTGGTACACAAGGTGTCCCTGACCCCAGCAGTGCAGTCTTAACGTTGCACACATCTTCAGCAACATCTCAGTGGCACAAGAGTAAGAGTCAGCCGGAGACACCAAGAAGTACCAGGTCTGCACTACCAAAAAGTGCGTTGAGCCTAAGAGAAAGGAAAACCATGCAGCCTACCATTATCAGCATGTTTGGGGGTGAGGGGCAGTACAAACGCAACCACCCAATAGCACGTTTGTACAATGCGAAGCTGGCTAAAATGTTAGCACTGGACCTTCTCCCTTTTTCTTTTGTTGAAGGGTTGGGTTTTGTGGAATTTGTGTCAACCATCTGCCCAAAATGGCATGTTCCCAGCCGCTACTATTGCCAGAGTTGCAGTTCCAGCACTACATCACGACGTGCTGGAATTGCTAGGAAAGGCCTTGAAGCAGAGTGCTGTTCACAGTATCCACCTGACTACAGACATGTGGACCAGTTGCCAAGCCACAGATTACATGTGCATCACTGCACACTGGATCAGTTTTGCGGGGGTTAGAGAACAGGTATCTGCTGGTGTTGATACTGCAGAGATTTTTCATGCCACTCGCAAACATGCAACTGTAGCCATGTTTGCCATGGAGAAATCTCATACTGCTGCAAACATTTTGGAAGAGTTTAACACCAAGGTCTTTGAGTGGCTGCGCCCAAGAGGGCTTACGATTGGTTTTGTTGCCACGGACAACAGCAGTAATTTAGTTTTGGCCATGCGCAATGGTGGCTATTTCAGGGTCCCGTGTTTGGCACACTGCATTAACATTGTTGTTCAAGACTTTTTGAAAAATGAATCCAAAGTCAGCAACTTACTGGTCACCTGCAGAAGAATATGCACACATTTCAACCATTCTTTTAAAGCCCGGAAGCAGCTGAGGGTCATTCAACGTGAGCATAAAATGCCAGTCAAAGCGCTCATCCAGGAGGTGCCAACACGTTGGAACTCAACTTATTACATGCTTGATCGTCTGTTTGAACTGTACATACCACTCAATGCTTATGTCATGCAAAGATTAGGGGAACCTACTGTGAAAGGCATGACCGTTGAGATGGCTCAATGGGACCTCATTAAATGCCTGACTGAGATGCTACTTCCTTTTGAGATCTTCACACGTGAAGTCAGCAGGGAGGACTGTACTATGGGCCAAGCTATCCCATTGTTGCACATGCTAGAGCAACAGCTGAAGGATGTGTCTGAAACGTACGCAGGTGTGGATGACAAACAAGACGCATATCATTTGGCGGAGACCTTAGCCGCTCGTTTATCGGAAAATACAAGGATTAAAAATAAAATTTTGTCACAACCACATTACATTAATGCCACAATTTTGGATCCACGGTACAAAGTATTTCTGAACAGCAAGGCAGTAATTCCTTTTTCGGAAGTGGATGTTGCCAACTACAAAACTTTGATAGCTAAGGAAGCCACTATTTTCGAAAGAGAACGGCTGTTAATTACAGGCCCCCCACCCCCGGGCACCATAACCAGTACTACAGGGCATCCAGAGTCAAGTTCTACTTCGGAGCCTGAGGGCAGTGCATTTGCCTACACCAACAATAACATCAAGAACAGGATCATCCACCGCACAATGTGCAACTGATTGGTTTCTACAGCAGGGGTATGGTAAGTCCAGTGCTGATGCAAAGGCAAAACAGGCCGAGCACATCGGAGCACCCCTGAACATTGAGCGGATGGTCCAGGCCTATCTGGATGACCCAACAGAGGTCTTCATGGATCGAAACCCATTGGTGTATTGGTATGGGAAAAGAAGCCAATGGACAGTGCTCAGCAGGCTGGCGATAAAGTATCTGGCTTCCCCTATCGCAAGTGTCTCTTCTGAGCGTGTTTTCAGTGCTGCTGGTGCCATTGTAACTTCGAAAAGGACCAGTCTCTCGGCCCAAAGCGTGGAGAGGTTAACCATGATCAAAATGAATCAGCACTTTATACCACCGGATTACAAAATACGTGAATCACAGCAGGAAGAGGAGAGCAACTTGGATGACGTAAATAGTGCGTTACAGGACCTACTTCTGTCCGAACCACCAGAGTTTGAGGACGAGCTCCTCTTCCCTGACAACTAGGCTTTCAAATTGTTACTTTCTTCCTTCCTTTATGTGTCTGTGTATCTGTCTTTCTGGTTCAAATCACAACAAATCCATCACCACCGTCTTCTCTTTTTATTTCCCTATTGGAGTTGGATGTCTGTGCATTTAACTGTCCACTCTTCAAAGTCCTGCTTCATCTTCCTGTCTCGCACAAGTACATTTCCATCAAGCCAGACATTAGTACAAGAAATGTTGCCTTTACCAGTCCCGCCTCCATAAGAAGTGAAACGTGACTATAGCTATCCTCCGTTTTGTTTTGGAGCCGAAACTCATCAGTGTCCGAAGGCTACAGCCTCAGCAGGCATCCAAAGGTCCTCACTGTCAGGACAGAAGGTACTTGGCAGAGAAAGACAAGAGACTCTTCGAAGAAACTTGCTGACATTTGTTCAAACTCAAATGACCATCAATGAGCGCTACCCAGGCCGCGGCCCATCATCACAGTGCTGACCATGGGAAGCAACTTAAACTGTGACAAAGTGCCACAGAAGAATAAGACGAAAACCAAAACAGCGACTAACACTCAAAATGAATGTGGACTGGAGTAATGATGAGGCCACTGCCCCGTAAAAAAAAATAACAACTGTCAGAACTAGGCATCTGATGATCTGACAGCCAAAGAGAAGAGCAAGACAGGTAATGATGGAATGCATTGGATTCTTGCAGAGTCTGAGCGATTGCTGTTGTTTGTTGTTGATGTTGTGCATGAAGTCGAACTCTACTCTACTAGTTAATCTACAAAGTGACTCAAGTCAGTGACAGTCAATGTTTCCCTTCTTGTTGTTTAATAACCAAATTGTACTCCTACTACTGCAGGTGCCGGCCAATATCTGTTGCAATTTTTTAATATGGAATATGGACTTAATCGGAGTCACTACAGACTGAGTTGGAGTTGGACAACACGTACCACAACATGATGATGACCATACTATCTTTGCACGCAGTCAGTCAGTTGGATCGGAGATGATTCAAGGAATAACTGCGTTTCATGAAGTGGCATAAGGTAAACATAAACACAACAATTCAACAAGAAAGTAAACACAGCAGACCTACATGTCCATGTAGTGGTGGAGTCGAGTCAGTGTAGTTATGACTGACAGCGGCGCAATGATTTTGTCACTTAATTTTGAAAATGCTAAGTTGCTGTATATATGCCTTTTGTCTGGCTCTGTCAAAAATTAAGGTAAATGGAGGTTGGGTCACAGGCTGGTGCTGTGGTGGGCCTGTTCTGTCCTGTTGTTGTTGTAGCTTAATGCTGTAAACGGAATATACACGATATATCCAAGCCGCCTCAGTCTGAAAGTGATCTCTCTTCTCTTCTTGGACTCCACCGTAATTGATGCTTTTTTATATTCATTGATTTTTCAATACCCCTTTTGTTTTTCCATCTAGACGTTACAGGCCGGCCTTTACCCTGTGCTATACTGGGAGACTCAACTCACATTTACCTTACCAATCCGCATCAGGAAGGCAACCAAGATTGATGTGCGGAGCGTCCATGGAAGATAGGACCAAGAGGAAGGACGAGATTCAACTCCACAATTTGACCAGGATAATACAGTAACTTTAGTATCATTCATCTTTTAATTAATTGGAATCCTTTTTTCTCTTCAATCATTACGACTGTGTGTTGTGTGTTGTTGTTTGTTTGCTAATTGATCCCTACATCTATTTTTTACTTTTCTTTGCTATCTTTAAAAGTAAGCCCAGTACAACATGGAATTTGGGTCTCTGTCTGAGGGCATATATTACAGGCAAGGCAAATTGCATAGAATATACTGCTGCCCTGTACTGTCTTGTCTAGTAGGAGTTAGTAAGTACTACTCATTAACCATCAAGTTATCTTCATCATGCATGCATTGCCTTTTTCTCCCTTTATAGATTTTTTGGATAAGATCATGGTCGTCTGCCAAGATTGCGCTTTGCTTTTGTTGTCCATGCGTACTGTTTTTCTTTCTCAAACCTTTCCCCAAACTCCCCTTCCCATCCATTCATCAAACCCTAACCCTCTTCCCCCGGGCTGTGATTTATATTGAGGTGTGATGTGACTACCTAAAATGTACACCAATTGATCACACGCTTGCTGGGGCAGATGTGGTAAAAGCAACACTAATTAAATTTCAAGGCAGGGCGAGGAGCTTCTTCTGCTTGCCCACCCATGCTCAGTCTATGTGCATGCCGTCACCGGCTAATAGTACATCATAATTAATTGCCAGCATTGATTGGATTCATCATCAAACTCCTACCACACAGCAGTAAAGGTTACGAATTACGATTGTGTTAAGTTAAGTGACTCACTCGACACAACTACAGTTTGTAACTTCTTGTACTAGGCTGTCCCCGCCAACATTATGTTTTATTTGACTTTAGCAGTTGCAAATGCAATATTGTTTGTTTGGCAGTCTTCTTCTGTACTGTATTTGACTTCGTTCTACTACTCCTCCCACAGTCGCTTTCAGGCAAGTGACTGTCTCTTTTTATTTTTTTAGCAAATGCTGCTGGCAGTGTCTACTCTACTACTACCACCACAACCATGGCATCTTCTCCATTCTCTTGGGAAACCATGCAGCCATCGCTGTGCCGAACGTAATCATCATCAATCACAGGTAAGATAAGTTTGGTGGGAGGTATAATGGACTAGGAGGAGAGACTGACAGTACTAGTAGGACAAATCACTCAGTGAGGGGTACCGCATCTATCTGTTTGTGTTACATCATCGGCAGATTATTTAAATCAAACACTGGCTGCGGCCCTGCAGCAGCAATGAAAGAAACCATGTGACGTTAATTTGTAAAACAGTAACCCCCCACAAAACATTAACATTGTATGTTGAAGTATAAATATAATTTATTACCCTAACAAAAATAAACTATCCCACACCTGACCCACCCCTCTCCCTAACCCCAACCAATGTCCAAAACGGAAAAAAGTCCAAAGAATGTCCAAACCCCAACGCCCAATTCCCACCCACCAACAAAAGGAATAAAAAAGGGGCAATGCAACAGGGTCCTATTATATTCGGCGGGCTTTAAGGTGTTTGTCCACCAGAATTTTAACCTGCTCCTCGAGTTGCTCCTCTAGCCGTGCCACCCGGAGGAGAATCTTGTGTCGAAATGCCCTGCAGTGGCATCCAGGGTGGGGGACAGCAGTGCTGGTTGCAATCGATTTGCGGCGGGCGGCTGCCAGACTGCGGCGCCGTACCACTGGAGGTCTGGCCTGGCTGGGGCCCGGGGCATCGGACGAGGCTGCTGCTGCTGCCGCCTCCTCCTCCTCCGCCTGAGCCACCAGCCGCCGGTACTCGGCACAGATGGCCTCCAGTTTCCGGTGCCGGGCCCTGGCTGCCAACTCCTTCCGGGATGGTTTGCCTTGGGAAGGAGTATCTATATCAAGAAAGAAAAAGAATATTGTTGTAACCAGTACTCTTAGCAAAACAGTAACACAAAATTAATTCAACACATAATGGCACAGTAGCACTAGCAAGAAGCACAGTACATAACATTCCTTGTATAATAATCTATCTATCCTCCCACTTCCTCGGCCTGTAACATTTGTGGGAGTTTCAGGCATTATACTAGCACTATGGACTCCAGTACACCAGTCTTCTTCTTATCTCTACTAGTTTAGCGAAATGACATAACCTGGTTGTAGCCGGCATGCCAGCTCGGTCATCTATGCTTGCACCCAAGACAAACATACGAGTCATTATGACGCAGACTCACGTTAGTTTGATTTACTACTGTATGCAGGTGGGGAAGCTCGTATTTATTTTTCTATTACGGGTGGCACTGGCCATACTCTCTCTGTTACATGAAGCAGGGCAATTGGTCAATTTCACTTTAACAGTGCCCTGGCTACTACAAAAAGGCAGATTATATATCTGATCCAATGATCATTGCTTTTATGGGACGACGACATAAGGTCAGTAGCGGTCGGTGGTGGGACTCGGGAGTGCTGCCGGGCGGTGACGTAGGGAGGGGCAGGGTGGGGGTAGTAAACTATGGATTACGGCCAATTACAGGTAAGTAAACATATAAAGAAATAAAAGTAATTTTGTTGTGCCCTCTGCATCGCTTTTGGCGGTGCAGTGCGCACAATGAAATTAGCTTTATTTATTTTTATGTTTACAGTAAACTTACCTGTATTTGGCCGTGTAATACATTGTTTACTGCTACCCCCCCACCCTGCCCCTACCCACATCGGCTTTGCTACTGTGGCGCGGTTTCTTTTACATTCCCTTAAAACTAAAACTGTGCATCCCGTGACAGTCTCCACCTATGCTGTCTATGATGAATACATACAGGCATCCATCCATTCTAAGTAAATGTCAATCATTCTTCTTAATCTCTCCACAAACCTTACTTTGTTTCGCCAACAACAACCCATGCGTCCACTCACTCCGTTGCTTGCCTTGGCTTAGAGTTTCACCCAAACACCGCTGATGATTCTTGCTATCCACAGTATCCACCCATACTGTGTCGCCCACCCAGGCAGGCATCCATTCTTCTTTCACCTTCCACCCATCCTTCAACAACACATGCATCTGATTCCTATCAGCCACCTATATCCATGCTTCCAACGTATCCTTCTCTGCCAGTCATCAATCATATTAAATCTGGCCCGTCCTTCCACCCTTCTTTCCCTTTTTATTCAACACATCCATCAAGGTCATCTGATCTGACTTTTAGTCTCCTCCATAAAACTTTCACAGCTGAGTTGGAGTCAGATAGAAGAGGCCATTGGTTAATCAAGTCACGCTGGTAATGCTATTGCTACTGCATTGCTAATGCTAAGTAAAGGGTGTCTTCTCTTCTTCAACCGTTGTATAATGTTCACTACAACTTCATACCTAATAATAAGTCTCAACAACAGTACAGTGAGTGAAGTCCACACACCCTTCCAGCTAGTGCAATGTCAATAAGTCATGAATATAACTTACCACCGCCCGCCACCGCTGCTGGCTCCCCCTGTAGCTCCTGCAGGTGCCGCATCTTCTCCTGCCCCCTCCGGAAGGCTCGAATCGCCGGTGGCCCCGCCGCCACTGGTGGTTGCTAGTCCGCCTAGATAAAAACATGACACATTTTTAGATGCCTGTACACCTCCCCCTATTTATTCTTTTTCAATAGCAAGATTGAAAAAAAGTTAATACATACATATTATTATAAATCACATTCAATAGTCCAAATCGGGTACTAGAGTACAGTCAGTAGACACTAGTAGTGTTATGGTCCCTAGGGTCATTATTATACTATACTCTACTCTTTGCAAAGTTAGCCTGAGCCATGCAACCATTTTCCGCTTCATGTCTTTTGCGCATGTTACCTCGCAGCTTGTTGCGCAGTAACAGTAAGACGCCTTTTGAGCCCACATGAGCACATACAGCTACTGTCTGAGCGTTGCGTACAAGAGGTCGAAAAACAAGCCACTTTGTTATGGAGTTCGGTTAGTCCGTATTGCTTAGCCATAGGTAACATGTTACACTTTTTGGGCAGGACTGAGAAATGCTTGCATTATACTATAATAACACGCACCATTTTTCTCAGGCAGAGGATTCCCTTCTACGAACCAGAGATTTGCAGAGCTTATGAATGATGCATGTAACCAGTAATTCTACGTTCTACGGTGAGGAGTCGCTCAGAATTCGCACAGATCTTTTGTCTTATATATCATCAATGATCATGCACTTGTTGCAAGTGCAACACTGTTTATTGTTTTAATCTTATGCATTTTGCTGTTGGAGCTGGCTGGAGTACACTGAATTTTATAGAACATACATACAGAGCTTGTTAGTTGAAAAATAAACCTTTTGAACTTACACATAGACTCTGTGGTATTTTGTGTGGTGGTGGTGGACTTACACGAGTGAGTGAGCGAAAGGGTGTTATGTTCTGGGTTGTGTAATCATAATCATTGTGTATCTTCGGGTGGGGGTTCGGGGACCTAATGAGACACTATAGCTAGTCGTTCAGGGGATTGTGGGTTCACTTCTGACTGAGGTGTGAGGAACGTCCAAGTTCCAAACTCGCATCACCAACATCCTATTTCATTGTGCATAGTTCTGCATGGGGCTGTGCATAATCCAAGTAGTATGTACTATATCCTATCAAAAATAGTCAAATATCTGGTTGGGCATTTTGTTTGTGGTAATTGTCAAAGCCTCAAGATTAAGAAGCCTAGAAGAGGACAACCGAAAGGACTGGACTCAGTGGCTAGAGCTATTAGTATTGGTCAATCTGAGTTTTATACAAAACCGTACAATAAAGAGTGGCAATGCAAACTGGGCAAGCTTAGCGACAGACTAATATTAGTAGTACAGAGTACAGACATTCATAGCAGAGGCAGTTAGAACTTAGAGGCAGGGATAACCAGAATTTAGAAACAGATAGTCAAGTCAAGATCAAAGAATCTTTTGTAAAAAATAGAATTAGGGAGTGGAGCCAGAATTAATAGTTCTGAAAAAATAAGGTGCAGTAAAAGTTAGGGCAATATAATTGTTAATATTAACCACTGGAGGACTTACTGGGACCAGCAGCAGGGCCCTCGGTAGAGGAGCGGTCCTCTGGTGGTTGTCCCGCCGAATCTGACCCCGTCTTCTTGCCCCTGGGTGCTGCACATCAGTGATCATGTAAGATATAATAAAGAAAAAGAAAGACACAAACATTAATGATTGCTGTGAACCAAATAAATTATCTAAAAAAACGCTCAAAAAACGTTTTAGGAAACAAAAATTGCAATAAAATTGACCTATCTAATCCGATCGACTACTGCCTTGCGGGATTCACGGACAGTCTACTTATTTGGGAACACTAATTCAGTGTTCCATTCTGATTGATTCAAATAAAATCTAGAACACTAACTAAGCCTAAGTACCACCTGACCTAGCCCACCTATTCCAGGCAGGTCAATTGTTCATTAAGCCTGCATTTCCATTTTTTATTGACATCAAAAATGCATAGATGAGAAGGAGGACACATGCATAAAGTGCATAATGCATACACCAAATTGTTGGTTGGTTGCGTCTGATGTTCTGCAGCTGATTGACACTGCTAAGCTAAGCTTACCAGTACCATTCACTAAACAAACTACAAAAGGTTCTAAGGACTGGGGTAAGCAGCACTCAGTGACAGAGGATGCGTCACGCAGACTGCTCAAAAATGATCAACTAATAGTAACTAAACCTAGTATCAAATGCATCCACCACTATTTGACAGGAGGACAAAGGAAGGACTACAGTCTCTCTAGCAATAGCATTATGAAATGAAGACACTACACGGGAATAAGGTAGGTGTCTAGTTTAATCCATCTGACGTCCTCCGGGTCCCGGCAGCAACTGCCTGCCTTAGAACTCCACATTCCAGAATAGAATCCCCCAGCGACACAAGCTCCTCACGAGCCTGAGACAGCGTTCCTCAGATCCCAACACACCCCCTTCCTTCACAATGAAAACAGAAAAGTAAGGTTTGACAAAGATAAAAAAACAATAAGAAGAAGATAACAGGAAACAGGGTATACAGAAGAACAACATCACTACATTTTGTAATCTTGAAATCTTGCAGGAACAAATTTCAATCTGGTGGAAACAGCTCTGGAAGAAACATAATCGGAATGCACAGGTTCCCTCCCGTGGGTATTGGTGGGCACCAATGTTGGGGAAGAAACAACACCAAGTCTCTTGTTGACATAGACCAGCATTGACTCAGGCACAATGGAAATAGCAGACTTGTTCCAAACTTTCCCACTCTCCAACACCACCACGTGATTTCTTACAACTGAGCTGACACTCTTTTGGGAGCGGAGAACCGAGACTCCCCTTGCGAAGAAAACCCGGTCTCTTGACCCTCACCCAATCCCCCACCTTAACAGACAAAGGATAACGAACTCCAGGCCTGGTGTCGTACTTAGCCTGAACAGCAGCCCTGACGTCAGTTACAACAGACAATTTCTTAGTGTCCACCTCCCTCCTGGACATCCATTCCTTGTTTAATTTAGAACCAGCAACCCTTCCCCTAAGTAAGGTAAACGGGGCAATGCCGGTACTAACATGGGGAGTGGTCCTCACAGCCCAAAGCATGTTGCTGACCGCTTGCCGCCAATGCAACCCATTCACCAAAGCCAATTGCAGATGTTCCTTGATTACGCGGTTGAAGCGCTCAACCAGGCCATTTCTGCGGGGGTGATAAAGAGAAGTAAGAATGTGACTAACACCTATGTCCTTGAGGAATTTCTGCATCCTCGTCGCCACTGAAATGAAGACACTACACGGGAATAAGGTAGGTGTTTAGTTTAATCCATCTGACGTCCTCCGGGTCCCGGCAGCAACTGCCTGCCTTAGAACTCCACATTCCAGAATAGAATCCCCCCAGCGACACAAGCTCCTCACGAGCCTGAGACAGTGTTCCTCAGATCCCAACACATTACCTAACTGAAGTTCTCTAAAGTAAACTCTTACATAATGACAAGCGAGCGCAAAGTTGCAAAAAAGTAAGAGTACCGCCCAGCACCTGTGTCCTACAATCACAGAGGATTTTGAAACGGAATTTACCTGCAATGTAAGCAGCAGTATTCTTGTTATTTGTAAAAAATATATACACAAATCACAATACTTATACTACTATATATATATTGGCTACTCACCAAGCACCACGACCTCGACACCTAGCAGGTCCAACAGGTCCTGCTCCCAGTCAAGGATGTCTGACCACCGGTGGGCCAGCTGGTTATGGGTGCACCGGACCTCGGAGCAGCGAAACACTGCCCGACGCACCTTCGCCCACCGGCGGTGACGCTCCTGGGTCGGGTACCCGGAGCCTGGCCTGCCGCCTGCTGCCAAGGTCAAGGGGAGGTGGCGCTGAATAAAAAAAACAAGGGCGGCCACCTCCGCCTTATTAAACAGCTGGCAGGCTTGCACCCCTGAGGGCGCAGTCTGCCGCAAGGCAGGCGGCGATTGGGCGCACGCGCCTTGCCCTTTGAGCCGCTGCTGCTACCCTTCGCCATGGTTCTAGGGTGGGAGGAGGTGAAAAAGAAAAGTTAGAAGGGAAAAATAAAGTTAGGGGAAGAAGTAGGAGCTTAAAGAAGAAAGTTATATAAAACAGTCGAAAAGTAAAAAAACACAGTAAAAAGTATAAAAAAATGCAAAATATAGACTTAAGCAGAGAGTGAGATAGATAAGAAATAAAGAAAAATTGAAAAACAGTGTAAAAACTAAGGATTGCAAAGATTGAGGGAGGATAGAAAAGCAGGCCCAGAACCATAGCATAGAGTGGTAAAACAAGATGGCCGCGCCCATCGCGACCGCGTGGGTAAGTTTGCGCGATATTTGTCCCCGAGCACGCAAAAAACGTCGCAAACACGTACAACGCGTTCCCGAACAAGGAATGCGCAGCGCAAGCACGCTATACGCGACCCGGAACAGGAAATAAGGGATCGCGAACGGGCGGGACAAGTGAAAAACAAAATGGCCGCGCCCATAGGCGACCGCATGGGTAAGTTCGCGCCCCCGAGCACGCAAACAGCGTCCCGAGCAACCACAACGCGTTCCCGAGCAAGAAAACGCATCACGAACGGGCGTGGCAAGCAGCTACGCGCGCTCGCGAAGCTACGCGTAGCTCGCATAGTGCTCCGACGTCTTCGCGTAGCTTCGCGTAGCGCGACTACGCAAACTACGCCCAGGCTTAGTAATATGTTGGTGATTGGAGGAGTGCATGGGTAGTGCCTAGGTGATTTTGTCATTGCATGGGTATTGCTTGGGTGATTGTGTAACTGCATGGTTAATGCCTGGGTAATTTCATGCATTTATTGGTAATGCCTGGGTGATTGCATGAATGCATGGTTAGTGTCTTGGTGATTGCATAAGTGTATAGGTACTGCCTGGGTGTTTGGAGGAGTGTAAAGATAGTGTATGTATGGTGATTTTATAAGTGTAGGAATAGTGACTGGGTGATTGGAGGAGTGCATGGCTACTAGCTGGGTAATTGAAGGAGTAAATGAGTACTGTCTGAGTGATTAGAGGAGTGCATGGGTAGTAGACAGGTGATTGGATTAGTGCATGGGTAGTGCCTCGGTTACTGCATGAGTGGATGAGTAGTGTCTAGGTGATTGCAAGACTACATTGGTACTGCCTGGATGATTTTGTAACTGCATGGGTATTGTTTGGGTGATTTTGTAAGTGCATGGTTAATGCCAGGGTCATTACATGAGTTTATTTATAATGCCTGCATGATTGCATGAATGCATGGTTAGTGTCTTGGTTATTGCATAGGTTCATGGGTACTGCCTGAGTGTTTGGAGGAGTGTAAAGATAGTGTATGGTGATTTTATAAGTGCATGAGTAGTGACTGGGTGATTGTTGGAGTGCATGGGTAGTACCTGCGTAATCGAAGGAGTGAATGAGTAGTGTCTAGGTGATTAGAAGAATGCATGGTAGTATCTGGGTTATTCCATGAGTCAATGAGTACTGCCTGAATGATTGCAGAAGTGCATTGGTACTGTCTGGGTGATTTTGTTAGTGGATAGGTATTGTTTGGATGATTTTGTAAGTGTATAGGTAATGCCTGGGTGATTGCATGAGTGCATGGTTACTGCTTGTGTGATTCCATCAGTGCAAGACTAATGTGTAGACGATTGAAGGAGTGCATATGTAATATTTGGGTGATTACAAGACTCTAGAAGTAATGTCTGGATAATTGCAGGAGTGTATGGGTACTGCCAGACTGATTAAAGGTGTGGATTAGTAATGCCTGGGTGATTTTATAAGTACATAGGTTATGCTTCAGTGATTGAAGGAGTGCGTGAGTACTGCTGAAGTGATTTGAGAAATGAGATGATTGAGTTTGAAAAAATGAATAACTGCTATAAAAGTGATTGTAAACATGAATTCCTATTATTTTGTTTATTTCATTATTTCATCTTACCTTCTGTATTGAAGTAGATATCAATCTCATTAAAACTATTTTACAGATGTTTCATTGTATAGTAAATTTAAAATATTTTCAAAGTTTACTTTTACTTTCTGTAAAAGAGAAGAAAAAATACAATTATTGCAAATAATATTATAGGTTTAAGTACACAACATAATTTTAGAATTACGTAACTTATTCATGTTCTTTTTTTGCTGTTTTCAGATTCTATTGAATTTCACTATACACAGTGATTTCAATGTTGATCATCATATAACAGCGGGCAAAAAAATACAATCAATAAGATTGTAAAAAAAAAACAAATCTGTGTTCAAAATATTTACAACAAACTCAACTATCTGTTTACATTTTCAAAAATAAACACTCTCATATACATTGCGTATAATACAAAGATCAAATATATGAACTACTTCTTTCAAACACAATTTTCCAAATGCAATATCAAAGAACAGAAACGATAATTCAAACACTAATTGTTCACATCTTCCCAATAGGCCAAATGATGTTTCCGAAATCATTTGCATTGAAAATATCCAAAATAAACTCATTAATTCATGTTTATATCTTCCCAATAGGCCGAATGATGTTTTCAAAACTTTGGCACCAAAAATATCAGATATGAATTTGGCAATTCGTAAGGCAACCGACATTTCAATTCCAAATGGGCATTATTACAATGTGTCCATCCTTTATTGCATCTTAAATACACAGGGGCCGATTCCGATCTCGGTCGGAGGCGCACCCAATACCATTCGATCGGGAAAAAAGCCATGCGAAAGCCTGTTTCCCGACCGATCCGTACAGCACACCGAACGAGCAAGTACGATGCGCACAACAGCAAAGAATCCGGCCGAGCCGTACTCACCCAAACCAGGTCTTGTTCTCCGACCGAGGCGAATCCGGAAACGCCGAATCGAGTCGCACGGAAGGAAAAATGCAGCCCCGTCCGGCCGGACAAGTACGATGCGCTTTCCGTACGCGCCGAACCCGTCGCTACGCACGGCACGTCAAAGCATCCGGGAGAGGCGCACATAAGCTCCGATTCGCGCCACAACACGATCCACGGCTCCGAGACGAACACGCCAGCGACGAGGACGACGCGAAGCAACGAGGACGAGGCGAAGCGGCGAGGACGAGGCGAAGCGACGAGGACGACGCGAAGCAACGAGAAGGACGAACGACACGAACCAACCATGAATCCCTTCGTCCCGATCATACCAATATTCTACATATACTACCGGAACAGGCACGGACGCGTACGGCGCAGAAGGTAACCCAGACACCAACCACAAAATACATACAACACGTACACGACACATCACACACACACACAGGGATGCAGAATATACTTACACCAGCAACAGCAGCACCATAGGGGTGGGATGCCCATCACCAATGCCACATATGCACACAGGGGCCTGAATGCGCACCACCACCCCTACCCAGGGGGGGCTGGATGCCTACCACTACTACCACCCTCACCCAGGGGGGGCTGGATGCCTACCACCACCCTTAGCCAGGGGGCAGGATGCCTACCACTACTACCACCCTTAGCCAGGGGGGCAGGATGCCCACCACTACTACCACCCTCAGCCAGGGGGCAGGATGCCTACCACTACTACCACCCTTAGCCAGGGGGGCAGGATGCCTACCACTACTACCACCCTCACCCAGGGGGGCTGGATGCCTACCACTAGTACCACCCTCACCCAGGGGGGCAGGATGCCTACCACTACTACCACCCTTAGCCAGGGGAGGCAGGATGCCCACCACTACTACCACCCTCACCCAGGGGGGGGCAGGATGCCTACCACTACTACCACCCTTAGCCAGGGGGGGCAGGATGCCTACCACTACTACCACCCTTAGCCACGGGGGCAGGATGCCCACCACTACTACCACCCTTAGCCAGGGGGGCTGGATGCCTACCACTAGTACCACCCTCACCCAGGGGGGCAGGATGCCTACCACTACTACCACCCTTAGCCAGGGGGCAGGATGCCCACCACTACTACCACCCTCACCCAGGGGGGCAGGATGCCTACCACTACTACCACCCTTAGCCAGGGGGGCAGGATGCCCACCACTACTACCACCCTCACCCAGGGGGGCAGGATGCCTACCACTACTACCACCCTTAGCCAGGGGGCAGGATGCCTACCACTAGTACCACCCTCACCCAGGGGGGCAGGATGCCTACCACTACTACCACCCTCACCCAGGGGGGCTGGATGCCTACCACTACTACCACCCTCACCCAGGGGGGCAGGATGCCTACCACTACTACCACCCTCAGCCAGGGGGGCAGGATGCCTACCACTACTACCACCCTCAGCCAGGGGGGCAGGATGCCTACCACTACTACCACCCTTAGCCAGGGGGGCAGGATGCCTACCACTACTACCACCCTCACCCAGGGGGGCTGGATGCCTACCACTAGTACCACCCTCACCCAGGGGGGCAGGATGCCTACCACTACTACCACCCTCACCCAGGGGGCAGGATGCCTACCACTACTACCACCCTTAGCCAGGGGGGCAGGATGGCTACCACCACTACCACCCTTAGCCAGGGGGGCTGGATGCCTACCACTAGTACCACCCTCACCCAGGGGGGGCAGGATGCCTACCACTACTACCACCCTCAGCCAGGGGGGGCAGGATGCCTACCACCACTACCACCCCCACCCATAGGATGGACAATGCATGACACAACCAGCACACCACAACCTAGGGAATGCAAGAACAAGACATCCCCCCAACACCATGACAAGCGTGTGTAGACTGTGTCAAATGCCTACAACACCGAACATGACTTCTAACATACAATGTGACCCCTAGCACATGTGCCACACAAATATGTGTGTGGCACACACAACGCAAGCAGGCCATGACCATTGTGGCAATGGGGTCCAAACCCCCATCATCACAGTGACCAAAAGGCAAGTGTGGGTTCCATAGCTGCAGCACATCTTTGAACATTGTGGCAATGGGGTCCAAACCCCCATCATCACAGTGACCAAAAGGCAAGTGTGGGGTCCATAGCTGCAGCACATTTTGAACATTGTGGCAATGGGGTCCAAACCCCCATCATCACAGTGACCAAAAGGCAAGTGTGGGGTCCATAGCTGCAGCACATTTTGAACATTGTGGCAATGGGGTCCAAACCCCCATCATCACAGTGACCAAAAGGCAAGTGTGGGGTCCATAGCTGCAGCACATTTTGAACATTGTGGCAATGGGGTCCAAACCCCCATCATCACAGTGACCAAAAGGCAAATGTGGGGTCCATAGCTGCAGCACATTTTGAACATTGTGGCAATGGGGTCCAAACCCCCATCATCACAGTGACCAAAAGGTAAGTGTTGACAAAGTAAGAGGTGCAACTGCCAAACTGCATGGATGATTCCTGGTCACAGAACAACAAACACATCAGTGGCAAATTAGTGTATGTGTCCCATTGCAACATAAATTGGGGGAGCCAAATCCTGCAGTGCAAATAAGACATAACTTTGGCCATGTGCAGACAAACAACACCCATGGGGGCTGACACCGTGAACAATCATCAATGACACAATGACAGAAGTGACCATCCGAATGCAGACCCACATATTTGCACCAATGGGCACACACATGCAGATACCCTGTGGAGACTGCAGATGTGAGGCGAACAGATACCATACCATGGCAGCAATGGGACACACAATGAACAATTAGCACCAAATGAGGGCTCCCGTCCCATCAGCCTGGTCATGGAAGTGCCAACGGAATCATCAGCACAGATCCAACACACTTGTATAGCAATGTTGCACTGACAACACAGATGAGTCCTTCCCCATTGATGCCCAAACCTGCATGTTCACTGGAGATGGCCACACGGTCAGGGAAGTAGACGAATAGAACAATGGCAGGCACAACAGATGTGCAGGGGTGGAAGCCACAGATGTGAAGTTGCCAATCTAAGTAGGAAATCTCATTGCCAAATACTGAACACATGACACCCTCAGATGCTGCTATGAATGACATGGATACACCACAGGATAGGACACATTCCCCCTGGACCACATGGGTTCCTGCACAGTAACACTTCATTATCATGAGACCAAATATCACCATCACTGCAGCAAGGGCATTGTTAGCATCATCAACATCATGTACATCAGAAGCAAAAGCACTAGAGAACAGAAAGTTGCTTTATTCAGCATATGTGGCATTAAAAGTAGAAGTCCGGTAGAACATAAACAAAGGCCAATGGCCAGTCCATCAACAAAGTCACAAGTGGGTGACAGTGGCAGATGCCACCCTACACATGCCTGCACAAAACCAGGGACAATCCACTAGGAGGGGCAACCGTGGGGGTAGGCC
Source organism: Calotriton arnoldi (assembly GCA_963921515.1). Lineage (NCBI taxonomy): Eukaryota > Metazoa > Chordata > Amphibia > Caudata > Salamandridae > Calotriton > Calotriton arnoldi. Next base: position 127,515 of record CAWUFW010012218.1, on the reverse strand, counting down.
AGGCACCGCAGGGACAGGATCAGGGCTCACCAGGAGGAAGCAGGGAAGGGGTGGTGGGTGCTGGAGAGCCACTGACAACTGCAGTGGAGGTGTCTGACATGGTGTGTGCCGGCACAACTGGGGGCATGGCTCAGATGTTGTGGGTGCCGGCACGACTGCAGTGGACCCTGCAGATGGAGTGGACAGGTCCGCCACTGCAGTGCCCAAGTCAGACAGGGTGGTAGTGGACTCCACTGCAGTGCCTACCACCAGGGGAGGAGAATGGGGAACAGGCAAGGTGGGCTGGACAGAGGGGGAGGACACTCTCACCACATCAGTGGCACAGACAAGTGCACCACAAGTGTGGTGCCGGGAGAGCAAGTGGCAGGGGGAGAAGGCCGGAGCCTCTTGGGGATGGTATATCTGTGGGTGGGGGAACCTGGGGCAGGGTGTGGTGGGGGCACCTGTGGAGTGGGGGCCTGAGGGATGGAGGAAGGAGACCTGGTGCTTGAGCTGCAGGGCGGCGGCGGGGTCTTGCTCTTAGCACTCCAGGGGGACTTGCGGGTGGGGGCGTCAGTCTGTCTGCGCCTGGGGGAGGGTGTCCGGGGGCGAGGGGCACTCTGCTCCGTGTGGGGGGCTTCCTCTTCCCCCTGGATGCTGGGGCAGCTGGATCAGAGGGGAAGAGGCCGAGATCACTGAGGAAGAGGCGCTGGGTCTTTGGGGTTGCAGGTGAGGCAAGGGAGGGTGCTTTGGAGGGAGAGGCAACTGAGGACTGTGCAGTGCCCATGGATGCGTGTGTGTGTACCAGGGCCCCATCCCCTGTGAGTCTGGTTTCAGTCCCCTGACTGTGCGTGCGTGTGCGTTTAGTTTGTGGCGTGTGTGTCTGTGTGCTGGATGTGTGTGTGCTGGTGTGTGCCTGTGCCGGTGTGTGTGTGCTTGGGACGGGCAAGGTGCTGGGGAGTGTGGATGGAGCAGAGGCAGGAGGGGTGAGGGACTGTCTGAGGGGGACACTGCTGCCGTCAGGGAGGAGTCCATGGACCTGTTGCCCCTCTGTAGGTCAGACATGCCCGATGAGATGCCCTCCATGAACGACACCAGCTGAGTCAACAGTGCGGTGTGCGCATGGAGGACACTCAGCATGGCTGTCTGCCCTACATGGAGCTGGCGAAGGAGGTACACAGACTCCTCACTCAGGGCAGCAGGGGACACAGGGGCAGGGGTGCGGTGCCTGGGCCAAAGGAGACACGCTCCCGAACATGGGAGCCTCCACGGACCTTGGGAATGGGAGCCGATGGGAGGGCGGTGGTGGTGCTGGTGGTGGCGGGGACAGCAACACTAGCTGGGGTGTGGTGGCTGCTGACACCCGCCTCCACAAGGGAGTCATCCTCCGAGTTGCTCTGGTCCTCAGCTGAGGTGGATGGTGCTGAGGACTCCTCGGTGTGGCTCCCCTCGCCCTCCGTGCCACTGGATCCCTCCGACCACTCCTCGGCTGCTGACCCAGTCTGGCTCTCTGGCTCCTCCTGGTCCGTGGAGCTGTCCCCTTCCGTGGCCGTGGATGTATCTGCAAACAATGGGGAAACAGACAGACATCAGTCACCTGCACCAAACGCACACACCACTGTGAGCACAGCACATCACAGAGCAAGCCCTGGCATCATTAGTTGTACATTGCTAAAAGTGCCCTAACTGAACAGGAGAAGCCAATTGTCAGTCTGATGCCAAGCATGGCACTCACATCCCACATGGCCTTGCACCCATCTATCTGGTGTCTGTTGGATTGCAACACCCCAGTGTGGACACATGCACCAAGTACACAGTAGTTGGACAGTGCAGAGGACACGGTGTGGACACATCACAGCTCTTGCCACTGAGTCAGTACAGGTTTCCGGATGAAAGGGATGCCCAGAGTCAAATAGGAAATGCATGTGATGCATACCAGCGACAGACACCATGATGCACCCATGTCCTGATAGCCAGCGCCACTATGGTGTGCATGTAGCACATGTCACTCCCCTGCAGGACCACAAATAAGTTGACACATGCCATGGCAGAGGCATGACTGCTAAGTCATACATCACTGTCTCAGTGATGTATGACTTGGCAGCCAGACAAAAACACTATGCACTGTGTCACAATAGTAGGTCATGGGGAATGCAAGTCCTGGAGCTGCACAAGTGCACATGTACATCCCCCACACAACACATCATCTCAACCCTCATCTGTCCAGGTCACACCTATTGGACATATGGGAGACCTGTGACACTACCCTCTGAACCTGAGCCCCTCACAATTTGCTGTGAATGGGGAACAGCTGCCTGAACATCACATTCGCATACCCCAGTCTGCACGGGCAGCTGATCAAACACCTATGTGACACACAAGTATCGTCTCCTATGGTCACATCTCCAGGGGCATGCTGAGCCCCTACCAAGAAACACCCCAGCAGTCCTGGCAACTAATCCACAGCACACTGACACAGAGGCAGACACCTGAGGGGTCAAATCACTGTGCACAATGTGTCAGCTGATACACGGGAGTGGGAGTACAGAGTGCATTGCATGGCCTGGAGTAGGCATGACTGTCCTGCTCCACATGAATGAGGGATGTGCCCTGGACAGTGGATAGCTGGCTATGTATGTGTGACACACGTAATCTGCACACTCCTGGGGCCCAAACATTGTTCCCACCCGCTGCATGGGCGTGTGCCACATACCCCAGGCACATGTGGTGGCTCAGCTCAGCAAGTGGACCGCATATCAAAGCAACACGCAGATCACATGTCCAAACCCAGGCGTTGTGTGAACAATGGACCCACCCATGATGCCCACAACAGAGTTAGGGAAACAGATGCTGTCCCCCACCTTTAGTGAAGCAAACTGCAAGGACACAGTCCCAAGTGACACAATTCCCTGAATGTAAGGGCCACACCTGGGTATCAGATGAGCAGTGGGCAGTGCACAATAGAGGGACATGGCTCCTGGACAACATGACTGCTGCACTGTGGCAGTTGAACCAGGCCAGAGGAGGGCACAAAGCATGTAATACAGAGTTCACAGTGCAGTCTTTGACTAACCCACTCCTTGCTGCTGTCTGGCCTTCAGCTGCCCATCCAGGTCTGGAAACACCACCGCCAGGATCTGGAGCATGTGGGGGGTCAGGGTCCGTGTTCCGCCCTCCTGCGAGGAGGCGACAGCTTCAGCTGGACCCGTGCAATCCTCCGGGTCCAGCCCCGAAGGTCCTGCCACCTCTTCTGGCAGTTGCGGATCCGGCGCTTGTAGACCCCCTCGGACCGGACAGCCCGGACGATGTCCTTCCAGATTTCCTGCTTCCGATGGGCATTAACCTGTCAGGATGACAAAGTGAAAAGGCCATTACCACACATGCAACATATCCGTGCATGACACAGTTGCATATACATGTCTCAATCACAGGGGCACATGATGTACACAGGCAGTGCAAAGCTGACCATGGACAGTTTGCCAGACGTCACTACATGGTATCATTGCATGGGAAGTAAAACCATGTTCAAATGCACTGTCACTGCACCATACCTGTCCAGTGCAAGTCACTACACACTATGGGGGTGACAACTACTCAGTGAGCCTGCTAGCCAGTGGCGTGCAGACTCTCAGCCTTGCTAGTCACACAAAATGCACATTCAGAAAGGCAGTGCACAGAACACTCACCTGCTCCCCTGGTGTCCCATACAGCTTGCTGTACTGTGGAAGTAGGCTGTCCAGCAGGGCCTGGTTCTCTTCAAGGCTGAAGGCTGGGGCTCTCTCCACAGTACGTGCCATTGCAGGGTCCAGAGGGGCAGAGACAGCAGCAGTGCAGTGGCAGATGTCGTCCTGGAGCATGTAGTGCAGGCAAGTGAGCTCTCAGGGGAACAGCCAGCAATATATATGTGCTGGAGAGGCAGATACTGTCCCTTGTGTCCAAAGTGATAGGTCCAGGTCGTTTGCATCTTCTGAATCTGGCCAATCCATGGAATAGCAGCACCAAAACACGCCCACAGCATCCTTCAAATCCTCAACTTCATGGCATACATGATTTTGCAACATTGTTGTGGGTGACCAACTGAATTTCCAGCAACCGACTCGTTCGAAATTCGAAAACGTGTCCGTTGCCAGGCAAGCCCATTGTCAATGGGTGCGCACCGATCGGTCCATTGCGGTACAACGCGCACAGGGGGACGACGCGTACCCGCACACATTGAATGCAATGGGCCGGCCGGAGGCACCGATCGGTCCATTGCGGTACAACGCATCACTGTACATGTGACTGGCATATGTCAGCATGCCTGTCTCAGATGGACATATGCCAGCCACAGATAGCTCCCAGGGAGTGAGGGGCACACCTACATCACGACAGCCTGTCCAAACCTTATCATAAGGCATGTAAGGATGCATTTCCTATTGTGTGTATGTTGGTGTACATGTTGTCCTGTGGGTGTCACCTCTGGGCAGCCACCCCCAGGCTGTGCACGTGTTCATGGGGACAGGATCCTGGGTGTTACGTGTACGTGACCACTGTGATGTGCAACTGTTCATATCTGTGCATGTGCCATGGTCACATTTCACAGTGGTGTATGTGTATGTCATGTCACATACCCCGTGAGTCCCATGTGGGACGGTATGTTTGAGCCAGGGTGTCCCAGTGGCACAATAGTGATGGTCCTCCACAGTCTTTGTGCATGTAGTGTTTACAATGTCTCTGATTTCATGTGCACAATGGGAGACAGTCTCCACATCCACGTTGTGTGTGCATGGACTCTGATGTTGTGCGTGTGTGTCACAGACGTCCATGTCTGTCCTGCCGTGGCAAGTGGGGCCACTACCTGTGGGGGTCATGGTTGTTTTGCTGTGGTGTATACATGATACTCCATGTAATGCCAGTGTCCATGTGGCATTACAGGGTCCCTGGGAATGTACCTGTCGTTGAGCTGTGGTGCCTGGGGCACATCTGTCCTCACATGTCACTGTGGGGGTTATTGTGACACGGCAGCAGGAGATGGGAACTGTGACACGGCCTCATGATATCCAATGGGCCAACCTGGGACAAATTGATGCCACCTGTTGGACCGTGTTGACAGATGTTGGCCATGTATGTACCATACATGTCCTTCCGGTACTGCACACTTCATGTAGTTGTGCCTCATAATGATGTATGTTGGGATCTTGAGTGTGTTCAATGCCGCATATGTGGGGTGACTGACAATCTTGCTTACTTCTCCTCTGCACTGCAGGGCTCCTGCTGTCCATCGGCCATTCCCAGACCTGGCAACGATGGTGGAACGGGACAGCATCCAACGGTACCGCTTCACCAGGCAGCTGATTGAGGATTTGCAGTGCAGTTGTCCCCACATTTGCAGCCTGGCCGGCCGTATCCTACAGCGCTGACCCCCAAGGTGAAGGTGATGGCAGCCCTACACTTCTTTGCCACTGGTACCTTCCAACATACTGTGGCGACTGCTGGTGGGATGTCACAGACCATGTTCAGCCGTGTGCTCCGTGATGTTTTGGCGGCAATGTTGCTCTTCCTGAACCGGTACATCTATTTCCCTAGACTGCGACGACTCACTGACGTGAAGAGTGACTTTTATGCCCTGGGGAGGATGCCGCATGTAATTGGCTCCATTGATGGGACACATGTGGCTTTGGTACCACCACAGGCCCAGGAGCAGGCCTACAGGAACCGCAAGCACTACCACTCGGTCAATGCACTGGTGGTGTGTCTTGCAGACATGACCATCACACACGTGTGTGCCCGTTTCCCTGGTTCAGCACACGATGCCTTTGTGATGAGGAGTAGTCGCATCCCCAGGATGATGGCACAGATGCAGAACCAGCGTGCCTGGCTTGTCGGTGTGTACTGACTTTGTGCCACTGTGTGTGATCTGATCTGTAGTATTCCGCCCACTTTTCCAAGTCAGCTAATGTGCATTTGTCTGTCCGTAGGTGACTCGGAATACCCCAACATGCCGTGGTTGCTGACACCCCTCAGGAACCCTGTGACACCTGCCCAGATGCGCTACAATGAGGCACATGGTCGGACCAGGAGAGTGATTGAGCGGACCTTTGGTCTCCTGAAGAGCCGCTTCCGCTGCCTGGACAAGACCGGAGGGTCCCTCCCATATGCCCCTGCGAAAGTGTGCAAGATTATCATCGTCTGCTGCATGCTCCACAACCTGGCAGTGCGGAAGGAGTTGCCTCTCATCCAGGATGACGATGACCAACATCCGCCACCTGTGGAGGATCCTGGCCTGGACCACGATGCCAGTGACGATGATGATGATGATGGTGATGGTGATGTCCGCACACAGCTCATCACCAACTTCTTTAGCTGAATGTGAGTATCCTGAGGTGTCATGTCAATGATGTGAGTTGGCATGATGTGTGGGTGGTGCTCTGGTGCTGTTGGAGTGTGTCCATGGGCTACTTGACTGGATGTGTGTTGCGATGTGTGGTGACAGGTGGGCTGTACTCCCCAACAGTGTTGACATGCTAACTTGGTTCTGGGTGGGTATCTTGTAACATGTATTGTGCATGAGTTTTGCTGTTCTGTCCTGTACTCCATTGCTTTTGACTGTGTGTCATTTCTGTCCTTCACAGGGTACTTTCAGATTCGTTTGGTCAACTGTGTCCACCGACGACGTGATTGCACATCCAGGCTGGTAGCTGTTGTGTCCCTACAGGTGATGTGCGCCACACCCATGGACTTCCTTCCGTCTACAGTTGTTGACTGTGTGCCCGCTGCCAGGTGGGGTTACCTTGCATCTGTAGTGGTTACGGCATGTTGCAACTGTGTAATAAACCTGTGCTTCACTTTGTGATGTGCGTTGTCTGTGGTCACACATTTGACTGCCATTTGCTTACTGCACCTGTGGGCTACTTGACTACAACTGGGAATGGGTGTGGTGTCTGTGCATTGCACCGTCTTCCCTGGCAACATCAGTGTAGGCAATGAGTCAGATGGCCTAGGTGTGTATGTGTTGTGTAGCCCTGGTGGTGTGTCTCCCTCATGTGTGTCATGTTGCCTGTACTCACATGCCTGTGTTGTCCTTGCTGTTGCAGTTCGCATACACAGTGTAATTTTGCAGTTCATCATCCCCATAACAGCACCCACGTTGGAATCACAACAGAGGCAAGTATGGTGTATTAGTGTGTTTATTGTGATACATTTGTGTTAATAGTGCATAGGATGGGTTGTGCTGTACATAAATCTTGCAATCCCAAGTTCCTAGGTGAATTGAAAGTCCGGGTAGACAGGATCCCCAGTATCGGGGCCACAGTTGTCTGACACATTGGTCCAACTTGTACTCCCCATGCAATGTGTGGGAGTAGTGTTGCCGCCAACAGGGTGAACAGTCTGTGCACAAAGGCGAACATCCAGAACAGGTTCAGGCTTCCTGGGAGTTGCGCTTGGCCATCGGCCTCTCACTTTTCCCTCCTCGGACGACCCCTCTTCTTGGGGGGGCCCTCAAGTACAGGCTGCTGCGGTGCAGGGGACTCTCCGCCAGAGTCCTCCTCCCTCCCTGTGGCAGTTGCAGTTTGTTCGGCACCAGATGTTGTTGGCACACAGGGAGGTGTGGACTGGTTGCTGTTCATCTGGCGGAGGCATTGTAAAATGTCCCTGTGCACCGCCGTCATCTCATGCAGTGCATCCCACTTGGACTCCACGCGGGACATGTGTGAGTCCACACGGGACATGTGTGACTCCACGTGGGACATGTGGGAGTCCAAGCGGGCATGATGGGCAGCCTGCTGCTGTTTAATGTCTCTGAGGAGCCCCACTACCTGGCTGAGCTCTCCGGTGCTGGACTGGTACGCATCAGCTATGCGTACCAGTTGTGGGTCATCATGCACACCAGCAACATCTGCAAGCAGCGACCTCTGTCTCCCACCCCTCCCACCACCCCTGCTGACATGTGCAGTGTGTGCAGTGGCACGCACAGATAACCCTGGTCCACCTTGGGGGTTGGTGGTGGTGGTGGTGTCCATGGCCCCAGGTTGGTCCAGGGTCACTGTGCTGGTGTTGCTCCTTGTTCTGTCCATGTCGGCAGGGATGGTATTCGTGGTGACAGTCGTTGGAGGGGTGGGTGCAGGGGGTGCAGCTGGTGGTCCTGCTGGTGCTGCAGCTGGTGGTCCTGCTGGTGCTGCATGTTGACTTGCACCGGATGTGCCAGGTTGTTATTCATCGTCCGAGGAGGACAGAGGCTGTACGACGCCAGTGATCTCGGCATCCTCTTGAGCCTGGGACTGGGACTCCTCAGCGTCTGCTGCTGTGTCCCCATCATCACCTGTTTTTGGGAGACACAAACAATGTATGTCATGTTTCTGCAGGCATCAATGGTTGACACACATGACAGTTGTGACTGTGCCTCTGGGTGCGGGCCTGTACATTGCATTGTCCTAAGTCGTCACAGTCAGGGGTTGATATTGGTGTGGCACATTGTCCTGCATTATTTGGGCATTTCTATGTATTTTCTGGGGTGTGAACATGGTCTGCATTGGTTGTGTTTGGTTGACAGCCGGCCCTCCTTCCCACCCACCCAGCCAGTCCGTTATCCCACCATGGAACGTGCTTGCGTTGCAGGGAGTGTAAGTTGTCTCTCAGGATGTCAGTCAGTGGTGTCCTGCTGTTTGTTGGTGCACAGTTGCCAGCAGGGCCTTGTGCTCCCCACAGCAGTAGCCAGTGTCAGCCATCTTGTGAGTCCTTCTCCACTCCCTGTGATGTGAGCATGGTTCAGGGTGGTGTTGATGGGACAGTTGTGGGGGTGAGCTATGTCTGTGACTACGACTCCCATCATGCCATTGCCTCCACCCCACTTCCCAGCATTCCCATACTTACTTGCTTTTGTGTGGAGTTCAGTGTGTGTGGGTGTGAGAGCAATGGCAAGATGGCTGACAGTGGTGTCCTGCTGTTAGTTGGTGTGCAGTACCCAGCATGCCCTTGTGCTCCCCACGACACAGCAACAGTGTCAGACATCTTTGATGGGCCTTTCCACTCTCTGTGGGATGTGCATGCGTGAGTGTGAGCTTGCTGGGCCATGTGGTGGGGGATGTAGAGCTGTGACTACGACTCCCATCATGCTATTGCCTCCTCCCCCTTCCCAGCATGCCCATGCTTCCTTCCTTTTGACTCTGCTTCCCTGTGGGGTGGGCTGGCTGTGCTGACAGGATGGCTGGGAGTGTTGTCCTGGCAGTTGTTTGGATAGAAGTCCCAAGAGTGTCCCTGTGCTTCACACAACATAACCCAGGGTGGTGGTTCTTTGTGGGATCTTGTGTTAGGATGGGGGCATTGCATTCTACCAGGTGGGTTCTGTGGAGTTTGTGTTGGGATGTGTGTGAGGGGAGGTGCTTGTTACTATGGTCAGTGCTGCAAGTCCCCCTTCCCACCCAGCCAGCCAGATATCCCACCATGGAACGTGCTTGCATTGCAGGGAGTGTAAGTTGTCTCTCAGGATGTCAGTCAGTGGTGTCCTGCTGTTTGTTGGTGCACAGTTGCCAGCAGGGCCTTGTGCTCCCCACAGCAGTAGCCAGTGTCAGCCATCTTGTGAGTCCTTCTCCACTCCCTGTGATGTGAGCATGGTTCAGGGTGGTGTTGATGGGACAGTTGTGGGGGTGACCAATATCAGTGACTACGACTCCCATCATGCTATTGCCTCCACCCCCTTCCCTGCATGCCCATGCTTCCTTCCTTTTGACTCTGCTTCCCTGTGGGGTGGGCTGGCTGTGCTGACAGGATGGCTGGGAGTGTTGTCCTGGCAGTTGTTTGGCTAGAAGTCCCAAGAGTGTCCCTGTGCTTCACACAACATAACCCAGGGTGGTGGTTCTTTGTGGGATCTTGTGTTAGGATGGGGGCATTGCATTCTACCAGGTGGGTTCTGTGGAGTTTGTGTTGGGATGTGTGTGAGGGGAGGTGCTTGTTACTATGGTCAGTGCTGCAAGTCCCCCTTCCCACCCAGCCAGCCAGATATCCCACCATGGAACGTGCTTGCATTGCAGGGAGTGTAAGTTGTCTCTCAGGATGTCAGTCAGTGGTGTCCTGCTGTTTGTTGGTGCACAGTTGCCAGCAGGGCATTGTGCTCCCCACAGCAGTAGCCAGTGTCAGCCATCTTGTGAGTCCTTCTCCACTCCCTGTGATGTGCGCATGGTTCATGGTGGTGTTGATGGGACAGTTGTGGGGGGGCAATATGTGTGACTGCGACTCCCATGATGCTATTGGCTACACTGACTTGGCCAGCATACACATAATTCCTTCCTTTGAGTGGTCTTCACTGTGTGTTGGTGTTGTTGTGGTGGCTACATGTGTGGATGTGTTTGTTAGTTCTATTTGTGCCACTGCCTAGCTGTAGTTGTGGTTGTGTTTGTACATGTGTTGGCACAGTTGGATGTGACTTTTTTGATGACATGTGTTGTGTTTATCTGACTGCCATACACATTTTGGGATGATTCTGTTCTAGTTGCTGTGTAATTGTAAAAGCATGGTTTGACCCTCCCCTTGACAGTGATGTGTGTGTTTTGTGGCAGTATATTGTGTACATTTGTTGTGTACTCACCAGGCTCTGGGATGTCCTCTAGTCCATATACGCTCACTGGCGGAAGGATGGCCCGCACCTTCTCCTCCCAGGGCCTGAGGTATATTGGCTTGGCAGGAGGGCCACTGCCGGTGTATTGGCTGTTGATGTAGTCTTTCTTCAGCATGTCCCGTACCCTCCTGCGCACGTCATACCACCTGTTCTGGATGTCGGTCTTTGTGCGCCGACATGGTGATTGTGCGTTCACCCTGTTGATGATCCTCTCCCACATCTTGGTTTTCTGCGACATGGGGGTCTGTTGGACCAGTGTGCCAAACAGCTGTGGCTCCACCCTGAGGATCTCGTCTACCATGACTTCCAATTCACTATCTAGGAACTTGGGATTCTTCTTGGGGGGCATGGTGATGGGTGGTGATGGTGGGTGATGTGTGTGTTGGTGTGCAGGTGAGGGTGTGTGAGTGTGTGTTTTGCTGGGTGTATGTGAGGTAGGTATTTGTTGGTGTGCTGATGGTGTGTGGCTTGTGTGAGGGATGAGCTGTGGGTGTGTGGTTGCTTTCTCTTGGGTGCTGGCAGTGGAATGGCATTTGCAAAGGCTCATGGTAGTGATTTGTGTCCTTTATATAGGTGGAGTTGTGGGTGTGTCTTTGTTCTCTGTCCCCACCCCCCAGTATTTATTGGCTTGGTAATTGCTTGTTTGGCCTTTTTTGGGTGATTTTTCCTTTGTGCTGTTTGTGTATGTTGGAAACGTTCTTGTGACCGAGTCGGACCCTGCATTGGTCTCGTACGGTGTTCTCCGCTTCGTTCACGCTGTGTTTGTGCAGTTTTCTATGCTGCGTACGCGTCGGTCGCGGTGTATTGTGTTGCTTCGGCTCGGTTTTGTATGCGTGTCGGTCGTACGGCTTGTCCTCCGTCCGACTCGCTCGTGGTTTTCGCGCCTTGCATCATACTTTGCTGTTTGGAGTTCACGTGTACGTTTCGGTCGGATTTGTTCCGGGTGCGTGTCGGTCGGTTGGATTCGCGTGTTTTTCCGGCCGGATTGCTGTTTTCCGTGCGGCTCGGTCGGTCGACTTTGTTTCGGTACGTGTCGGTCGGATTTTTCGCGCCTTGCATCGTACTTGGCGTGTCGTGCGCCACGGGTACGTGTCGGTCGGTATTTTTTCCGGATCCGAGTCGGTCGGTGCTTTTTCCGGCCCAAATCGGAATCGACCCCACAGTATAGTGTCCAGATGTTGTACTAGGTCCATCATGGAAAATAATAGCCACTGCTTTAAAAGGTCTTCCTGAAATTGACACTTGACTTGCCACAAACTTTTTTAATTTTGGTTTCCAATTTTCTTTCATCTGATTAGCTGATTTTACTAATTTTGTAAAAGACACTGGGGCATATTAGCAAGAACATGCGAAAAATATCGCAAACCTTGCTTAGCGCGCCTTTTTTTATCGCCGGCGATCGCTGGATATTACCGCGGAAATAACATGCTATTAGCAAGGTTTATCTCCATTGCGATAAAATATCCAACGATAGCGGCGAAACCCAGCTTTAACGCGAGAAATCCAGCGATAAAATCCTATTGCTAAATCTGGGGACTTAACCTTACAATCCACCTCCCATTGACTATTATTGTTAAGTCATGTTTTTATCAGTTCTAAAAAACAAGCGCTAATCGGGGTTAGCGCGCGTTTTTTTATCGCTTCGCGGGTATTGCTAATAGGCAATAGGTATGTAAGCGACTGTTTTCTGTCGCTTTTAGTTGGGAACGCCTCCTTTGCATGTCATTAGCGATAAATATCGCTGACATGCAAAGCGGCACCCAAACCGGTCGCTAACGCCTAAAAGCTGTCACTAACACCTGTTAGCGACAGCTTGCTAATAGGGCGATAAAAATATCGCCGCTTTAGCGGGAAAAAGTCCCGCTAAAGCGGCGATAGAGCCCTTGATAATATGCCCCACTGTTTTGCAATCTGGTATTGTCAAATATATGAATCGTTCAGCGTCTATTTCAATGGTAGAAGAAAATGAACAGTCTTCACATTTATGATCCCATCTGTAACGTAGTCCAAAAAGATTTTCCATTTGTATTCCTTCATCTTCTAATACTACAAGACAAGAACAAACATAAGAAATTCTTGAGCATCTTGTTGTACATTAAGTGTAAATTGTGAAGAACCAGTACATATATCCAAAAGATGCCGTATGTCAGTAGCAGTATGGATTTTAATTTTATCAGTTTTCAACTTTTCAAAAATAAAATGTAACAAAGAACAGAATCTATTTTCTCGATTTTCCATAATTTGATGATGAAGATCTTCTAGAAAAACACGACGTTCACAATTACATTAGCATAGCAGTTGATACCTGAACTATTTTCTAACTGGTATCCTACAATATCATCAACAGTGTCCATTTTCATTTTCTTTACAGCCTCAACATTCTCTTGAATTGTTTTCTTCTTTCCAACCTCACTAGAGTGTTTCTCATATGTTCGTTTCGGACATACTACACGCTTTTCATATATGGGATATTCACTTAAGTTAGGAGCATACAGTCTTCTTAACCGATTATACTCTCTTACACAATTTGCATCTGCACTAACCTTTTTCTCATCAAAATCAATCAAATACAATCCAGATAATGTTCTTACTTGAGACAATGCAATATATGTCATACCCTCTTTAAAAACTGTACTTCCAATGTTTACAAAAGCACTGTCTACACTCAAACCTTGAGATTTATGAATGGTCACCGCATATGCTAAAGAAAGAGGAAACTGTTTTCTACGAACATACAAGTCCTTAACAAGCAAAAAATTAACAGCACAATGTCCAATCTGTTTTACCTCTTCAATCTGATCAAATTTATTCCTCAAGAATTCAATTCCATCTCTGTTTGGATAATTAACAAAATCAACAACTTTTCCCATTGCTCCATTTACTAAACCTTTTTCAACATCCAAATTACGCCGTAAAATTACCCGACAGTTTTCACATACATATAAAGTCTTTTTTAAACCAGCAGTCTTAGATATAGACTTTTCCAAAGTATCCAATTTTGATTTTATGGCTTCCATTTACATTATTTGTTGTTTTTCCAGCTTCAAAAGTTCTTCATTGAATGTAGAACACTCTTGCAGTGTTGGCATTAGGCAAAATATAGACTTCTTTTCTCCAATTTTTTTGTACATTATTTCAGGACCAACATTTTCATTTGGAAACAACTTTGTAAGTAGCCGACTTTGTAAAGCTTTTTTACCATGTTTTGTCAAAACACCAATTCTTATATCTTGAAGAATGTTTCCATAATGTTCATCACTTGCTTGTCGCATATTCTTAATAAGTTCTTTATATTCAAAATGAGACCAAATGTTGACATTTCCAATACTTCCCTAGTGTCTTCATGGACAAGTGTTTTAAAAACTGGTTGCCCTTTTACAGAAGTAAGTTGTAGTAGGTCGCCGAATACAATTACATGTTTTCCTCCAAATAAAACATCATAATCTGTTTTTAAAATCTGCTGCATTCTTAAATGTACAAAGGCAAGCATTAAGTTTGAGACCATGCTCACCTCATCAATGATCAGAAGTTTCATTTTCTTTAGTACTCTTGAAACTTCATAACAAGCTTCTCCAGATAGCTTGTGATATTCCAACTTATTTTCATGTTCAACTGGTTACATGAGTAAACGATGTAATGTAATCCCTTTAATGTTGCGTGCTGCTAACCCAGTTGGAGCGGTTACAACACAAGATAAATGTGATTCAGTGGTTTTCTGTAGATAACTGGTCAAAACTTTAATTAAGAAACTTTTTCCTGTACCAGCTTGACCACTGATATACATTTGAATAGGTTTAAATGATGTGCAGTTGCATTCTTTTTTTCATAAAGTAAACCATGGTCTATCTTTTGTGTAATTTGCTGATATATTTCTTTCTGTTCAATATTTAGTTGTTCTTCCAAGTTTCCCAACTCCATAATATCCTGTTTTGCGTGTTGCATTGCCGTTTCTACTTCACTCATGGCTAGTGCTGCTCCATTTTCAAGAATTGGTTCTCCTAGTGGATCTTGACTTAGTAGAGAAGAACTTCGACTATATTGAGAACTGCCTCTAGTAATTTCAGCTGCAATAGTAGTTTCTTGTTCAATCTCTTCATTCAACATTTTGTAGATAATTTGAAAAAACTGTGCATTCAATGCTATCTTTACATGAATTAAAAGAATCTTCATAGCACTCAAAATCTCCAAGTAATTCCATTTCAGTAGGCCAAGGCTTGAAGAGTTGCAGAAGTGCTAAATAGAAAAATTCCCTTTTATCTGCAGTATCACACCTGAGTTTCCTGTGATTAATAAGATTTCTTTTTTTCATCCAATTACTGCATATTTTTCTTCATTTATATTTTCTGTAACATTTCTCTTAAAGCTGTAATATTGCAGTACTTCATAGAGACATATGTTTTCCAGATGTGGACTTCTTTTAGGATAGTACATATCCAACATGTTTGTTTTAACAATATCTGTACTTTCTGGTTCATTTAATGCTAAGTATTCAATTTCTTGTACAGATTTCAATACTCGATTTCGTGTTGCAGCAAGACCTAGACTTACCCAAATGATTCCTCTTGACTTTGAATATAAACTTGCAGATGTCGAACATTCGTAGGATCCACTCTCTCGATGGGAAAGCATCTTCAAGCTAAAGCTGTACAATTTGTTACTAAGAGTCTTCTCTTGTGAAATTTCTTCCCACATTTCTTTCAACTCCGTCTTTTCAGATTTTGTTATGTATGACGTAATATAGCGAGCAACAGCAATCGAATTATCTGCAACATACTGGATATCCATATTTGCATTCCACATCGTCAAAATCTCTGGATTGTAATCATTAATATATTTTGAATGTTCACTTCTTTTTATATTGTAAGTATTCTTTGGAGATTTTCGAGTTATAGTATGCCTCACCGCTGACCTGAAACTGTTGACTCTTCCTTTGGAAATTACTGGACGTGGGAATCCAAAACAACATTTTGTATAAACTTTTTCCTTTGACTTGTATTTCCGTTGACAATATTTCCCACATCGATGAGTTTGAAACCATAAAACTTGGGGGCATATTAGCAAGGGCTGGCGATATAATTATCGCCGCTTTAGCGTCCGTTTTTGGGCGAAAAGCGGCGATAATTATATCGCAATATCATCAAGGACACGCTAGCGCGTGTTTCCTTGATGTAGAGCCCGTTTTTTCACAGCCTCGCCTCGCATCGCTAATGAGATGCAAAGAAGGCGTGGCTGTGAAAACAACACATGTTAATATCGTGAAGGCAGCTTTGCGATATTAACAAGGAGGTGCAGCGATAAAAAAAATCGCGCTTACCTCAGCTTTAACTCAGGAATTTAACGTCTGTTAAATTCCTGACTAAGGCATACTTTTAATGGGAGATGGATTATGCTGATACGACCACAGGGTCGTATCAGCAATAGTTATCGCTAGCTTCAATGGAACATCGCTGGAAAACCAGTGATGTTCCATTGAAAACACCGCTATCGCTGAAATATTATCGCCATAGCGCTATGCGTTGTAAATATAGCGTTATCATGGCGATAATATTCAGCGATAGGCAGCGATAATATTTCTATCGCTATGTACGGCCAGCGATAATTATCGCTGGCCGTTGATAATATGCCCCTTGTTGTCTTAAGGTATTTTCTTCTCCTGTTTTTGGAATACCACATGTAACATAGGGGCATATTAGCAAGGGCAGTATCGCCGCTTTAGCGGCACTTTTTGCCGCTAAAGCAGTGATATTTTTATCGCCCTATCAGCAAGCTGTCGCTAACGGCAGTTAGCGACAGTTTACGGGCATTAGCGCCCGTTTTTTTACCGCTTTGCATGTCAGCGATATTTATCGCTAATGACATGCAAAGTGGGCGTTCCTCACTAAAAATACACGCAGACAGTCGCAAACACAACTTCCCACTATTAGCAAGGCCCGGGAAGCGATAAAAAATGTCGCGCTAACCCCGATTAGCGCTGGAATTTAACGCCTGGTAGAAACCTGACTTACCCATTATAGTCAATGGGAGGTGGATTCTACTGTTAAGACCTCACCTGCCTATTAGCGAGTTTTTCGTTAGCGATAGGAAAATCATCGGCGGAAATCTCGCGTTAATGCTGGGAATCGGCGCTATTGCTGGATTTCTATCGCATTGGAGATAAAACGTTGCTAATAGCGCGTTATCTCCGCAAACGAATCCAGCGATAGCCGGCGATAAAAAAAAACACGCTAAGTGCGGTTTGCGATATTTATCGCACGTTGTTGCTAATATGCCCCATAGTCTTCAATGAAGGATAAAACAGTCTCATCAGAATCCATTCCAAATTTAGGTGCATCTTTGATCCATAATAGCATATGTTTATGAGAAGCACCTCTGGCTTGGTACTCCTTTCTCCAAAAGAAATCAATAACTTCTCCAAGAGGTGTTTTTTTTAATTGCAGATAAAAGACATCATAGCTTGAAACCTATGGTTAAAATATCTGCACACATTTACAGGATCCAAGGAACACAGGGGCATATTAGCAAGACTGGCGATAAAATTATCGCCGCTTTAGCGGCAGGAAACTGCCGCTAAAACGGCGATAATGGGCTTGCTAATAAGCGTTATAGAATTCCAATAGAAGCCCAGGTTAGATGTCCTGCACATCTAACCTGGGCTTCTATTGGAATTCTATAACGCATATTAGCAAGCCCATTATTGCCGTTTTAGCGGCAGTTTCCTGCCGCTAAAACGGCGATAATTTTAACGTGGGTCTTGCTAATATGCCCCACAGTTCTACGGCTGTCTTGAGTTCAATGTTTTTAATATTTGAATTTGCTTCTCGTAGAAATTCAAGTAAATCGTCCCATGCGTATTCAGCACAGCTTAGCGTAACAAACCATGTAGGGGTTCCTAAGTTCCATAACATACATTTAAGTTCTCCGTGATGACGATACCAATACTCATTAGTACCACGTTGACACGCCATCAAATTAATCAGTTGAGATTCTAAATGATCCTCTCTTTGTTGTACTTTGTCCATGGATTCCTTTGCAGAAACATGTTGAAGATAAACTCCTATTTTTAATATGTGGTTCACTGCATATGAAAGTCCAGACAAGTTACTTTCAAACAAAAGATGAAATATATATGGAATACAGGGGCATATTAGCAAGACCGGCGATAAAATTATCGCCGCTTTAGCGGCAGGAAACTGCCGCTAAAACGGCGATAAAGGGCTTGCTAATATGCGTTATGGAATTCAATAGAAGCCCAGGTTAGATGTCCTGCACATCTAACCTGGGCTTCTATTGGAATTCTATAACGCATATTAGCAAGCCCATTATCGCCGCTTTAGCGGCAGTTTCCTGCCGCTAAAACGGCGATAATTTTACCGCCGGTCTTGCTAATATGCCCCTAAGTGTCGAAATCTTGGATCTTCTGAGTGCAATCTTGTTGTACGATATTCTGAAGCTGGAATCTGCACGGGTCCTTCATCATATCGTCCACCTTTTCCAGTGGGGAACAGCTGTGGAAAACAACGGGCTTCTAAACTTCTTTCCCAAATACTCATAGGAGTTCCTTTTGCTTTCTTCATTTGGAATAATTCAATAGTATTTCCAATCACTTCCTTTGAATGTAAAGGATGTACACTATAATGTTCGTAAATTTCTTCACTCCTGGGGATGTCTACTTTTTCGATTTGGCCAGTTGAAACTTCGCTATCTTCTTCTAAAACTAGTTCTTGTTCTTCCAGATATACATTTTTGTAATAAAAATTGTTTTTTTATGAGATATAACGTTGCCTTTTGAACTTTGCTGACATCTACTAACTCTTGCCATATTTTCCGACTCTTTGTTGGAACACTGTTAACTAGAAAAACTACAGGTTCAGTTTCCTCTCTCTCTACACCAATAGTTTCAATATTTTTCTTTAAATCTAAAGGTAAATACACAACTCTTCCTTTTAATCCTCATTGTAAATCTGATGGAGGCAGCTTACCTGTTTTAGGCTCCATATGAACAATAGCCTGAAACGGGTGCACAGATTGAATCAGAATGGACTCATACATATTTAAATCTACCAGTTCTGCAGGAATAGCTACCAACTCTAGGTTATTATGTACAGCTCTAGCTGGCATTTTGTTCTCTTCTAATTTGCTGTAACAATATTTACAAATACGTTGATCAATACCCAACTCAAAAAGACCTTCCACCAACAAATAAGCACCAAATTCTGGCCACTTATCATTGTTTTCCTTTTCACTTTTTAAATACAGATCAACATTCCTAGTTTGATTTCTATAGTGAGTACGTCGACAACAAATACAAACATAGTTTGGTTTTTCAGAACATATTACCTTAAACTTTGTAATTTCTTCTACAAACTTCTCAGTAGTACTATCTTCCTCCTCCTCTACAACACCTACACTTATCAAACTCTCACTTTGTCTACACTCTTCTTCAGTACTAAAGAAACAAAACTTAATATCATCACAAACTTTTTTTAACCCCTTCGCTGCTAGGCCTTTTCCCCTCCTGTGCTAAGCCTTTTTTTGGCTATTTGGGGTAGTTCGCGCTTAGGCCCCTGTAACTTTTTGACCACATAACGTATCCACGCCAAATTTGCGTCCTTTTTTTCCAACATCATGGGGATTCTAAAGTTACCCAGGGTTTGTGGATTCCCCTGGAGGGGACCCAGAAATTAGCCAAAATACAGCTAAATTTTGTTTTTTTGGGGACAAATGCGAAAAAAGGGCTACAGATGAAAGCGTCTGGTTTTTTCCCTGCAAATGGCATAAAAAAAGGGGTTGTGGTGCTGAAATCACCATCTTCCCAGCTTTCAGGGACAAGCAGACTTTTGTCAGAAAACCAAAAATTTTTGCACAGTTTTGGCATTTTTCTGGGACATAGTCTATTTTTGCTATTTTTTGTGCTTTCAACCTCCTTCCAGTTAATGGTAGAAATGGGTATGAAAGAAATAATGGATCCTGGAAAGCTATACATTTCTGAAAAGTAGACAAAATTCTGAATTCAGCAAGGGGTCATTTGTGTAGATCCTTCAAGTTTTCTTTCTAGAAACAAACAGTTAAATAAAGGAAAAATTGAAAATTAGTTGAAAAATCAGCCATTTGTGTCAACGTTTTCACCTGTAACTTCTTCTAATTATGACAGCTATTTGAAAGCAATATACCGTTACATCCGCTGGACCTTTATGGTTGTGGCGATATATAGAACTTGTAGGTTCACCAAGAACCCGACGAACCCAGAGCCAATAACTGAGCAGCGTCTTGCAATGGTTTTTTATTATGTACCGGGTATATAGCAATTATTCTGGAAACATTTATACATGGAAAAATCGGTATGAAAGACACCTATGTATTTCTGAAATGGGAACAAAATATAGAGTTTATAAATAGTAGACATTTGCACTTTTCCGAAATTGGGAGTACCCATACTAGCATGAGAATTATAGGACATTTTTCAAAATGACTTCTTTTTTACACATTGTCTTTCATTTGGAAGGCAGAAATGCATCAAAAGTCAATAGATAATAACAGTTGCTCTACAATTTTGTGTTACCCTAAGTCTCCCGATAAAAATGGTACCTCACTTGTGTGGGTAGGCCTAGTGCCTGCGACAGGAAACGGCCCAAAACGCAATGTGGACACAATACATTTTCACAGTGAAAAATTACCCTTTTTTTGCAAAGTGCCTAGCTGTAGTTTTTGAACCCTAGCTCTGCCGGCACCTAGGGAAACCTAGCAAACCTATACAGTTTTGAAAACTAGACACCCAGGGGAATCCAGGATGGGGTGACTTGACTGGCTCTCACCTGGTTCTGTTAACCAGAATCCCTTGCAAACCTAAAATATTGTAAAAAAAAACAAATTTTCCTCACTTTTCTGTGGTGGAAAGTTCTGGAATCTGCATGGATCCACAAAATTCCACCCACCCCGCGTTCCCCAAAGTCTTTCGAGAAAAACGGTACCTCACTTGTGTGGGTAGGCCTAGTGCCCGCAACAGGAAACGGCCCAAAACGCAACATGGACACACCACATTTTCACAGTGAAAAATAACCCTTTTTTGCAAAGTGCCTAGCTGTAGTTTTTGAACCCTAGCTCTGCCGGCACCTAGGGAAACCTAGCAAACCTATACATTTTTGAAATCTAGACACCCAGGGGAATCCAGGATGGGGTGACTTGACTGGCTCTCACTAGGTTCTGTTACCCAGAATCCCTTACAAACCTAAAAAAGTGTAAACAAAAAACACATTTTCCTCGCTTTTCTGTGGTGGAAAGTTCTGGAATCTGCATGGATCCACAAAATTCCACCCACCCCGCGTTCCCCAAAGTCTTCTGAGAAAAATGGCACCTCACTTGTGTGGGTAGGCCTAATGCCCGCGACAGGAAACGACGCAAAACGCAACGTGGACACACCCCAATTTCACTGTGAAAAATGACCCTTTTTTTGAAAAGTGCTTAGCTGTAGTTTTTTAACCCTAGCTCTGCTGGCACCTAGGGAAACCTACCAAACCCACACATTTCTGAAAAGTAGACACATGGGAGATTCCAGGGAGGTATGGCTTGCGTGGATCCCCCAATGTTTTCTTACCCAGAATCCCCCAGAAACCTGAAATATTGCTGAAAAAATCACTTTTTTCACACATTATTGTGTGGGAAAGTTGTGGCATCACCGGGCTGACACAAATTTCCTACCACCCAGCATTGCCCCAGGTCTCCCGATAAAAATGGTGCCTCACTCGGGTGGGAGGCCCAAGTACCCGCGACAGGCAAGGGCCCAAAACGTATTGAGGCGACATCAAAAATGCCTATCACAAAACGACCTGGTTTTGCAAGGGGGGTCCCATGACTTTGTGGCCCGGGGCTCGGCGGCCACCTAGGGAAACCTTGCAAACCCACACATTTCTGAAAAGAAGACACCTAGGGGATTCCAGGGAGGTATGGCTTGCGTGGATCCACCAACGTTTTCTTACCCAGAATCCCCTGCAAACCTGAAATTTTGCTGAAAAAAAATCACTTTTTTCACACATTTTTGTGTGGGAAAGTTGTGGCATCACCAGGCAGACACAAATTTCCTATCACCCAGCGTTCCCCCAGGTCTCCCGATAAAAATGGTGCCTCACTCGGGTGGGAGGCCCAAGTACGCGCAACAGGCAAGGGCCCAAAACATATTGAGGCAACATCAAAAATGCCTATCACAAAACGACCTGGTTTTGCAAGGGGGTCCCATGACTTTTTGGCCCGGGGCTCGGCGGCCACCTAGCGAAACCTAGCAAACCCACACATTTCTGATAAGTAGACACCCGGGGGATTCCAGGGAGGTATGGCTTGCGTGGATCCACCAACGTTTTCTTACCCAGAATCCCCTGCAAACCTGAAATTTTGCTGAAAAATCACTTTTTTCACACATTTTTGTGTGGGAAAGTTGTGGCATCACCAGGCTGACACAAATTTCCTATCACCTAGCGTTCTCCAGGTCTCCCTATAAAAATGGTGCCTCACTCGGGTGGGAGGCCCAAGTACGCGCGACAGGCAAGGGCCCAAAACGTATTGAGGCGACATCAAAAATGCATATCACAAAACGACCTGGTTTTGCAAGGGGGTCCCATGACTTTTGGCCTGGGCTCGGCGGCCACCTAGCAAAACCTAGCAAACCCACACATTTCTGATAAGTAGACACCCGGGGATTCCAGGAGGTATGGCTTGCGTGGATCCACCAACGTTTTCTTACCCAGAATCCCTGCAAACCTGAACTTTTGCTGAAAAAATCACTTTTTCACACATTTTGTGTGGGAAAGTTGTGGCATCACCAGGCTGACACAAATTTCCTATCACCCAGCGTTCCCCAGGTCTCCCTATAAAAATGGTGCCTCACTCGGGTGGGAGGCCCAAGTACGCGCGACAGGCAAGGGCCCAAAACGTATTGAGGCGACATCAAAAATGCATATCACAAAACGACCTGGTTTTGCAAGGGGGTCCCATGACTTTTGGCCCGGGGCTCGTGGCCACCTAGGAAACCTAGCAAACCCACACATTTCTGAAAAGTAGACACCTGGGGATTCCAGGGAGGTGTGGCTTGCGTGGATCTCCAACGTTTTCTTACCCAGAATCCCCTGCAAACCTGAAATTTTGCTGAAAAAATCACTTTTTTCACACATTTTTGTGTGGGAAAGTTGTGGCATCACCGGGATGACACAAATTTCCTACCACCCAGCGTTCCCCAGGTCTCCCGATAGAAATGGTGCCTCACTCGGGTGGGAGGCCCAAGTACCCGTGACAGGCACGGGCCCAAAACATTTTGTGATAGGCAATTTCAATGTTGCCTCAATAAGTTTTGGGCCCATGCCTGTTGCGGGTACTTGGGCCTCCCACCCAAGTGAGGCACCATTTGTATCGGGAGACCTGGGGAACGCTGGGTGGTAGGAAATTTGTGTCAGCCCGGTGATGCCACAACTTTCCTACACAAAAATGTGTGAAAAAGTGACTTTTGCAGCAAAATTTAAGGTTTCTGGGGGATTCTGGGTAAGAAAACGTTGGGGGATCCATGCAAGCCATACCTCCCTGGAATCCCCCGGGTGTCTTTTTTTCAGAAATGTGTGGGTTTGGTAGGTTTCCCTAGGTGGCCGCCGAGCCCCGGGCCAAAGAGTCAATGGACCCCCCTTGCAAAACCAGGTCGTTTTCTGATAGGCAATTTTGATGTTGCCTCAATACGTTTTGGGCTCTTGCCTGTCACGGGTACTTGGGCCTCCCACCCGAGTGATGCACCGTTTTTATCGGGAGACCTGGGGAACGCTGGGTGGTAGGAAATTTGTGTTAGCCCGGTGATGCCACAACTTTCCCACACAAAAATGTGTGAAAAAGTGATTTTGTTCTGTAAAATTTCAGGTTTCTGGGGGATTCTGGGTAAGAAAACGTTGGTGGATCCACGCAAGCCATACCTCCCTGGAATCCCCCGGGTGTCTAGTTTTCAGAAACGTGTGGGTTTGGTAGGTTTCCCTAGGTGGCCGCCGAGCCCCGGGCCAAAAGTCATGGGACCCCTTGCAAAACCAGGTCGTCTTCTGATAGGCAATTTTGATGTCGCCTCAATACGTTTTGGGCCCTTGCCTGTCGCGGGTACTTGCCCCACCCACACGTGTGAGGTACCATTTTTATCGGGAGACCAGGGGGAGCAGAAATGCTGTAATGGTGGCGGGGATGTGGGCATTGGCGTGCCCACTTCGGGCAGCCCCCACCCTAAAAAAAATTGCCCAAAAAAATCCCTGGCGTCAAATGGGCTTTCTGCCGCCCCGGGGGTGGGGGAAGATTGGGGGCTACTGCCCCCATCTACCCCCCGGGGGGGCAGAAAGACTGTTATGGTGGCAAGGGCGTGGGGGCATTGGCGTGCCCATTTTGGGCAGCCCCCACCCTAATAATTGCACACAAAAAAATCCCTGGCGTTTAGTGGGCTTTCTGCCCCCCCAGGGGGGCAGATTGGGGTCTACAGCCCCCATATGCCTCCCAGGGGGGGCAGAAAGGCTGTAATGGTGGCGGCGGGGTGGGGGCATTGGCGTGCCCGTTTTGGGCAGCCCCCACCCTAAAAAAAAAAATTGCACAAAAAAAAATCCCTGGCGTTTAGTGGGCTTTCTGCCCCACCGGGGGGCCAGATTGGGGGCTACAGCCCCCATCTGCCCCCAGGGTGGGGCAGAAAGGCTGTAATCGTGACGGGGGTGGGGGCATTGGCGTGCCCATTTTGGGCAGCCCCCACCCTAAAATAAATGCACCAAATAAAAATCCCTGGTGTCTAGTGGGCTTTCTGCCCTTCCGGGGGGGCAGATTGGGGGCTACTGCTCCCATCTGCCCCCCAGGGGGGCAGAAAGACTGAACAGTCACAATTTTTGGGGGGGGAGCAAAAGCCCTTGCCCAAGGGGCCGCTCCCCCTCCCTGGTGCCTTAGTGGGTGGATCCCTGCTTGGGGATCGCCCTCCTGGGGCGATCCCCAAGCAGGGATCCACTGGGAGGGGTACCATTGGAAAGGGAGATTCTCCCTTTCCAATGATACCTCTCCCGTCTTTCTACGTGCTCAGGGGGCTGAGATAGCCCCTGAGCACGTAGAAAGTGAAACTGAAATGAGCCTAAAGGCTCATTTTAGTTTTGTTTTCAGTGAAATGAAGTCAGCGCGACGTGCGCGCTGATCTTCATTTCACTGAAAGGGAGGGGGCCTCGGGAACTGGGAAGCTCTTCCCCAGCTCCCGAGGCTGTGGGGAGAAAAGGAAAACCCTCTGCAGCAGAGGGATTTCGTGCCCCTGGCCTCATGACGGAATGGTTCCGTCATGAGCACAGGGGCACCGATGCTCATGACGGAACCATTCCGTCATGAGCATCGAAGGGGTTAAACCTGATTCTGACCCATGCAAAAGAGCAGTGTTTATTTCACTTAAAAATAATGCAGGACTTTTTACATAGTACAATCTTCTTACTAACTTCTGCATTGCAGAGTGATGTACTGCTAACATTCTCAAATGATGAAAAACACTTTGACACACTTTTCTAGAAAGACAAGCAAGAGAATGACCTTGCAAGCCAGTATTATTTCTCACTTTACAAGGATCAAGTCCTTGCAACATCTTAATCTTTTGTTTAATACTTTTTTTAATATACCGTCGAAAGACATTTAGTAAAATATCAATAGACTCCTGTCGTATACTACAATTACTATTACAATCCCAAGTATACACAGGAGCTTGTGAACATCTCCCTTGAACTTCTTCAGCTATCACTTCTTCCACATTTCTTTTTCAATTGCACAACTGTTCTTCACTTCATAAGCACGACCACTGGTATCAAATGCGTGAACTAATGTATTGTTTTGAAAATAGCTCTCTTCATTTAAAAAAGGTTCTGAACTAGAAGTGTGCTTCCATTCACCCCAAATTATTTTACAAAAGTTAGTTCTATTAATCAGTCTTTTCCTTTTCCTTTTGTCCTTCATAGAATGCATTGGTTTATCCAATGTTCGCATTCTTTTCAAAACTAATATAAACAATCTTCTTATTAAGTCAAAAGCCTTTTCAACTATACTTTCAATCTGTTCTTTCTTCTTGAAAAATGCACATTTTTTTATATTTCTTGCAATCTTTCAATAAATTTTGTAGTACTCTACTTTTATACATTTGTTTCCTAATATCATGATATTGTTTTATCCCTCTTTCAACATAGATTGTTTTCTCTGAACCTGATTTTCCATTTATTTGTCCTTTTTTCATTTCATTCTTCTTCGTTCTACAACTATTGTTTCTATTTTCGGCATTTTCAAAATTCTTTCTAGTTCTTAAAAGTCTTTTTACAAATTCTTTAGTTTTCTTACCAGAAGACTTTTTTTCAATGTCACATGTTGTACTTCATCTAATTTCTGCTTTTGTTTCTCCTTTAAATAGTGCTGTTTTTTTTTGCTGTCTTTTCTTTTAGATTTTCTTGCCATAGTAAATATTTCTTAATAATAATGGAGAATATCTAAATAAAAAATAAAAAAAAATAATAATTTAATATTACTAAAATAATTATATACAAATATTCTTATCTATTACTAAAGAAACACCTTCCATTTAAAAGGTACGAATAAATGCATATATGTTTTTCGAAATATGGTGACACTTACATCTGAGACATGTTATAGACTTTTTTTTATATTTGCCTAGGCCCAACACTTTTAGCATTACTAGAATAGTAAAGGAGAATGACAAAAGTGACGTTTAAGTCATATTAGAAAAGGACTTCAACAGAGGTGCAGAAAGAAGCAAGAACACTGGGAACACTGCAGTAAGAAACAATAGAGGTACAGAACAAGGGAAGAGATAAGTAGAAAACAAAAAAAGGATGGAGAAAGAGGCAAAAGGGGTACAGTACAAAGTAAAAGAAGTGCAGAAAGAGGCAAGTGACATGCAAAAAGAGGCTAGAGAGGTGCAGAAAGAGGCAATAGGGGTTCAGAAATGTGCAAAGTGCAAAAGAGTAGCAGATAGAAGTAAGAGCACTGCAAAAAGAACCATCAGAGGTGCTGAAAGAGGCACAAAGGGTGCACAAAGAAGCAAGAGAAGTACAGAAAGAAGCAACAGAGGTACAAAAAGAGGCAAGAGTGGTACAGAAAGAGGGAAGAGAGGTGTAGAAAGAATCAGGAAAGTTGCACAAAGAAGGAAGAGGGGGGCAGAAAAAGGCAAGAGGGGTCCAGAAAGAAGCAAGTGAGGTGCAGAAAGAGGCGGGCACAAAGAAGAAAGAGCAGTGCAGAAAGAACCAACAGAGGTGCAAAAAGAGGCAAGAGGGGTGCATAAAAAGGTAGGAGGGGTGCACAACTCTCTTATATGAGATGTGTGTTGGCGAGGGGTGGGGGATTGGTCCCTTGTATTCAAGCATGGAACTGAAAGTGGATACATACCTCCCTGTGGTGTGCGAGGGTAGTTCCTCTGTGAGTTAGAGTGTGGGGAGGTTGCAATCTGGGGGTTGAAATGGTGGTTTCTCTCTGGCTTAGAGTATGGGTAAGCAGCTCCCTGGGGAGTGGGAGGTTGGTTCCCCTGTGACTTAGAGTGTGGGTAAGCAGGCCCCTTAGGTGTTAGAGTGTGGTTCCTCCGTGACTTATTGTGAGGGTAGGCTGCTCCATGGATGTGAGAGGGTAGTTCATCTGTTCCTTAAAGTTCGGGTAAGCAACACTTTTGGGTGTAAGAGGTCGGATTCTCATGACAGAGTATGCGTAAGCAGCTCCTGGGGGTGTACGAGAGTGGTTCACCTGTGACTCAGAGTGTGGGTAGGGCGCTTCCTCAGCTGTGGGAGGATGGGTCTGCTGTGACTCAAGGTGTGGGTAGGCAGCTCCTGGGGGTGTAAGAGGCTGGTTCCTCTGTGACTTAAAGTGTAGGTAGACAACTCCTAGGGGTGTAAGAGAGTGATTGGGTGATTTTATAAGTCCATGGGTACTTTTTAAAAGATTGCAAGACTACTAAGACCGTGACTTGGAATGGCTCAATAAATTCTCCATCAGAAAAGTCAGAAATCAGATATCTTGGTGTAAAAATAATCAAGGATCTGGATAAATTAGCTCTCTTTAATTTTAAGATAATTCATTTGGAAACCAAGATACTTTTAGAGTCATGGATGCATTTGCCTTTGTCAATCTTGGGCAGAGTAAATTTGATCAAGATGATTATCCTCCCTAAATTTACTTTTATTTTTAACACCTTACCATTACATTTTAAAACTGAATGGTTCCAAAAAGTAGCTCAAAGTTGATTTGAGCGATTTCATATGGAAAAACAAGGCTGTGAGAACAGCTTGGAAAAAACTGCGTAAAAAGAAAATGGATGGGGGATTGCCTTACCGGATTTTAAATTGTATCACTGGGCTTTTTTTCTCAAAAATACTAGACATCTTCTAATGGACAATACACAAAATATGCCCCCTCATTTACGGGTTTTAAGAAAGAATCTCCCGGATGAAGGAAACTCCTTTCTATTTAAATATGGTCACCCCAAATTCTTAAAAAAAATCAAGTTCAAGGTGTTACTAGCAGCCTGTAAGGTATGGGTGCAAGTCAAGCGAATTTTAGGAATACCTTACTATAGTTGTAAGGCCCCGATCTGGAATTCACCAGGCACCCCTGAGTGTATTTTAGATGCTTTAGCTCTACCTTTATTAATGGCGGGTCTGACAAAATGGGGGAGCTAAACGATCAAAGCTCTCTGATATCATGGAGCACACTGGCATTAAAAACAAACTTTACACTATCAAGATTTAAATACTTTCAATTGACAAGATGGTCCCAAAATGAATCGCAAATTGGGTTGGAGACAGAATGGGAGGGAGAGCTTGTTAAAGACCTAGCCTTTGCGAAGGAAGTATCTAAATGGTACTGGATATTGGTGGAAACAGAGGACAACACTTTACCAGCGCCATAGGAGATATGGAGAACGGACATGCCGGACTCGGATATACAAAGTCTATGGCAAGTATCAAGTGCTACACTTTGGTCCACTGTCAGACCTGCACCGTTGAGAAGAAACCATCTTTTTACTCTATACAGAGCTTATTGGTCTCCGAAGAAGCTATCTGAGATGGGTAGAAGCAAGAGAAGACAATGCCCTAAATGCATGCTGGAAAATGCGGATGATGTTCACCTGCTATGGCAATGTCCGGTAATCCAAATCTTCTGGCACGAGGTGGGTGAGTTTGCCTCTAGAACACTTGGGGTCAATATACAGGTAAGTCTTGAATTGGTTTTATTTGGAATCACACCTAGAGGTGATACAAATTATATGGTGAACAAATCCTTGGCACATCTGTTATTTGTATTGATAGTTACGGCACGCAGAGAAATCTGCACGAAATGGGTAGTCCAGCCTGCACCGTCACTAAGAGAGTGGATTGTATATGTTAGGAACACCTGCCGGGCCGACTGCATAAGGGAGTCAGCTAAAAGAAAAACGATGTGGGACCCAATATGGGCGACCTTGAAAGAAAATATCTAAGGGGAGTTTCCTACCCGGGGAATATAATTGAGATGCCACCTAACAGGTCCGATGATTAAGGCATATCTAAACTATGTTGGAGAATGGTGAGACTGTATATATCTGCAGATATATAGTTGGAAAAAGGCTATACAGATCTTGTGGACGAAGCTTCCCGGTTTGCCTACGCACAGCTTCAGATCTTGGGCCAGTGCCATGTATGAGGACAAAAAAAAGACTACTGGGGTAGTGTCTAAGTGATTACACGAGTGCCTGGGTAATTCCTTCACAGTATGACTACTGGCTTAGTGATTACATAATTACAAGGGTAGTAGCTCCGTGATTGAAATAGTACAATGGTAGTAGGTGGGTGATTATATAACTGCATGAGTAGTGGCTACATGATTGAAAGAGTATATGGGTAATACCTTGGTGATTGCATGAGTGCAAAGGTAGTGCCTAGATGATTGCATAAGGCAGCAGTAATGCCTAACTGATTACAGCAGTGCATATGTTCTGCCTGCATCATTGGAAGACTGCATGGGTAGTACTTGGGTGTTTTTCTAACTGCATGAGTGTTGGGCCTAGCCAAATCTAAAGCAGCACACTATTACATGATTCAACCATAAGGCTCTCCTTATTGTTAAAAGCGTGCACACATATGTCTCTACCTTTTCAAATCATCATCAAATCTAAAAGAAATATGTATACAATATTTCTGGAATATAGAGAAACCTAGAAACTGACACATGTAATAGCTCTGCGTCAGTGATTGCAGAACTCCATGAGTAGTGCTTAGCTGATTCTATAAGTGCAAGGGTAGTCACTGAGTAACTTTACAAGAAGATGGATAGTGACTAGCTAATTGCATTACTGCACACATAAACATTAAGTGCATGGATAAGTCTAAAAATAGCACCTGAAGGCATAGATGAGTCATGGAGTAGTACCTATGTGAATAGATGACTGCAACAGTAGGGCCTGGGTGATTCTATGACTGCAACGGTAGAGTGTAGGTTATTACATGACTGCATAGGTACAGCCTGCATGACTGCATGACTGTAGGGGTACTACATAACTACTGCCTTGCTAATTCCATGAGTGCACACATAAATATTAAGTGCATGGATAAGTCAAAACATAGCACCTGAAGGCATAGATGAGTCATGGAGTAGAACCTCCGTGAATAGATGACTGCAACAGTAGGGCCTGGGTGATTCTATGACTGCAACGGTAGAGTGTGGGTTATTACATGACTGCATACGTACAGCCTGCTTGACTGCATGACTGTAGTGGTACTAGATAACTACTGCCTCACTGATTGTATGAGTGCATAGGTAGTGCCTAGATGATTGCATAAGTGCAGCAGTAATGCCTGACTGATTACAGCAGTGCATATGTTCTGCCTGCATCATTGGAAGACTGCATGGGTAGTACTTGGGTGTTTTTCTTACTGCATGAGTGTTGGGCCTAGCCAAATCTAAAGCAGCATACTGTTACATGATTCAACCATAAGTTTCTCCTTATTGTTAAAAGCGTGCACACATACGTCTCTACCTTTTCAAATCATCATCAAATCTAAGAGAAATAGGTATACAATATTTCTGGAATATAGAGAAACCTAGAAACTGACACATGTAATAGCTCTGCATCAGTGATTGCAGAACTCCATGAGTAGTGCTTAGCTGATTCTATAAGTGCAAGGGTAGTCACTGACTAACTTTACAAGAGGATGGAAAGTGACTAGCTAATTGCATTACTGCACACATAAACATTAAGTGCATGGATAAGTCTAAAAATAGCACCTGAAGGCATAGATGAGTCATGGAGTAGTACCTCCGTGAATAGATGACTGCAACAGTAGGGCCTGGGTGATTCTATGACTGCAACGGTAGAGTGTAGGTTATTACATGACTGCATAGGTACAGCCTGCATGACTGCATGACTGTAGGGGTACTACATAACTACTGCCTTGCTAATTCCATGAGTGCACACATAAACATTAAGTGCATGGATAAGTCTAAAAATAACACCTAAAGACACAGCTGACTCATGGAGTAGTACCTACATGAATAGATGACTGCAACAGTAGGGCCTGGATGATTCTATGACTGTAAGGGTAGAGTGTGTGTTATTACATGACTGCATAAGTACAGCCTGCATCACTGCATTACTGTAGGGGTTGTACATAACTAGTGCCTGCGTGATTGTATATTTGCAGGGGTAATATCTAGAGGATTACTGGAATATTTAAAAAGTGAGTGGGAGATTTTCAAACTGCATGAGTACAGACTGGGTGATTACAGGACTACTGAGATACAAAGTGAGTGGATAAAAGAGAGCAAAA
Organism: Calotriton arnoldi; assembly: GCA_963921515.1. NCBI lineage: Eukaryota > Metazoa > Chordata > Amphibia > Caudata > Salamandridae > Calotriton > Calotriton arnoldi. The sequence continues at coordinate 96,135 of CAWUFW010012218.1, read as the reverse complement.
GCAGTGCCTGGGTGATTTCATAACAGATTGACTACAGGCTGGGTGATTACATGAGTACAAGGGTAGTATCTCTGTGATATAAGGACTGCAACAGTAGTGCCTGGGTTAATATGTAAGTGCATGAGTAGTAGCTACATGATTGAAACAGTGCATGGGTAATATCTTGCTGATTGTATGAGTGCATAGATAGTATCTAGAAGATTGTATCAGTGCAGCACTCATTCCTCAAAGATTACAGCACTGCATATGTAGTGTCTCCATCATTGGAAGACTGCATGACAACTACTCGGGTGTTTTTATAACTGCATGAGTCTTGGGCCTAGCTAAATATAAAGCAGCAGACTATTACATAACTGAACTATAAGTCTCTCCATATTGTTACAAGCACACATACATATGACTCTACCTTACATCATCATATCTAAAAGAAATATGTATACAATATTTCTGGAATAAACTGAAACTTACTAACTAATACATGTATTAGATCTGCTTGAGTGATTGCGTAACTCCATGGGTACTGCTTGGGAGATTATATTTGTGCAAGAGTAGTCACTGGGTAATTGCAGGAGAAGATTACAAGTGACTGGCTAATTGCACGAGTGCAGATATAGACATTGAGAGCACAAATAAGTGTATAAATAGCAACTGAAAGCATAGATGAGTCATTACGTGCTGCCTAGATGAATAGATGAGTGCAATAGTACAAATTGCATGATTCTATGACTGCAAGAGTAGTGTATAGGTTATTACATGAGTGCATACATACAGGCTGCATGATTACATGACTGTAGGGGTAGCACATAAGTACTGCCTGACTGATTGCATGACTACAGGGGTAATATCTGGTGGATTACTGGAGTAGATAGCAAGTGAGTGGGTGATTTTATAAGTTTATGAGTACTGCCTGGGAGATTACTGAACTACTATGACATTGCCTGAGTGATCACAGGAGTGCAAAGGCTAGTGACTGGGTGATTTTAAAAGTACATGAGTACTGGTTGGATGATTACATAACTACAAGAAAAATCTCTATGTGATTCAAAGAGTGCAAGGATAGTGTATGGGTGATTGAAGCACTGTACAGCAAATACATTGGTGATTCCACTAGTATAAGGGAAACATCTAGGGGATTAAAGAAGTACATAGATAACACTTGTGTGATTCCATGACTACAGAGGTAACATCTGGGGATTTACATGACTACATAGGAAATGACTGGGTGATTTTATAAGTGAATGTGTACTTTTTGGCTGACTGAGGTACAATCTACCCAAACACAAATAAGGAATACTTCACATATCTTTAGTAAAAGTCTCACCATATTACTATAACCATACATAAATAAATCAGTATCATAACACTATGCAAACCTTAAAAATTCAAAGAACAAACTTACAATTGCAACCAAACATCTAAAACTATGCGGCATCTTTCAACTATACCTTTCTACAGACTAGAAGAAAGAAGCCTAATTAATAATACCTTATGTGAGCATCTTTCAAACCACACTTTTGTGCTGCATGTTCACCATTCTACTAGTACACACACTCGACACCCTACCACATAAAAAACAACAACAGCTCTTTGTTATACATCATGCACCTTAAAATGTATAAGACATATGAAAATACAGATACAAGTAGAAACATACTAGAGACAGAAGTCCATGCACACCTTAAAACTTGACAGACTTTGCCTCCAAAGTTAAAGCAACAGCTACAATTAAGCGGTATACTACAAATATACATATCCACACACTAAAACAAACTACCATAATCACTAATCCATCTTCCAAAATACACATATTACTATACAGTATCTTTTTCAAACAACATTTAAGTAGGGGTGGGCGGTAAATTCCGTTCGGCTCGCAGAATTTGCGAAATTTTGGCAATTCCGTGTTCCGCGCAGAACGCAGAATTGCTGAAAATTCCGCAATCCGCTGTGGAACGGAATTCGTGGGTATGGTGATGGTGAGTACAGTAGAGGTATTGCACAAAACGGTGGCATCTTCTTGGATAAATATGCAGGGCAGGATTCATTCTGGCACGATGCTCCTGTCACAAAAATTAAACCTCAACAGGAAGCACTTACAGATATAAATAAAGCAGGTGCCCGAGTTGAAGCTCAAATTCTGTAACGCATTAATCCGCCAACAAATTCATGAGCGAGGTTGTGACTAAGCAGATGTGCTTTCTCCCCATTTCCACCCAGAAATGTTAGCTGTAATTCTTGATGGTGCTCGTTGCATCCTTCATTTTCTCAAGCGCAATCCTCGTGTAGAATTCGTGAGGCAGGCGAGGAGGGGCTGCTGCTATTGGGCCGGCTGCAGCGGGGGCTCACCAAGACATATGCTTTCCTTATTTGTGAGAAGAGGAGGAAATCTACTTTCAAGAATCCAGACCATGGTGCATGTTTTGAGGAAAATAATGACAACGAAATAGACACCATCCCAGAGGACACACTTTCAACAGTGAATGCACAACACTCAAAAATAGAACAGCAAAATTGCAGTTTTCTCTGTTTTTATTAGCCAAAGCTGTTTGTGGTGGTTTAGTTGTAAATATCAGAGTGAGGAGGCATGGTGTAGCTACATAAGTAAAACACTGCACTGTTAGCTTTCATTTAAAACAACAGACACCTTGCCGGGCCACTCTCTCACTCACTGACGGTGCTCCCAGCCAGAGCCCTCACGCGCACACCTGCACGCGGCAGCTCGTTTATTCCGCGTTATGGAGTCTGCTGTGAGAGCCAAAGGCGGCAACACCCGGCTGAGCACGTCCGCGGAATACATGGGCCATACAGTAATTGAGAAATGGCCAGTCCATTTTTCCTAGGGGCAGGCTCCAGCCACGGTTAACCATTAAACGAAATAATTGAATTTGAAAGGAAATCTATTAACTTTCTCTAACTTGCTGCGCCATTTGCAAAGACTGGGGTCAACAAAGCGCTTCACAGATTAACGGTTTTGTAACACAACTATTTCCATTTATGTTTCCTGTACCGATACATACTCGGAGATTTCGAGAACCCGCGGCCACGGCAGGACGTTCCATCTCAGAGAAGTAAACAACCGTGTGCGAACACAGGTGCAGGTTATTTTATTATGCGTAAGCTCGCGGGGCTCTTCGCTTTCTGACTGGTTGTAGTTTGTGATATTCCTAGAAGGTGCGAGGAGGACTTGGCTGGCCGCCACGTAAGATTCACTAAAGTTCCCAGTTTACCAGTGGTTATCCTCCTCTCTACAGCATCGAGGACAAGCGGTGTAGCTGAGCCCTTCCACTCAGAGGAGAAAGCATTGAAATGCGAGTACTGGAGATAATTCTTCTTATCCTTTACGCAGCTGCGGTGTAGGAAAGGCACTATACATTTACCCAACGAGGTAGCACTTACTGATTAGCCAGTAGAAAGTACTTCAGTTGAGTAGGGGTATTACACAAAACGGTGGCATCTTCTTGGATAAATATACAGAGCAGGATTCATTCTGGCAAGATGCTCCTGTCACAAAAATTAAACCTCAACGGGCGGAACAAGAAATTTCGCGAGCACGCGGAATTCCGCGTGCTCGTGGAGATTTTTTGCCTTTTCGCAGAACTTTCCGTAGCGTGACTACGCAAATTCCGCCCACCCCTACTTTTAAGTTCAATAAAACAAACTACAATACACATCTCTACATTTAATAATATATTTAAAACATCAGTTTTTGAATACATTTAAAAATGTAAAAATAAATCTAATACATAATACACCTCACAAAATGTATAGCTCACCTTCCAAATAGATTTGTTGAATTTAAAATATCACAAAGTCTTAAAGGATTTTCTTTAGCACACAATCAATATAATGCACCAGTCTCAGCAAGGTAAAACCAGTAAGGGCAAAGTTTCCCTCTCTTTCTCCACACAAATACATGTAAGTAACAAATCACATTCCTTCCTAGATTATTTCAAATTGTAAAACACATTTCTATTGGTTAGACATATTAACCCTTAGCAATTGACTTCTAAAAGTGCTCAAACTGCTTCTAGATTTTTTAAGAAGTCGGGACTCCACCGTGCACCAACGCGATGGAGCCGCGAATTCAACGGGAGTTCAAAAATATATTACAAATAAATTTGCCACTATTATTTAATAACACACCACTTCTAAAGATAGTACTGACTTGGGAAATGTCACTGTAATAACATATTACTTACATATAAATTACAAATTCACATTTTAAATCCACAGTTAAGTTTCAACCCTACCCCCATTCTGCTTAATGCCAGTTTCCATAGTAACAGTTCATGGAACACTCAACTTAACTGACAGGTCACAAGTTCACCATATTTTCAAGTTCACCACACAATGTTGCAAATGCAAACAGCAGGTGTGGTTGACTTTGCAAAATATGATCTTATCCTTTCTATTGTACCTTTCAAACATTTTTTACTAACCAATAAGAAACATGCTTTTAAAAAAGTAAAATGCACCCGATTTTTGAATGTATAATGTTCTTAAACAGCCAATCAATTCTCTACTTTTTAAAAAACAGCATTTTGTCCACGATTTTACATACCTCTCATTCTACCAACTGACTACCTCAGCTACAGACATCTTTTCATTACTTCCAGACATCCCTTCAAGATGCTTACAGTGTGCATTGTTGGGCACAGCTATGTTTTCTTGTGCAAAAGGTAATGCTGAACGCATAGGTATTGACAAAGACCTAGCTTTGCAAAATGTGGACATTAAATGGATTGAGCAGAGAGGATTAAAGTGGCACCAATTGATGCCTTTGGTTAAAACCTCTTTGCATCTCCAACCCCCTGACCTCATGATTGTGCACTGTGGTGGCAATGACCTAGGCACATTGACTAGGGTAGGTCTGGAAATGCTAATGAAGGACACCTTTGCACAATTGATGTTGCTTTTACCTCAAACTGTCTTTGTATTCTCTTAAATATGCCAAAGACAGAAATGGAAGTGGTCAAATCAATTCTGTCCACAGATTGAGAAAGCTAGAAAAAATGTCAATAAAGCTGTTTCTGCTTATCTCAGAGACCATAGGATGGGCTCCATATATAACAACAATCTACGTTTTGATATAGATGGCATCTACAGGAGTGATGGAGTACACTTCACAGATCAGGGAAACAGAGTCTTTCTCAACAACCTAAAGCTCTGCATCGGCACTTACTTGTAGCTACAACAAACTCAGAATGAAAACAAGGGCTCTTTTTAGCCACCCTATAAATGAATACTGATTATAAAAAAAAATTACACATACAATTTTTTTTATTTTTTGGGGGGATTTGCGAACCCAGCGTGAATTCACAAAACAAAAGCACAAACTCTATGCACTACAACACAACACACCTTTCAACTTTAACTATTATTTTTTAAGTTTATATATTTTTAACAACTCTATCAATTGTAATCTTGTCATTAACTTCAATCACAGTACCTTTTTAAAACAACTTCACAAATACAACACTACCTTCTACATTATATACTACTTAATTATTTATTTAAGGTAGATTTGCGACTCCATCGCAATTACACGGGGGGCTGCGCTGAGAGCCGCGCTGGAGTCACAACTCCAAACTCGAAAAAAAAAAACTATCCCCTTTAATTATTTTGTATTTGCCCCGGGGACCCCATCCCCTGGTGCCTCTTCTTTTAAAAAAATTAATTAGATATGGGGGCCGTGTGTCCCCCTCCTGAGCCACTTCTGGCCCCGGGGACCCCATCCCCCGGGTCCGGCCCTAAGCAATGGGGACCGTGGGGGAGCCCTAATGCCCCCACGGTCCCACCGGCTCCCCGCCTCCTGCGGGAGCCGGCATTGCTTTTGGGCAGGGGGAACTGATGACATGCAGCTCCCCTTGCCCAAAAGCAATTCTGCTTTGCTTCGTTCAAGCGAGAGCAGGTTTCCTACTCTCGCTTCAATGAAGCAAAGCAGAGTTTGCTATGACAGGTCGGGAGCCGTGCTCCCGCCCTGTCTTAGCAAACGGCAATGTCCAGGGGTTGGGCACCCCCGGACATTGCAGGAGCCGGCCATGGGGGGTGGTGGTCCCCAGGGCCAACAAGGGCTCCATGAGGGGGGTCTAGCGGCCCCCTCCCTAAATTTGATTAGCCCCGGGGAGGTGGTGGTCCCCGGGGCTTCGGGGGCCCACGAGGCCCCTCCTTCTAATTAATGAATGCCCCGGGGATGTTGCAGTCCCCGGGGCAATGTGGGGGGGTTATGACCACCCCATGCATTTAATCAACAAGCCCTAGGGAGGTGGCGGTCCCCGGGGCTGCGGGGGCCCCTGCGAGCCGCCACAAATAAATTACTTATTGCTCCCGGGACCTGGCCAACCCCGGGGCTTATAAAAAACAAAGCGCGAGACACTGCGCTTCGTTTTTTTTTATTTTCTCGTCCGGATTCATGCACCCAACTTCGGACGTTTTAAAAAAAAAATTGTTTTTTTTGGGCTTGGGGGTCCTTGTGGGACCCACTGACCAGACCTAGCGGGTCAGGGTCTTTCTACCCTGCCCCCTTTTCTTATTTTGCAACCTTTTTTCCCCCCTTTTTCTTGTGACTCAGTTACTGAGTCACAAGATGGCTGCCAACACTTCCTGGTTTGGAGTGTTGGCAGCCAATCAAAAGTCAGCTCGTGCTCGAGAGGAGTCGCGACTCCTCGGTGCTCAGATATCAGTATTTTTCTTTTTTGAATTTCTCAGGAAATACTGAACGGATTTACACCATTTAAACAAAAGAGTGCTTTCTGGACCAAAAGCTAAATTTTTGCCAAATTTGGAGAAATTCCGTTCAGCAGTTCGGGCTGTAGCCGTGTCTAAAGTTTCTATGGAAATTAACATGGGGAAAACGTGTTTTGGGACCCCTTTTTATCGGCCTCAGCTTGACGAATCACCCCGAAACTTTCATGACAGGAGCTGACCGTAGCGGGCCATTAGTTTTGAAAATTTCGCGAAGATTCGTCAACCGGCGCCAAAGTTATTGGCAAATCAAAAACGCTTTTCCTATGGAACCTAGGTCCTAACTATAACTACCTACTGGCGACCGCCAGTAGGTAATATAGATTACCTACTGGAGGTCACCACCTCCCCGGGGCTATGTTTATAATTTGCGGGAGGGCACACGGCCCTCCCGCAGCCCCGGGGACCACCACCCCCGGGGTTTGTTTAATTTGTGTGGGGCCTCCAAGGGCCCCCCAAGCCCCGGGGACCGCCACCCCCGGGGCTTTTCTCAAATATTCGCGGGGGCAGAGGGGCCCCCTGCAGCCCCGGGGACCGCCACCCCCCGGGGCTTCCTTTTTTCATTAATTAAACCTGTGGGGGGGGCTCGAGCCCCCCCACATGCCCCGGGGACCGCACTAATCATGTAAATTTGGGGGTCCGTTACGGACCCCAGAGACCCGGGGACCACCACCTCCCCGGGGCTGTGCACTAGTTGGGAAGGGGGCCGCGCGGTCCCCCTCCAGGAGCCCTTGTTGGCCCTGGGGACAGCCACCCCCAGGGCCGGCTCCTGCAGTGTCCCGGGGTGCCCACCCCCGTGACACTGCTGTTTGCTATGACAGGGCGAGAGCTGTGTGGCTCCCGCCCTGTCATAGCAAACTTGCTTTGGATTTTGGAAGCGAGAGCAGGGAAACCTGCTCACTCTTCCAAAATCCAAAGCCCATTGCTTTTCCACACGGGGAGCTGCAGGTTAACAGCTCCTCGTGTGGAAAAGCAATGCCAGCTCCCGCAGGAGGCGGAGAGCCGGCAGGGACCATGGGGGCATTGGGGCTCCCCCCACAGTCCCCAATGGACAGGCCAGGCTCCGGGGGATGGGGTCCCCGGGGCAAATGTAAATTATTGAAAGTGGACGGTTTAAAAAAAAAAAAATTGGAGTCGCGACCCTAGGGCGGCGCTCAGTGCGGCCCCCTGGTGTGAACGCGGGGGGTGCGCGGCTCCCAGTGCGGCCCCCTGGTGTGAATGCGAGGGGTGTCCGGCGCTCAGTGCGCCCCCCCTAGTGTGAACGTGAGGGGTGCGTGGCTCCCAGCGCGGCGTCTGGTGTGAACTCGAGGGGTGCGCGGTGCTCAGTGTGGCCCCCTAGTGTGAACGCGATGGGTGCGCAGCTCTAAGTCACGCTGGGTGCGCGACTCCTAGCAAAAATAATTAAGATTTTTTTACATAAAACTAGGTTATATGTTGGGTTATTGGGTGGCTCTAAAAAGAGCCCTTGTGTTTATTATGAGTTTCTTGCAGCTACATGTAAGTGCGGATGCAAAGCTTTAGGTTGTTGAGAAACACTCTGTTCCCTTCATCAGTGAAGTGTACTCCGTCACTTCTGTAGATGCCCTCCATATGGAAACGTAGATTGTTGTTATATGTGGAGCCCATTCTATGGTCTCTGAGGTAAGCAGAAACAGCTTTATTGACATTTTTTCTAGCTTTTTCAATCTGTGGACAAAATTGATTGGACCACTTCCATTTCTGTCTTTGGCATATGTTAGAGTATACAAAGGCAGTTTGGGGGAAAAGCAACATCAATTCTGCAAAGGTGTCCTTCATTAGCATTTCCAGACGTACCCCAGTCAATGTGCCTAGGTCATTGCCACCACAGTGCACAATCATGAGGTCAGGGGGTTGGAGATGCAAAAAGGTTTTAACCAAAGGCATCAATTGGTGCCACTTTAATCCTCTCTGTCCAATCCATTTAATGTCTACATTTTGCAAAGGTAGGTCTTTGTCAATACCTCTGCTTTCAGCATACCTTTTGCACCAGAATACATAGCTGTGCCCAAGAATCCACACTGAAAGCATCTTGAAGGGATCTCTGTAGGTAATGAAAAGATGTCTGTAGCTGAGGTAGTCAGTTGGTAGAATGAGAGATATCTAAAATGGTGGAGAAGATGCTGTTTTTAAGAAAGTAGAGATTTGATTGGCTGTTTAAGAAGATTATACATTCAAAAATAGGGTGCATTTTACTTTGTTTAAAAAGCATGTTTCTTATTGGTTAGTAAAAAATGTTTTGAATGGTACCGCAGAAAGGATAAGGGCATGTTTTGCAAAAGCAACCACACTTGCTGTTCTTATTTGCAACATTCTGTGGTGAACTTGTGACCTGACAGTTAAGTTGAATGTTGCATGAGCTGTTGCTATGGAAACTGGCATTAAGCAGAAGGGGTGAAGAAGTCAGTTGAAAAGTGCTATTATGTATGACCAATTGGAAATGTGTTTTTCAATTTGAAAATCTCTGGGAAGCAATGTGATTTGTTGCTTATGTGTATTTGTATGGCAAAATAGAGGGAAATCTTGCCATTACTGGTTTTACTTTGGAGAGTCTGGTGATCTATATTCACTGTGTGTAAAAGAAAATCCTGTGTGAGTGTGTGAGATGTTTCATTCAACAGATTTATTTAAACGGTGAGTTATATATTTTTGAGGTTTATTTTAGGGGTGGGCGGAATTGGCGTAGTCGCGCTACGCAAAGCTCCGCGAAACGGTAAAAAATCTCCGCGAGCACGCAGAGTTCCGTGAACACGCGGAATTGCTTGGTCCTCCCGTTCGCGATGCTTTTTTCCTGTTTGCGTGCTCGGGGGGAAATTTCTCGCGAACACGCATTTTGAAAGCGCGAACAAGCAAAAAATTCCGCGAAGCCGCGGATCGCGGATTTTTGGGCAATTCCGCGTTCTCCGCGGAACGCGAAATTACCCAAATTCCGCGAGCGGAACAGAATTTGCCGCGCAGGCCTAGTTTATTTAAAATAGATTTGACATTATTCTAAAACTGTGCTGTTTGAAATATATTATTAAATGTAGAGATGTATATTGGGATTATTTTTATTGTACTTGAAGTTTGTTTAAAAAACAGTTTGTACAGTAATATATATATTTTTAAGTCTGTTCAAAGGTATAGCTGAATGATGCTTCTTATTTTAAGATAGTTGGTTGAACATGCACTACAAATGTGTATTTTCAAAGATGTTCATATAAGGTGTAGTTTATTAGGCATCATTTTGCTTCTTTCTACAAAGGTATAGTTTAATGATACTGCATAATTATAGATAATTTGGTAAAATGTAGCACAACTGTGCTGTTTGAAAGATGATCATATAAAGTGTTAATAATTAAGTTTCTGTTATTAGTTTGACAGAAGGTAAATTTAAATGATGCCATATGTTTTAAGATAGAATGGTGAAATAAGGTGTTGTTAATTATGCTTCTTTGTGAAGTTTGAGCTAAGGTATAGTTGAATGATGCCACATAATTTTAGATATAATGCTGAAGATGTATAATAAAAGTGTGGTTTTTGAAATGCTCCTAAAAGGTGTTGTTTATTAGTCTTCTTCCTTAAGTCTGTTGAGAGGTATAGTTTGATGATGTTGCATATTTCTAGATTTAATGGTCAAGATGTAGCTCAAAAGTTAGCCACCACATTTTACTCTTTCTGCTATGTTGTAGTTATCTACTTAACTAGATAGTATGTCATGACTCATGTATGTGTTCAGATGGTATTTATATATTTGTATGTATATTTACTGAATTATTGAGAGGTGCTTGACTGAATACAGGAGTGCAAAGGTAGTGAATATGTGATTTTATAAGTACATGAGAAATGATTTACTGACTCTATATTGTGCAATCACCCAGTTAGTATGCAAGCACTACCCATGCATTCATGCAATGACTCCTGCACTAGCCATTCAGTCCCCTAACCACCTACACAGTACTGATTTACTCCTCCAATTACTCAGGTAGTGCCCATGCAGTCCAGCAATTACACTGTCACTCTCTGTGCACTCCTCTAATCATCCAGCCAGTACCATGTCCGTATCTAATCAATGCGCCAAAACCCAAGCACTTATAAATTCACCATGCTGTCAACTTGCAGAACTCTAAGTATCCAGTCACTATCCATGTACTTGTACAATGACTCAGGCATTAAGACATGCAGTGCTACAATGAAATGTGCACTATCCATGCTGTCCCCTAACCACCTTCACAGTACTGATTCACTCCTCCAATTACCCAGGTAATACCCATGCAGTCCAGCAATCACACTGTCACTCTCTGTGCACTCCTCTAATCATCCAGCCAGTACCATGTCCTTATCTTATCACTGCGCCAAAAACCAAGCACTTATAAATTCACCATCCTGTCAACTTGCAGCACTCTAAATATCCAGTCACTATCCATGTACTTGTACAATGACTCAGGCATTAAGACATGTAGTGCTACAATCAAATGTGCACTATCCATGCAGTCCCCTAACCACCTACACAGTACTGATTCACTCCTCCAATTACCCAGGTAGTACCCATGCAGTCCAGCAATCACACTGTCACTCTCTGTGCACTCCTCTAATCATCCAGCCAGTACCATGTCCTTATCTAATCACTGCGCCAAAACCCAATCACTTATAAATTCACCATGCTGTCAACTTGCAGCACTCTAAGTATCCTGTCACTATCCATGTACTTGTACAATGACTCAGGCATTAAGACATGCAGTGCTACAATGAAATGTGCACTATCCATGCTGTCCCCTAACCACCTTCTCAGTACTGATTCACTCCTCCAATTACCCAGGTAGTACCCATGCAGTCCAACAATCACACTGTCACTCTCCGTCAACTCCTCCAATCATCCAGCCAGTACCATGTCCTTATCTAATCACTGCGCCAAAACCCAAGCACTTATAAATTCACCATGGTGTCAACTTGCAGCACTCTAAGTATCCAGTCACTATCCATGTACTTGTACAATGACTCAGGCATTAAGACATGCAGTGCTACAATGAAATGTGCACTATCCATGCTGTCCACTAACCACCTTCACAGTACTGATTCACTCCTCCAGTTACCCAGGTAGTACCCATGCAGTCCAGCAATCACGCTGTCACTCTCCGTGCACTCCTCTAATCATCCAGCCAGTACCATGTCCTTATCTTATCACTGCACCAAAAACCAAGCACTTATAAATTCACCATGCTGTCAACTTGCAGCACTCTAAGTATCCAGTCACTATTCATGTACTTGTACAATGACTTAGGCATTTAGACATGCAGTGCTACAATCAAATGTGCACTATCCATGCAGTCCCCTAACCACCTACACAGTACTTATTCACTCCTCCAATTACCCAGGTAGTACCCATGCAGTCCAGCAATCACACTGTCACAATCTGTGCACTCCTCTAATCATCCAGCCAGTACCATGTCCTTATCTAATCACTGCGCCAAAACCCAAGCACTTATAAATTCACCATGCTGTCAACTCGCAGCACTCTAAGTATCCAGTCACTATCCATGTACTTGTACAATGACTCAGGCATTAAGACATGCAGTGCTACAATGAAATGTGCACTATCCATGCTGTCCACTAACCACCTACACAGTACTGATTCACTCCTCCAATTACCCAGGTAGTACCCATGCAGTCCCGCAATCACGCTGTCACTCTCTGTGCACTTCTCTAATCATCCAGCCAGTACCATGTCCTTATCTAATCACTGCGCCAAAACCCAAGCACTTATAAATTCACCATGCTGTCAACTTGCAGCACTCTAAGTATCCAGTCACTAACCATGTGCTTGTACAATGACTCAGGCATTAAGACATGCAGTGCTACAATGAAATGTGCACTATCCATGCTGTCCACTAACCACCTTCACAGTACTGATTCACTCCTCCAATTACCCAGGTAGTACCCATGCAGTCCAGCAATCACACTGTCACTCTCTGTGCACTCCTCTAATCATCCAGCCAGTACCATGTCCTTATCTTATCACTGCGCCAAAAACCAAGCACTTATAAATTCACCATACTGTCAACTTGCAGCACTCTAAGTATCCAGTCACTATCCATGTACTTGTACAATGACTCAGGCATTAAGACATGCAGTGCTACAATGAAATGTGCACTATCCATGCTGTCCCCTAACCACCTTCACAGTACCGATTCACTCCTCCAATTACCCAGGTAGTACCCATGCAGTCCAGCAATCACACTGTCACTCTCTGTGCACTCCTCTAATCATCCAGCCAGTACCATATCCTTATCTAATCACTGCGCCACAACCCAAGCACTTATAAATTCACCATGCTGTCAACTTGCAGCACTCTAAGTATCCAGTCACTATCCATGTACTTGTACAATGACTCAGGCATTTAGACATGCAGTGCTACAATTAAATGTTCACTATCCATGCTGTCCCCTTACCACCTTCACAGTACTGATTCACTCCTCCAATTACCCAGGTAGTACCCATGCAGTCCAGCAATCACACTGTCACTCTCTGTGCACTCCTCTAATCATCCAGCCAGTACCATGTCCTTATCTAATCACTGCGCCAAAACCCAAGCACTTATAAATTCACCATGCTGTCAACTTGCAGCACTCTAAGTATCCAGTCACTATCCATGTACTTGTACAATGACTCAGGCATTAAGACATGCAGAGCTACAATGAAATGTGTACTATCCATGCTGTCCCCTAACCACCTAAACAGTACTGATTCACTCCTCCAATTACCCAGGTAGTACCCATGTAGTCCAGCAATCACACTGTCACTGTCTGTGCACTCCTCTAATCATCCAGCCAGTACCATGTCCTTATCTTATCACTGCGCCTAAAATCAAGCACTTATAAATTCACCATCCTGTCAACTTGCAGCACTTTAAATATCCAGTCACTATCCATGTACTTGTACAATGACTCAGGCATTAAGACATGTAGTGCTACAATCAAATGTGCACTATCCATGCAGTCCCCTAACCACCTACACAGTACTGATTCACTCCTCCAATTACCCAGGTAGTACCCATGCAGTCCAGCAATCACACTGTCACTCTCTGTGCACTCCTCTAATCATCCAGCCAGTACCATGTCCTTATCTAATCACTGCGCCATAACCCAAGCACTTATAAATTTACCATACTGTCAACTTGCAGCACTCCAAGTATCCAGTTACTATCCATGTACTTGTATAATGACTCAGGCATTAAGACATGCAGTGCTACAATCAAATGCGCACTATCCATGCTGTCCCCTAACCACCTTCACAGTACATATTCACTCCTCCAATTACCCAGGTAGGACCCATGCAGTCCAGCAATCACACTGTCACTCTCCGTCCACTCCTCCAATCATCCAGCCAGTACCATGCCTTATCTAATCAGTGCCCCAAAACCAAAGCACTTATAAATTCACCATGCTGTCAACTTGCAGCACTCTAAGTATCCAGTCACTATCCATGTACTTGTACAATGACTCAGGCATTAAGACATGCAGTGCTACAATGAAATGTGCTCTATCCATCCTGTCCCCTAACCACCTACACAGTACTGATTCACTCCTCCAATTACCCAGGTAGTACCCATGCAGTCCAGCAATCACACTGTCACTCCCCGTGCACTCCTGCAATCACCCAGCCAGTACCATGTACTTATCCAATCACTCCGTCAATACACAAGCACTTGCAAATTCATCATGCACTCTCTTTGCAGTACTCTAATAATCAAGTTAAATAGGCACTACTCATGCAGTCATACAATCACCCATGCACTACCCATGCTCTGTTTGAACCAATCAACATCTACAGATATAGTGATGCAATCACCCACGCATTAGCATGCAGTTATTTCTCTTTTTTTAACCAGATAAGGTAGTTCTGAAAATAACTTTTTTTTCTTCTTTTTTTTGGTTTTATAAATTTTTTGTATTTTTTAAACTATTTTGTCTATTTTTTGGTGTTTTTTTCAAAAACAGGAAAAACAAAAGAACGCAGGGGCATATTAGCAAGCGATTTATCGCCGCTTTAGCGGCACTTTTTGCCGCTAATGCGGCGATAAATCTATCGCCCTATCAGCAAGCTGTCGCTAACAGCAGTTAGCGACAACTTTCTGACGAAGGCGATCGGTTTGGGTGCTGCTTTGCATGTCAGCGATGTTTATCGCTAATGACATGCAAAGTAGGCGTTCCCGACCAACATACCCTGTAAACAGACGCTAACAGGCCTATCACCTATTAGCAAGGAGTCCCTGACCCCGGTTAGCGACGTTAAAGTCACGCTAACCGGGGCCATCGCCATTTTTTTATCACCTGCTATTTTCCTGACTTAGCCATACATTACATGGGGGGTGGATTATGCTGATACGACCACAGGGTCGTATCAGCAAGGTTTTCCACCTCCCCCATGCAACATCGCTGGTTTTGTCGTGATGTTGGCCCTTCCCTCCCGCTATCGCTGGAATATTTATCGCCATAGCACTAAATGTCGCTAATACATCGTTAGCGTGGCAATATATTCCAGCGATAGCCGGCGATAAAATAAATCACGCTAAGCAGGGTTAGCGATGATTATCGCCTCTTTTTGCTAATATGCCCCGCAGTTTGAACTTTGCAGTACTCTAATAATCAAGTTAAATAGGCACTACTCATGCAGTCATACAATCACCCATGCACTACCCATGCACTGTTTGAATCAATCACCATCTACAGATATACTCATGCAATCACCCACGCATTAGCATGCAGTTATTTCTCTTTTTTAACCAGAAAAGGTAGTTCTGAAAAGAACTCTTTTTTTGTTCTTTTTTGGTTTTATAATTTTTTGTATTTTTTTAACTATTTTGTATATTTTTTTGTTTTTTTCAAAAACCGGAAAAACAAAAGAACTAAGTTTGAACTTTGGCAATTAAACAGTCATTGCAAAAAAAATAAAAAATTAACAGTGGTGATTTCTTGCTGCAGAAACCACAGCATCTACGGATTGCTCCCCATAGCAAACCACAGTGTTGCACTTTACGCAAAGTTGTTTAAGATTGGCAAATTCTGGACGAATGTCCGGACCTCGAGATGAGGAGCTTGAGGCTCCTGAAGTACTAGTACCAGCTCCCTGGTCATGCCGATGCATTTGTTCTTGCACACGTCGTAGTTGTTCCCGTGCCAATGGTCGAGGGTGAATTGTCTGCAGATGTTTGAACATGCTAGATGTTCCGCAGGAGTATTTCTTATCACTCCCCCTCGAGAGTACTCTTGGACAAAGAGTACAGCTGACCTTTCGCGCATTCACTTTTTTTTCACCAGGTGGAATCGTGAAAAATGTCCACACGATGCTTTCCTTCTTCTTCTTCAATGGAATATCGGATTCTTCTTCTTCCGAAGGAATATCCAGCACAGGAGTAGAAGAAGCCTTTTCAATGTGAAAAGGAAAACACCAAAGAAATATACAAGAAAGCTAAAAAAACACAGCAGGTGTGTCTCCTGGCATGATGTATGAAGAATGAGAAAAATGGGTGTGGTCCTCATACTTCTAGAATGGAAAACCTTATGAACCAATGAAATGCTTTCTTTTAAAGTCACATGGGAGTCGCACACCCAGGACGCACCCAACGCGCACCAGACATGACTTCGCGAAAGTATATTTAACAGTAATATAACTTTATTGCAATTAGAAATATATCATTTTCATAATTAGTTTACATAATCTCTTGGTCTAATATACATATTTAACTAGTATACATATAGTTTTCAACATAAAAACATTTTTCACGGAAGTCGCGCACTGAGCGCGACCGCACACGTTCATTACATTACGCAGGGCGGGGAACCGCGCACCCGTCGCTAACCAAACGTGGCTCCTTCTCGACTTTTCCAATATGGCAGCTTGAATTCGTGCATCCACCGTGATAGGTACACAATGGGTACGCGACTCCAATATTTTTTGAAAAAAAAATATACATATATGTTAAAAGACATAGGACATTACATAATTAAATTAAAATAAAAAAATAAAAGAAAATAATTATAGAATATTACAGTTACAAAATAGCTTTTTTTAAAAAAACTTGTAATTTTCAGAAAAATATAAACGGTTGTATAAATATTAAATTAAAAAAATTAGCATTTAAAAAACCCTAGAAATTCACTGAAAAATCTATAGGTTTCAGGCCCGTTATAGTTAGAAATTAGCATTTAAAAAACCTTAGAAATTCACTGAAAAAACCATATGTTTCAGGGACGTTATAGTTAGAAATTAGCATTTAAAAAACCCTAGAAATTCACTGAAAAAACCATAGGTTTCAGGCCCGTTATAGACTTATAGTTAGAAATTAGCATTTAAAAAAACTTGGAAATTCACTGAAAAACCTTAGGTTTCAGGGACGTTATAGTTAGAAATTAGCATTTAAAAAACCTTAGAAATTCACTGAAAAAAACCATAGGTTTCAGGGACGTTATAGTTAGTTGGACATTTCAATCCTACAAAACCATAGAAATTTCACCGTTATAGTTAGTTCACCTAACTATAACTCGCGTCCCCGCAATGCACTGCTGATGACGTCACATATTACATCATTCATGACATGGTCAGTGACATCACTGATAACATCACTGATGACATCTCAAATGACATCACTGATGACATCACTGATGACATCATCCATGTGATAATCTGATGCACCTCCTCACACCCTAATATAAACTTTGATACACCTACTTCAAAATACAGAATCTTATTTTCGAAACCATAGACACACCAATACCACTTACTACATATCTACTCACTGGTTCTTAGGACTACACACACATCTACTCATTCACCCATACAATCACTCAAACATGCAGTCACACATCAATACAACATCATATACACTCATACACCTACATAGACACTCACACACCAGTACTCATCCAGAGTTACTCACACACCTAGTCAGTCTTGCAAAGAATCAATCACACTTCCATTTACTGACCTATACAGTTATACACACAACAGATCACTTATTCAAACAGAAACAAATGCATAATTACTCTCTTATACAATCACTGATACAAGTACACACTCATCTATATAGCCACTCTCACAATCACTGACTCTCACATATAGTCATTTATATACTCCAACTCTCACATAAACTGCCTTTTACATATGTAGTTACTTGGACATGTACCACTGAGACATCCATTCACTCAGTAACACACCCATACACACACTCACCCACCCATGCAGCTGTTTCCACATGCACTCTTGAACCCATACAGCTAGTGAATCAATCACTCAAACATGTATGCAGAGAGTCACACAACTACCACGCACCCACTCACACACTCAGGCACCCATACAAATACTCTGGCAACCAATGAATAACCCATATAGACACTCATGTAGCTACTAAACAACCCATGCAGCAGCTTATACCACAGCAGACAGACTGATACAGACATTCACACAGTTTAGTCACTAACCCATGCATTCAATAAGACACATGTAATAACTCACTTAAACAGTCAGTGACGCACCTACTAAATTCTCCATCCAGACACATATACACCCACTCATTCTTCAATACACCTTGGCATATATATAATACATATTTAAACTTTATAGAAACACACATTCACTGGATGATGTCATCAGTGATGTCATCAGTGATGTCACTGACCATGTCATGAATGATGTAATATGTGACGTCATCAGCAGTGCATTGCGGGGGTGCGAGTTATAGATAGGTGAACTAACTATAACGGCGAAATTTCTATGGTTTTGTAGGAGTGAAATGTTCAACTAACTATAATGTCCCTGAAACCTATGGTTTTTTCAGTGAATATATATATATATATATATATATATATATATTCACTGAAAAAACCATAGGTCATGGTCAGTGACATCACTCATGACATCACTGATGATATCTCAAATGACATCACTGATGACATCATCCAGTGACTGTGTGTTTCTGTAAAGTTTAAATATGTATTATATATATGCCAAGGTGTATTGAATGAGTGGGTGTATAAGTGTCCTTGTGGGACCCCCTGAGCAGGCCTAGGGGGGTCACAGTTTTCTACCCTGCCCCCTTTTCTTGTTTTCATATTTATTTCACCTTTTTTCTTGTGACTCGGTTACTGAGTCACAAGATGGCTGCCAACACTTCCTGCTTTGGAGTGTTGGCAGCCAATCACAGTGAAGCTCGGGGTCGGGAGGGTTCGCGAACCCACTGCGCCCATAGATATCAAAACTTTTATTTTTTTAATTTCTCAGCAACTACTGAACGGATTTACACCATTTAAAAAAAAATGGTCACTTTTTGAACCAAGCGCTACCTTTTTGCAAAATTTGGTGTAATTCCATTCACCAGTTCGGGCTGTAGCCTGGCTAAAGTTTCCTATGGAAATTAACATAGAGAAAACACTTTTTGGGACCCCCTTTTTTCTCAGCCCCCGCGTGACGAATCACCCCCAAACTTTCAGGATAGGAGCTGACCTGGATAGACCTTTTTTTGGAGAATTTCGCGAAGATTCGTAAAACGACGCCAAAGTTATTAGCAAATCAAAAAACGCATTTCCTATGGAAACTAGGTTCTAACTATAACTACCTACTGGCGACCGCCAGTAGGTAATATATATATATTATTCACTGAAAAAACCACAGGTTTCAGGGACGTTATAGTTAGTTGGACATTTCACTCGCACAAAACCAGAGAAATTCGGCCGTTATAGTTAGTTGAGCTAACTGTAACTCACGCCTCTGCAATGCACTGCTGATGACGTCACATATTACATCATTCATGACATGGTCAGTGACATCACTGATGACATCTCTGATGACATCTCAAATGACATCACTGATGACATCATCCGCATGATAATCTGATGCACCTCCTCATACCCTAATATAACCTTTGATACACCCACTCTAAAATACAGAATACCATTTTCGAAACCATAGACACACCAATACCAGTTACAACATACCCACTCACTGATTCCTAGGTCTACACACGTCTACTCATTCACCCATACAGTCACTCATAAATGCAGTCACATATCAATACAGCACTATCATTTGCACTCATACACCTATATAGACACTCACACATTGCCACTCACCCATAGAGTTACTCACACACCTAGTCAATCTGCAAAGAATCATTCACACTCCCATTTACTCACCTATACAGTTATATACACACCACCTCACTTATTCATACAGATACTAACACATACTTACTCTCTTATACAATCACTGATACAAGCACACACTCATCCATACAGCCACTCTCACAATCACTCACTCTCACATATAGTGATTTATATACTCCAACACTCACATATACTGCCTTTCACATATGTAGTTACTCACACATGTACCACTGAGACATCCATTCACTCACCAACACACCCATACACACACTCACCCACCCATACAGCCCTTCACAGATGCACTCTTGAACCCATACACCCAGTGAATTACCCACTCACATATCTATGCACAGAGTCACACACCCCCCACCCACCCACACAGACACTCAGGCACCCATACAGATACTCAGACAACCAATTAATAACCCACATGTGCACAAAGAGGCAAGACAAGTACAGAAAGAGGCAGGAGGGGTGCAGAAAGAAGGAAGAGAAGTGCAGAAAGAAGCAACAGAGGTGCTGAAAGAGGCGTGAAGGGTGCAGAAAGAGCAAGAGAAGTACAGAAAGAAGCAACAGAGGTACAGAAAGAGGCGAGAGAGGTGCAGAAAAGGTAGGAAAGGTGCAGAGAGGGAACACAGGTGCAAAAAGAGGCTAGTGAGGTGCAGAAGGAGGCACGAGAACTGTAGAAAGAGGCAAGAGAGTTGCAGAAACAGGAAAAAAGGGTGCAGAAAGAGGGAACAGGTGTGCAGAGAGGGACAAGAGAGGTGCAGAAAGAGGGAAGAGGGGTACAGAAAGAAGAGAGTGAGGTTCAGAAAGAGGCAAGAGAGGTGCAGAAAGAGGCAATAGAAATGCAGAAAGAGGCAAGTGAGGTGCAGAAGGAGGCAAGAGAACTACAGAAAGTGGCAAGAGAGTTGCAGAAACAGGCAAAAGGGGTGCATAAAGAACCAACATAGGTGCAAAAAGAAGCAAGAGGGGTGCAGAAAGGGGCAAGAGAAATGCAGAAAGAGGCAGGTGAAGTGCAGAAAGAAGACAGTGAGGTGCAGGAAGAGGAAGAAAGGTGCAGAAAGACGGAAGAGAAATGCAGAAAGAGGCAAGACAGGTACAGAAAGAAGAGAGGTTTGTGCACTATTATTACCAATTTAACACCCATATTTAGCAATAAGTAACACGTGACCATTCCAGCTTTGCAAAGGGCCTTCCAACACGCTGTAACACATGAACCTGCATTTTTGGGAACATTTGAGCCGTTTGAGCTAGAAACGATTCAAATCTGCAGATTATGCAGCAGATGATAGAATATTTGGCAAATGCGGAAAATGTTTAATTATGTGACAATTGGTGCAGCTGACAAAATGCCTAAATCAAGAATGCGTCCGTAGGTAGTAAAGTTGTAATGTTACGTAACCAATTAGTGTGCGAATAGAGCTGTACAGGCCAAAAAATGATGTATGGTGTCAAAATCCATTCTGGTGTTGAAGTAAAGAGATGAATGCAGGAGGGAAGGAGAAATTGAACTGACACGAGACGTCCAGTTGACAATAAAGCACTGCCAACAAGCCCCTTTCTGTGCCTGAGCAGCCTAAACCTGAAATACCATTAACAAGATGCATTGGAGATGCACTGGCTCCCTGTCAACAAGAGGATAACCTTCAAGCTCCTCACCCACGCACACAAAGCACTCCACAACTCCGGACCAGCCTACCTCAACAGACGACTCAGCTTCTACACCCCCACCCGCCAGCTCCGCTCAACCAGCCTCGCCCTCGCCACAGTCCCCCGCATCCGGAAAACGACCGCCGGCGGCAGATCCTTCTCCCACCTCGCCGCCAAGACCTGGAACACCCTCCCCACCAACCTCCGACAGACCCAAGACCTACTGGCCTTCAGAAGACTCCTCAAGACCTGGCTCTTCGATCAGTAGCAGCACCACCCCCCTCTTCCCCCAGCGCCTTGAGACCCTCGCGGGTATGTAGTGCGCTTTATAAGTGACATGATTGATTGATTGATTGATTGATTGGAACAGTAACTATACTGTGTGTATGCTTCAGAGCAGCGTGACAAAAAGCAAGCACGCTCTCTTGGTACATGTGCATTTTATTTGTATTTCCCTTTGCAGCAATTGGATATTAGCGTGACTAGGGTATGGCATCGTTTTGTGAAAGTAAAGAAAACGGGCCCACACCCTCCGGCTTTGAAGCAAAACAACAACTAATTAGAAAGCAGTGAGCTTCTTACACACCGTACCTGCTGCAGTATTTATAGCTACTTACCTGGCTTCTTCCTCAGACTTTCCATAGACTTTGTAACAAAATCAAATGGGATTTGAAATTTGCTTAAAGTTCTATGTTAAAATAAAAATCTTTAAAAAAAATGCTAAAGCCAAGATTAGGGCACATTTCGGGATTCCTAACTGTATGCTAAATGGTACATGTGAACATTTTTTTGTTTGTGGAATTCTCACCTGTGGATTAGCTGTGACTGGGGCGGTGAGGCAGGAAGGTTACAGCAGAGAACCCCTTCAGCAGGCAGGTTCCTCCTGGCTGCTCTGCTGTATAAGGAAGGGCTCAATGAAGAGAGAGCCGGCGCAGCCGGAAGTAAATCAAAACCGCTCATAGTGATTGTGTGTGCACGCTTGTGGGCTTCGGTGTTTGGGAAATAGTTTGTGTATGTGTGGGGGTGTGCGTGCGGTTTGTGGGTGTGTGTGCGTGAATGTGTGCTTAGGTGTCTACAGAAAGGTTGTGTACGTGGGATTTGGTTAGGTGTCTCTGTGGGGAGTCGTGTGTGTTTGGATGTGTATAGGGAGTTCGCGTGTGTGTGTTTGAATGCATGTGTGTAGATAGGGAAATTGTGTTTGTGTGTTTATATAGGGAGCTTGTGTATGTGTGCCTGAGTTTGTATATAGTGAGGTAATGTGTATAAGCGTGCTTGTATGTGTGGAAGGCTCTTTGCGTGCATATGTGCGTGCACGTGGGCGAGGGTTGTGTGTACGGGACATTTGTGTGAGAAGGATTGTGTGTACGTGTTGGAGACAGTGTGTTTGATCTTAATATAGCCCATTCTGAGGGTTCTCAAGGGTTTTTCTTTTTTCTCACCAACTAGTAACATGGTGCCAGGCCTGATCATGCTGCAAATTAATGAATACTGCAAAGTAGCAAGGGGAGCGTGGGCGCTTTTGCCCCTCTGGTGGGTAGTAAAAGAAAGCCACAATTGGGGTGCAATGGGCTGCTGACACCTCTGGGCTTCGGTGCTACTACTCCTGCTGCACTGTTGAATGCTAAGCCCCTGAACTGATATCATCACATAAGTAAAAATGAAACAGAGTCGTACCCTAGCGTCACTGTGTCCATTGAACACTGTGTGCGTGTGGTGACCTTTCCCAAGTGAAAAGGTGAAATCAACCGAGCTGCTTAATCGAGAACGGACAACAATTAATTAAAACAAAATTAGCAGGTTGTGTATTCGTAAAGCATGTTTTTCTTTCACCTTGATAGAATGTGACGGTGATGAATGAGAATGTGTGTTACGTTGTCACTGTTTTTTTAAAAATTATTTTGCAGTTTTAGATAGCGAGAACTCGACCCGAAGGTATTGGAGCGCTTTGCATGAGCACCAGTTACGTCAATGACACATTCATTTTTTTGGTATGCACAGGGAGGTTAAGTGATTTGCCCAGAATCACAGTTCGTCTTCAGCAGGGCTGCTCGGCCCCCTCCCGCCGCCCCAGCCCTGCCAGAAGAGATATATCGGCCTCCCAGGACGGCTTACACGTTGCAGTATAATTGTAGTACACAGTGTGCTAGCGGGAGTGTACCAAGTAAACGTGTTGCCTGGAAGCCTGTTTTGTTAAATGGACCAAAGTGTCTCTTGTGAAGAATCTACTGAGAGCTTGGGAGAGGAGGGGTGGCTGGAACCTCTGTGTATTCGACACTCCCCCTGAACACAGCGTGATGTGCCCTGGCAGGCGATTTATAATAAGTCACTCTGTCCATTTTAAAGCCCATTCTCGAGCACTCGCTCACACCTACATTGGTTCCTGAGCAATATATTTTCTAGTGAAAAGATTCGCAGTAACTAAAACGTCTCTCAGACTGCTCCCAGGCAGCTTCAAGTGTCCTGAGCACAACTTCAATTGATTAATTGCATTTGAACCGCCGTGGAGAAAAATCCTCCTACCTCCTGCTTCTGACCTCTGAGCCCCCTCTGCCGAGCAGCCTCCGTTGTTGTTCCCGGCGTCTTCAGCGAAAGTCGCCTCGGTGCCACGAAGCTTCATGCCAGCCCATTGAAGGAGAAGAGGCCGCCACGAACGCCAGCCGCAGAACGCCGGCCATGAAGGGGGGAGAAAGACCGCCAGCAGGACCTTCATTTTCCGTGACGTACCTGCTCAGGTACGCCGAAACTCCATTACCGGGGGCGGGGCAGCATCACCTGTGGCTACACGAAGGCGTGGTTCTCCGGAGCTGTTGTGTCGGCACTGGACACTGCAGGTGTCCGTGCCGTCCCCGGTGCGGCTAATATTAGGGGCCCTGGCAATAACCACACGGAGCCAGGTAGTATGGTGCTGGCCGATACCACGCTAGCCGGCTAATCCCGACTCTCGCGATATCGCCGTTTATTTTCGGCTACGTGGCGTGACGTGGCGTGCTCGTTACATCACGAGCACGACATTACAGCAGCCATCCCGAAAAAGCTCCAACCTTCGAATTTTAATTAAAATTTTGATTGTTTTTATATTTGGTTGTCAATTAAATAAAATATTTCCTAATTTATGTATTAGCTTGATGAATGCTGTTTCTGTATTTTTGTGTTTTGCAGTTCAAATCATTGAAATTGCTTAGGCCGGGGTCTCTGGATTCCAATTCTAATAATCACTCAGTAAGGGTCCCCAGATTTCAATAATTATTCAGTAGGGGTCCCCAGATTGCAGTAATGATTAAGTCAGTATCCACAGAAGTTAAAAGGTTAAGAACCACTGCCTTAGATAACAACATAACGTGTCAAAAATATCTCACACACGTAGTGTGTCTTACTGTGTACTTGTACCACTTCAAGCTTTTTAAGCTATTTACTAAATTGAAGCAGAGGCACTAGATGAGATGACAGTGGATGCAGGTTTCCAATATTTCAGTGTATGAACCAGAAGAGGCTATAAATGATATGCGGGCCCATGACACCAGATATAGACAGGAGGCCATTTGACACTGGACCTTCAACCAGAGACAAGCCAGAGCTTGAGACTGAACCCTGCTCTCAGATGCTCCTATTTTTGCAGGAAGAAAAACCATCCCCAAGTCTGTCCTAAAGATCCTGTCCTCAAAAGGTGTCAGTTGACATTTCGGAAGATTGAGTAGTAGTGTTGTAAAGCCACTAAGGTCTGATTCCATTTTATGTAGGCCTGACTCCATCATGGATAATGGTAGTTGCCAACATCTCAATCTTAGACAATAGAAGTCCCCATCATTCCAGATTTATGCAGAATCATTGTCATGTCTGCCATTTAAAGCAGATGTCATTTGACCCTATCTTTCTAAGAACTGTGAAAACGTAAAGCCATTTGATTGATGACATAGACAACTCTTGATGCAACATTTGTCTGGGCCAAATATCTTCTTTCCACTCTGTCAAGGTTAAATAAGAGCACATACAGACATATAACCAAAATAATGTAGTCTGAATTGACATAATTTTACCTTAAATGTTCATAAGGAAACGTTTGTGACGCACACCTTGATGCACATAATCTATGTCAGACATTGCGTAACTTACATAAGAAATGCCAATCTCTGATAAGATTTAATATATAACAACTACCACTTGTCAGGAGAGGTTCTTCGCCCAGATTTTTGCCCAAGATTCTGACAGAGAAGGTACTGCCAGCACACTTTGCAGATGCTAAATCTCACTTGAAGATAGAAGCCGAGCCCCGAAGGAAGACCGCAGCATGTGTTTGTGCCTTCACAGGGAACACTGGCTACACACCTCCGCTGATAAAGATAGCCTTTGCTGTCAACAAGGTATGCAGTGCATCTCTTCTCCCTAAGGAGCTCTAGATTGCAAGTAGCTCTGCCTTCCATGCTCTCTTAGTGTAGCGCATAGAAGTAGGCATTACAGTGTTAGGCTTAAGATGACATTTTAAAGCATGCTAGAAATTTTCGTTTTATTCTCATTATTTATAACGTGCCTTCTTGGTGTTTTTATAATATTCTGTGTAGTTGTTTTAGATGTACTGAGAAACAGATTGTTCATTTAGTAATAAATACTTTTACTTAAAATTGTTTATTCATCTTAGTACAGTGTGTGTGTGATACTGTGAATAACAAAAATAAGGTTTGTTGCTGTTTTCACTGTGCCCCTGATCCCTTTATGGGATTGTTATTAATCCAAAAGCAATGCCTCTATCTAAATTGCGCATTGAATAGTGTTTTGCAGGGCTACAATAATCTGTCTTTTACATTCACCACTGGTGCCTTAATCCAAGTTCACCAATGTCACTCGTGGGTGGGAAAGCACACCTTGTAGAGCTAAGCCAAAGTCATAGCTTACGCAATAGTAGACCATTATGAGTCAAATGCTCCTGAAGAGTTTTAAGGCCTTCTATGGAAATGGAGCATGAAGTAACCAGTTGTCCCGCTGTGGAAATATCCACCATCCCTGGAGATGTAAAAGAAAAACCACAGGAGCCATCCTCTTTAAAAAAAAATAAAGGCTAAAATCTCTCCTGATCTCTTTCTTGATGGAGAATGTGAGCATGAAGCTGAAGAAAAAGCTGTTACAGGAATGTTTCCAGAAATTTTACCCATAAAATAGAAGGACCCCCAAAATAGAACAATCATTGGCCACAACCGTGCTCCCATATATACCCACAAGAAAAAAGGGATTCATGGGCTGAAACCGAAAATATGTTACTGCACACGAGTGGGCAGGGCTCCAGTCATGGTGCAACACTGGGAGATGCAGTTTCACGGGTTACTGCGTATCGCGTCCTAACTTTTAACACAGCAGTCTTACTGATGCCAGCCAACAGGTAATGACGCCATCAGCATGGTCAATATCTGACATTTCTTACCAACTCCAAAAACGGACAGTAGAAATGCCAACCACAGGGATCAGCACACCCCATCCTGCTAAGAAATTGCTTTCATGTTGCACACAAAACCTCTCTGCGTCCAGCACAAAAAGACAATTATTAAGATGGGAATTCAAGTCAAGGAGGGATCCCCAAGTCCTCTCAGCCAGAGACAGAAGAGAAAAAGCAGGAAGAATGCTGGGTAAGCTGGCCATCTATAGTGTCCAAGTGGTGGGAAGGGTCAGATAGCACAATGCTTTGAAGTTCCTTTTTTTCTCCTGTCTTCTAGTTCAGAATATTTCATTAGTAATCATTGGGAAAAATGATGGATGGATGAAGGGATAATGTTTCCTTAGTCTTGGGGTATGGTCCCTAACCCTGAAGGAGAGGCAGCCAGGATTTCTTCTGCTGGGCTTTGCCTTCCTCTACACAGGTGATCAGAGCTCCAAGAGAAAATAAACAATTGAACACCATATAATTTGCAGGAATTTGCTTTTGTCTACTTCCAGGAAGAACGGACATAAACTCTGAATCTGATTGCTCAGTTTGATGACCACAAAGACATAGGGGCAACCACGAAACTCAATGAACCTTTTCCTTTTAGTGCTCAACATCTCTATGGCAACCAGTTTTGGGAGAAGATGTTCTCCTGCTTTTGCGTATGCCAACTCAGTTCTTTTCACAGCACACAGGATAGGGAGGTAGGGCAGGAAGCCGCTCTTCACTGCAAGTGGTGTGTATGGTGCCCTTGCTTTTTGGTAATTTCTTTGGGCCAGTGTTATTCAAGACAGGTCACACAGTTGTCTGCTAGAACTGGTCTGTCCTTCTCTTTCTTTCAAGGTAGTTATTGGTGCCAGGCTGTGAAACTGGATTAGCAAATCATTCCATAGGGAGGTGAGAACTGACAGAAGCAGTTCAGGGGGAGCATGCGTGGATTGGGGAGACAGCACTCTCTCACTGCCAAAACCGGTATTTGTGAAGCACGAACTACTCACTCCTAAGGGTCTCAAGATGCTGGGGGCCGTTGGGAAGATTAAGTGAGCTATTGCCCAGAGTCACAGGGTTCTGAGCTGAGCTGCCGCCGGTGCAAGGGATTGAACCGTGAGCCCTGCGCTCCGGAGTCAGCCACCCTGTCCGCTGCACCATATCTCTCCCCCTACCACTACCATTAACCCTAGGGAGCAACCTATAACCCTAGGGGTTCCCAATATAGAGAAAGTGACCCCAATGCACATCCCAACTATCACAGGTTCTCAAGCACTTTTATACATGCTATACATATTTGCTACACAGTTTACCAAAGAGGGCCAGAAAGCTCAGGTAAAAAGGCCTGAACCATAGTATAATCAGTTCTCATCAGTCATTATTAGTGCCAAGGTCAGGTCATGGGAACATAGTCACCCACTTTAAAAGGAGTGTCTCTTTGGATGGGCCCCACTCAAGCAACATGGCATAAAGAGGGAGAGCATATGCCAGGAGACTTCATATAGGGTCCTCCTGAGAAATGCACAAATATGGACTGCCAGAATATTAAAATAAGCAGGTTCTTGTATGGACACTGAGCTAATGAATTTCAACCCTGCTTTAGCCATGAAAAACCAGATTCGGCAGTCATGTAGAGTTTGACTCTATTCCGGTATAAAAGCCACACCAGGTCTGGATCTCTCTACTTGCTTTTGAGACTTATGAACCGGATGCTACAGCATCTCTCCAGGCTGTAACTCTTCAGACTCCAGGTCTTCATTCTCCAGATCACCTGAGCCCAGCATTTTACCTGCATTCCTGTAGCACTTCATGATCTTCAATGTTGAGGTGCTAGGACCCATCAGCTCCAAAGCCTCTGATGTCATCTTCCTCACCAAAACCTGGCTCAAGCAAACTGAGGCACTTTCAAGACATCCCTCAACCAATACCAACCGCTACTGAAAAAAACAAAAAAGAACACCCTCGCCGACCACATCGAAGCCAGCTCCAACCACAGCAAAAAACTCTTCAACATCTCTAGAGAGTTCTTCAACCCCTCAGCCTCCAAAAACATAATCACCCCCTCCTAGGAACTCTGCGACACCCTTGTAGATTTCTTCCATGACAAAATTGCCACCATCTACAAAAACTTCGTACCCTAACCCACTGCCGGCAACACTCTCAACCTCCTGGCTCCCACAAGCGCAAACCACGACCACCTGCTTACGACCTGGGACCAGCTCACCACGCAAAACACCACCGCCATCATGAAATCCATCCATTCTGGAGCACCCTCAAACCCCTGCCCCCAACATATCTTCAACCTCAGGAGCAAGATAATCAGCAACAAACTCACCGCCATCCTCAACACTTCCATCACCATGGCCACATTCCCCGAAGAATGGAAACAGACTGAGATCAAGCCCTTTCTCAAGAAACAAACTGCCGACCCAGGCAACCTCAAGAAGTACTGTCTCATTTCTCTGCTCCCCTTCCCATCCTTGAAAAGGCCATTAACCGTCAACTCACGGAGCACCTGGAGAACAACAGTCTTCGGGACACCTCTCAATCCAGATTCTGCACCAACCACAGCACAGAAACCGCCCTAATCACTGCCACCAATGACATCAGAACCCTCCTTGACCGGGGAGAAACTGCAGCCCAGATCCTCCTCAGCTGTATCCCACAGCACCGTCATCAAGAGACTCCACTACATTGGAATCCAAGGGAAGGCCCTCAAGTAGATTGCCTCCTTCCTCACCAGAAGAACCCAGAGAGTTCGCCTCCATCCTTTCACCGCCGAACCCAAGAACACCATCTGCGGTGTTCCTCTAGGCTAGTCCTTCAGCCCCACTCTGTTTAACACCTACATGACTCCCTTGGCCAACATCGTCAGAACACACAGACTTAACATCATATCCCATGCAAACGACACCCAGCTCATCCTCTCGCTGTCGGAAGACCCTCCACCACCATGGCCAACTTCCACAGATGCATGACTAGCATCTCAAACTGGATGAAAGACAACTGCCTAAAACTCAACACAGACAAAACAGAATTGCTAATCTTCTGGAATAACTCCTCATCGTGGAACGACTTCTGGGGGCCCTCCAAACTAGGACCCTCATCAACTCCGACGGGCCATGCCCGCACCTTGGCATCATTCTGGACAGCAAGCCCACCATTAAAAACCATATCAATGCACTTTCCTCTGACTGCTTCCTCACCCTTCGCATGCTCCGTAAAATCTTCAAATGGCTCCCCATCAAAACAAGAAGAACCGTTACTCAAGCCCTAGTCACCAGCTGGCTGGACTACGGCGACGCTCTCTATGTAGGAATCACAGTGCACTCAACCTCCCCAGACGAACCCACATCATCCCCCACCTCAGGAAGCTATACCAGCTGCCCATTCAGAAGAACATTAAATTCAAGATGCTGATCCACACCTACAAAGCCCTACAACACCAAGTAGCACCATACATCAACCACCGCCTGAGCTTCCACCAACCAACCAGACTCCTGCCCTCCGCCTCCCTCTCCCTCGCTCACACCCCCCACATCTGCAGAAGCAACAGTGGAGGATGCTCCTTCTCCTATCACGCAGCAAAGTCCTGGAATGACCTCCCCCCTTCACCCCTGAACCACACCCTGTCTGCTGGAATTCAGGAAAGGACTCAAGACCTGGCTGTTCAACTGAATTCCTCCCCACCTACCCCTCAGCCATATGGTACACAGCGCCGGGACACTCTCATGGGTGATTAGCCGCACTTTACAAGTCCTGTTTCATTGATTGATTGATTGTTATGTTTGTGAGCATCACAATGTGAGAATACCTTTGAAACATTTCCAGGTAAAAGCATTGTTTCCTCCTTTTGTGATCATGATCATTCAAATGTTCACAAATCAGAGCTACAATCAAATGTGCACTATCCATGCAGTCCTCTAACCACCTCCACACTACTGATTCACTCCTCCAATTACCCAGGTAGTACCCATGCCGTCCAGTAATCACACTGTCACTCCCCGTGCACTCCTGCAATCACCCAGCCAGTACCATGTACTTATCCAATCACTCCGTCAATACACAAGCACTTGCAAATTCATCATGCACTCTCTTTGCAGTACTCTAATAATCAAGTTAAATAGGCACTACTCATGCAGTCATACAATCACCCATGCACTACCCATGCACTGTTTGAATCAATCACCATCTACAGATATACTCATGCAATCACCCACGCATTAGCATGCAGTTATTTCTCTTTTTTTAACCAGAAAAGGTAGTTCTGAAAAGAACTCTTTTTTTTGTTCTTTTTTTGGTTTTATAATTTTTTTGTATTTTTTAAACTATTTTGTATATTTTTTTGTTTTTTTCAAAAACCGGAAAAACAAAAGAACTAAGTTTGAACTTTGGCAATTAAACAGTCATTGCAACAACAAAAAAACAAAATTAACAGTGGTGATTTCTTGCTACAGAAACCACAGCATCTATGGATTGCTCCCCATAGCAAACCACAGTGTTGCACTTTACGCAAAGTTGTTTAAGATTGGCAAATTCTAGACGAATGTCCGGGCCTCGAGATGAGGAGCTTGAGGCTCCTGAAGTACTAGGACCAGCTCCCTGGTCATGCTGCTGCATTTGTTCTTGTGCACGTCGCAGTTGTTCCCGTGCCAATGGTCGAGGGTGAATTGTCTGCAGATGTTTGAACATGCTAGATGTTCCGCAGGAGTATTTCATATGACTCCCCCTCGAGAGTACTCTTGGACAAAGAGTACAGCTGACCTTTCGCGCATTCACTTTTTTTTCACCAGGTGGAATAGTGAAAAATTTCCACACAATGCTTTCCTTCTTCTTCTTCAATGGAATGTCGGATTCTTCTTCTTCTGAAGGAATATCCAGCACAGGAGTAGAAGAGGCCATTTCAATGTGAAAAGGAAAACACCAAAGAAATATACACGAAATATCAAAAAACACAGCAGGTGTGTCTCCTGGGATGATGTATGAAGAATGAGAAAAATGGGTGTGGTCCTCCAACTTCTAGAATGGAAAGGATGCTTGTTTCCAGTCCAGGGAAGACATGACTTGGCAGTTCGGGCTGGACTGTTCCCATGAGGCACAGGGTCAGACTGATTTGCATATGGCCATGTCTGAACTGGGGTGGCGGAGTGAGCTAAAGAATGATGATGGATTAAACTAACCCTGGGCATCGAATTCCGCTCCGCTCGCGGAATTTGCGGAATTTAGGCAATTTCGCGTTCCGCGGAGAATGCGGAATTGCCAACAATTCCGCGATCCGCGGCGTAGCGGAATTATTTTCTTGTTCGTGCTTTAAAAATGCATTCTAGCGCGCGCGATTATGACTTACCGGGATTCCTGCGTTCGCCGACAGGTTTTCCTATTCGTTCGCTTGTGCCACGAGATTTCGGTAGCCGGCCGCGCGATCCCGCGAGAGTTTGCGATCGCGAACACGTCATTCGCCGCGCCATCGGACAACGCGAGAGTGTGCGATCGTGAACACGTCATTCGCCCGCCATCGTGCACCACGAGAGAGATTGCGATCGCGAACACGTCATTCGGGCGCGCCATCGGATTTCCGGCGGAATCTTTGTAAAGCTTGCGATCCCGAACACGCAAAATTTTCAAACTGGAGAAGAATAATATCGCGAGCAGCATAAAACCTTCTATAAACTGATGATTTGCATGAAAAAAAAAACTCAGATTGATATTTGGGTGTCCTTTTTTGTCAATTTTTTTGGGGGGGAGAGGGAGGAAGTGCCACAGAGTCTGCTACTTCCTGTTCCTTTCCAGCAGGCTCCTCCCAGTGCTTTCTCCATCTCCTGTTCATTTTTCACTTGGATTTGAGCTGGAAGGATCACTCTTTGTGTCTGCTGCATCATTATCATTGGATTTGAGGCTTTTTGGATTTTAGATTTTACAAGTAAGTTGGTGTTGTTTGATTGGGGCATTGCAGTTGCTGCAATTACAATTTTTGTACTTTTCATCATTTAAAAAAATAAATATAGTGGTGGGTAGCCACTGTAGCCAGTAGGCCCAGAGCTAGTCATGGGTGGGTGCATGATGAAACATGATGAAACAACTGTTCCTTTGCTGTGTGATGTATTTTTTAATTTCAAACATCATTTAGGGGGCATGGATGGCATTGGATTGAATTGCAAAATGTGTATTTTTGGGTGTATTTCAGTTTTTTGGGCTGTGTGCTAAATACATGCCTTAGTTGTGTGTGGTGTGCTGCAGGCCTTGTTTAGCCCTGTGGATTTTCGTTTTTGCATTTAATTGCATTACAGGCAAAGCAGTGTGGTTTACCATGCAGCCTTTGCCTGGCTATTATAGGTCTGTTTTCAGTACATTGTTTTCCAGGCCTCCTGCTTGTTGCTTGTGATTTGTGAGTGTCCATGTGGCTGGTAACCATTTCTGGTGGGAGTTATAAGTGTGCTGCTTTTGCCATATAGGCCTGCATGTGTTTCCTTTGTGGCCTAGGCTTCTTGTTGTTGTGGGCCTGGCCATGAGGCTGGCGGCCATTTTGAAGCCAGGCAGTGTGCTTTTTGCCATAGGCCTGCATTGTCTGTCTTCAGTTTCTTGTTGTTGTGGGCCTGGCCATGAGGCTGGCGGCCATTTTGAAGCCAGGTAGTGTGCTTTTTGCCATAGGCCTGCATTGTCTTTCTTCAGTTTCTTGTTGTGGGCCTGGCCATGAGGCTGGCGGCCATTTGGAAGCCAGGCAGTGTGCTTTTTGCCATAGGCCTGCATTGTCTGTCTTCAGTTTCTTGTTGTTGTGGGCCTGGCCATGAGGCTGGCGGCCATTTTGAAGCCAGGCAGTGTGCTTTTTGCCATAGGCCTGCAAGCTTGTAGCCCAATCTGCCAACAGGCCTTCCATCCAGTGGGCCCAGAGGTAGTCAGGGGTGCATAAAACAACTGTTTGTGTGTGTCCTGTTGAATTTAAACATCATTTAGGGCACATGGATGGCATTGGATTGAATTGCAAAATGTGGATTTATTTTTTGGGTGTATTTCAGTTTTTTGGGGTGTGTTACATGCCTTAGTTGTGTGTGGTGTGTTGCAGGCCTTGTTTAGCCCTGTGTATTTTCGTTTTTGTATTTTATTGCATTACAGGCAAAGCAGTGTGGTTTACCATGCAGCCTTTGCCTGGCTATCGTAGGCCTGTTTTCAGTACATTGTTTTCCAGGCCTCATGCTTGTTGCTTGTGATTTGTGAGTGTCCATGTGGCTGGTGGCCATTTCTGGTGGGAGTTATAAGTGTGCTGCTTTTGCCATATAGGCCTGCATGTGTTTCCTTTGTGGCCTAGGCTTCTTGTTGTTGTGGGCCTGGCCATGAGGCTGGTGGCCATTTTGAAGCCAGGCAGTGTGCTTTTTGCCATAGGCCTGCATTGTCTGTCTTCAGTTTCTTGTTGTGGGCCTGGCCATGAGGCTGGCGACCATTTTGAAGCCAGGCAGTGTGCTTTTTGCCATAGGCCTGCATTGTCTGTCTTCAGTTTCTTGTTGTTGTGGGCCTGGCCATGAGGCTGGTGGCCATTTTGAAGCCAGGCAGTGTGCTTTTTGCCATAGGCCTGCAAGCTTGTAGCCTAATCTGCCAACAGGCCTTCCATCCAGTGGGCCCAGAGGTAGTCAGGGGTGCATAAAACAACTGTTTGTGTGTTCTGTTGAATTTAAACATCATTTAGGGCACATGGATGGCATTGGATTGAATTGCAAAATGTGGATTTATTTTTTGGGTGTATTTCAGTTTTTTTGGGTGTGTTAAACACATGCCTTAGTTGTGTGTGGTGTGTTGCAGGCCTTGTTTAGCCCTGTGTATTTTTGTTTTTGCATTTTATTGCATTACAGGCAAAGCAGTGTGGTTTACCATGCAGCCTTTGCCTGGCTATCGTATGCCTGTTTTCAGTACATTGTTTTCCAGGCCTCATGCTTGTTGCTTGTGATTTGTGAGTGTCCATGTGGCTGGTGGCCATTTCTGGTGGGAGTTATAAGTGTGCTGCTTTTGCCATTTAGGCCTGCATGGTTTTCCTCTTGGCTTACTGTTTGCATCCATCCCCTTTGCCAGCTGCAGCTCCCTGAATGATGTGATGAGCAAATAATTTAATGCCAAACAGGGTCCACTTCTATTACATTTGTATTTTTGGTTGTTGTTCCTCTTCTTTCCTATCCTTCCTGACAGTGTACACAGGATACCATGAAAGCCCTTGTTGACAGTCTCACAAATGGCTACACTAATTTATATCTTTTATTTGTTTGTTTGTACTACTAGTAATTGAACCACAACAACAAATGCAACATTTCACTGATGTTCTTCTCCTGGCTTCTTTGCTTTTAGGTGCACAAAAAGACAGAGGAGGAGGTGTCATTATCATCATCACCCGTTGTACTGCCAGGCAGAAGTCCTGCTGCGCCTCACGTCCACGTGTGACCACAGACATCTCTGCAACTTGTGCACCTGCGTCCTGCTGACATCTGAAGAAGATGGCCCCAAAGAAAGGTACCAGGTCCTCCAGTAGCAAGAAAGTTGCCAGTGAGAAGAAGGGACAGAAGAAGGAAGTGGCACTTGCCAAGACTGGTGTGCCGGCCGATGAGTTTTTTGGTAAAAAAAATATTACGCCTGCAGCAGCGGTGTCCAGCGGGGACCAAGCTGGGAGCAGCACCTCTGCATCAGTGGGCCCACCCCAGCAACCTAGGCCCAAGCCCATGACTGTGGCAGAGGTAGCCAGTCTACTAACGACCAGTGATGTTGAAATGTCACTATCGCAAAGTAGTACCCAATCCACGCACTCGCAGGTGCAAACTCAGCAGATAAGTGGGCAACCCCAGCCGCAACCCCAGCCGCAGCCGGAACCACAGCTGGAACTGCAACCACAGCCGGAACCACAGCCGCAACCCCAGCTGCAACCCCAGCCGGAGCCGCAGCTGGAACCGCAACCACAGCCGGAACCACAGCCGCAGCCAGAACCACAGCCGGAACCACAGCCCACAATAGTAGCTGTTCCACCTGAAGTAGGGGCAGTTCAGGAAATCGAGCTTTTTGAAGACGAAGAGGAGCAAGCCACTGTTCCAGAAGATCCAGTGTCTTCCATACCCCCAGCAAGGAAAAGGAGGGTTAGTCCATCAACTTCTTCTTCAAGCCCCGCTTCTGATGATCTAGATGCCACTTGGAAGCCACCAGCTCAGCCTGAGAGTGATGCACACCACAAGACAAGGCTAGTGAAAAGGAAGGTTCCAGAAAGCCTTACAGTTATGGAGGTAGATGTAGACGAGGGGGTGATGATGATGAAGAGCCAGTCATCACGAACATCACTCCTGGGCCTGCGGAGATGGAGACCAACATTATTAGACTATCCCAAATCGCTGCGAGGGATGTAGCACGGATACCACCAACACAGGTAACGCCAACACGACCTCCAGCTTCCATATTTGCCTTTACAAAGGCCCGGCAGGGACCTACATCAAGCTCAACCACCACCTCAGTAGGTGGTGGTAATGTAAGTGCACAGAGTCAAATTCCATGCACACCCTCCATTTCATCTGGTATTGAAAGTGGCACCTCCAGCAGCTCCAGAAAGTTCTCCTCCCCAGTTTGGGACTTCTTTTTGGTTAGCAGTAAGGAGGAGAACATTGCTATATGCTCAATTTGTTGGCAGGCTGTTAGGCGGGGTAAGCTTGGTACAAACTATGGTACCGGAGGACAAACAAGTCATCTCAAAAAACACCACACTATCAGGTGGGAGGCTCACCTACTTCACTTAGAAAAAAGTAAAACTGGACCCATTGCTGTTGTTGGGGATGAAGAAGTAGGGGAAGATATGATCGCGGTGGAAGGTCAACAAGAGGGAGACATTTCTAGCCCTACCTCCAGCAGTGTACTGGTAACGCCCACATCCTCAGCAACATCTGAGTGGCACAGTAGTAAGAGTCAACATGAGACACCAAGGCAACCGGGCACTGCAATGAGCAAAAGTGCAGCGTCGTCGAGCCTAGCTGGGTTCAAGAAGAAAGGTGCACCACTAAGGAAAATATTCCAGCCTACCATTGACAGCATGCTTAGGTCGGAGGGGCAGTACCAACGCAACCACCCAACGGCACGGTTGTACAATGCGAAGCTGGCTAAAATGTTAGCGCTGGACCTTCTCCCTTTTTCATTTGTGGAAGGGGTGGGTTTCCTTGAATTTGTGTCAGCCATCTGCCCTAAATGGAAGGTTCCCAGCCGGTCCTGTTTCGCCCGAGTTGCTGTTCCAGCACTACATCACGATGTGCTGGAATTGGTTGGACAAGCTTTGCAGCAGAGTGCTGTTCACAAAATCCACCTGACAACAGACATGGGGACCAGTTGCCAAGCCACTGATTACATGTGCATCACTGCACACTGGGTCTCTTTTGTGGGGGTTAGAGACAAGCTATCTGAAGTAGGTGCTGTTGACACAGCTGCAATTTTTAATGCTTCTCGGAAACATGCAACTGTAGACATGTTCGCCATGGAGAAATCTCATACTGCTGAAAACATTTTGGAAGAGTTTAACAACAAGGTCTTTGAATGGCTGCGCCCCAGAGGGCTTCACATTGGTTTTGTTGCCACGGATAATGGCAGTAATATACTTAAGGCCATGACGCTTGGTGAGTATTTCAGGGTCCCGTGTTTGGCGCACTGCATTAACATTATAGTTCAAGACTTTCTGAAAAAAGAACCCATAGTCAGCAACTTACTGACCACCTGCCGCAGAATATGCACGCATTTCAGCCATTCTTTTAAAGCCCGGAAGCAGCTGAGGATCATTCAACGTGACTATAGAATGCCAGTCAAAGCACTGATCCAGGAGGTGGCAACACGTTGGAACTCAACGTATTACATGCTTGACCGTCTGTTTGAGCAGTACAGACCAATCAATGAATATGTCATGCAAAGGGCGGATGCTACTGTGAAAGGCATGATCCTTCAGATGGACCAATGGTGCCTAGTTAAATCTCTTACAGAGATGCTTCTTCCTTTCGAGGTCTTCACACATGAAGTCAGCAAGGAGGACTGTACTATGGGCCAAGCTATCCCATTGTTGCACATGCTAGAGCAACAGCTGAAGGGGGTGTGTGAAGCGTACATAGGTGTGGAGGAAGAAAAAAAAAGCATATGAGTTGGTGGAGAGCTTATCATGTCGCTTAAGTGAAAATGCAAGGGTGAAAAATAAGATTCTGTCACAACAACATTACATTTGTGCCACAATTCTGGATCCACGGTACAAATCGGCACTGCACAGTAAGACATTACTCCCTTTTTTAGAAGTGGATGTTGCCCGGTACAAAACTTGGATAGCTGAGGCAGCCAGTACATTGGAAAATGAACGGCTGGTAATTAAAGGCCTCAAACCCACGTCAAGTACTGCAGCAGGGCATCCTGCGTCAAGTTCAACTTCAGAGCCTGTGGGCAGTGCATTTGGTTCACAGCTGTCACCAACACTATCGACAACAGCAAGAACCGTATCATCAGCCCCAGTACAAACGGCACAGGATTGATATTTACAGCAAGGACTTGCTAGGTCCAGTGCTGATGCACAGACAAAAGAGGCCGCACTAAGTTTAGCACCCCTGAACATTGACCGAATGGTCCACGCCTACCTGGATGACCCAACAGAGGTCTACATTGATCAAAACCCATTGCGGTATTGGTATGGCAAAAGGGGCCAACGGCCAGTGCTCAGCAGGCTGGCGATAAACTATCTGGCTTGCCCTATCGCAAGTGTCTCTTCTGAACGTGTTTTCAGTGCTGCTGGTTCCATTGTAACAGTGAAAAGGACCAGTCTCTCACCCAAAAATGTGGAGAGGTTAACCATGATCAAAATGAATCAGCAATTTATAACACCGAATTACACAATACATGAATCAACGCAGGAAGATGAGGACAGCGGCTCAGGTGATGGAAGTAGCGTGTTGGATGCTGATTACCTACTTCTGGTTGAACCTCCAGAGTTTGAGGACGAGCTATACTTCCCTGACAACTAGGCTTCCACTTCTTACTGTGGTTCTCCCTTATTTACTTCTATTTGTGTGTCTGTCTTTCTGTTTGGAAACTTCAAATCACAACAAATCCATCACCACCGTCTTCGTATTTTATTGCCTTATATGAGTTTCAGCTCTCTGCATTTCAGTACACTCCTCCGAGTCCTGCTCCTCCATCCTCCTGAATTGACCTAAATCTATTGCCCTCAAGCCAGATGATGATTGGATGTAGCATAATCGAAGAAAAACTAAAATCTTGCCTCGTTGAGTCTCTCCAAAAAAAGTGGAACATGATGATGACTACTATAGCTATCCTCCTTTCCGAGCCGATACAGACTGCCCATTAACTGAAGATGAGAAGGAACAGGTAATGAATGATGACATGCATTGGATGCTGACTGAGTGATTTGTGTTGTTGTTGTTTGTAGTGCATGAAGGTAATTCATTGTGTACTATTATCTAATCTACACACTAAAAGTAACTCAATGCAATGTTTGTTTCCATTCTTGTTTTTCAATAACAATTTTCTACTTCGACTGCAGGCCGATCCATTGCATTTTGAATATGGAAAGGGGACTCAATCTGTACACTACTGCACACTGAGTTGGACAACACACCATGATGATGACCACAGTGACATTATCTCTTCGCACTCCAGTCACTCAGTATGATCCGAGATGATTGATGGAATAACTCAGTGCGTTTCATGAGTGCATTACAAGGTAACCAAGTCAACAACAACCACTGCAGACCTACATGTCTGTGTAGTGGTGGAGTCGAGTGTGGTGGTATGGTATGACTGACAGCGGGGCATTGATTTAGTCACTTAATTTGTAAAATGCTATGTTGCTGTATATCTGCTTTGTCTGCCTCTGTCAAAAAAGGTACGCTAAATGGAGGATGTGTCACGGGTGCCGTGGGCCTGCTCTGTCCTGTTGTTGTTGGAGGTTAATGCTGGAAACAGACTAGAGTAGACATGATGTATCCAAATCCATGCCACCTCTGAAAGTGTTCTTGTTGCACTCCACCGTAATTTAGGCATTTTTTTCTACTTGATTTTTCAATATCCCTTTGGTTTTCCCATCTGCAATTACAGGCCGGCCCTTACCCTGTGCTACACTGGGAAAAACAACTCTCACTTACCTTACCAATGAACCTACATGTGCCAGGCAGGCAGTGGCGTCACCCAAGATTGATGGCCGGAGCGTCCATGGAAGGGAGGACCAAGACGAATGCCGAGATGCAACTCCCCATTTTGACCAGGATAACATACAGTAACAGTATCAACTTTCATCATCTTTTAAATTTGATTCATTTTTTTGTCTTCAATCATTACTACTGTGTGTTGTTGTTGTTATGTTTGCTCTCTGCTTATAATTCAATTCATCCCTACAGCAATTTTTGACTTTTCTTTGCTATCTTTAAGCCCGGGCCGGTACAACACAACAGAAACTGAATGTAATTCGGGTCTCTCTGAGGGCAGACAGGCAAGGCAAATTGCATAATATACTGCTGCCCTGTACTGTCTAATTGTCTAGTAGTAGTAGTTAGTAATATCATTAACTATCAAGTTATCATCATCATGCATGCATTTCCTTTTTCTCCCTTAACTGATTTATATATATGGTTGTCTGCCAAGATTGTGTTTTGTTGTTGTCCATGCGTACTGTTTTTCTTTGTCAAACCTTTCCCAAAACCCCCCTTCCCAACCATTCATCAAACCCTAACCCTCTTCCCCTGGGCTGTGTGACTTATTGAGGTGTGACTAAATTAAATGTACACCAATAATTTATCACACGCTTGCTGGGGCGGATGTGGCTAAAGCAACATAAATGCATTTTCAAGGCAGGGCGCGGATCTTCTTCTGCTTGCCCACCCTCCTATGAGCAGTATATTTGGGATTTTTTTACCAAAGGAACCTAATCCATCAGCATTAATTGCCATCATAGATTGGATTTGTTGTCATCCTCCGAAACAGCACTAACTGTTACGCTTGTGTCGAGTCACGGTGTACTGTAGGCCTAGTCGAGTGACTCGACACAGCTAGAGTTTGTAACTCTATGTACTAGGCTATCCCCGCAACCATTATGTTTCCTTGTATTTTGGCATATTATTGTTTGGCAGTAAGTTCCGTACTGTACTTCGTTCTACTACTCCTCCCACAGTCTCTCTCAGGCGACTGACTGTCTCATTTTCTTTTATTTGCAAGTGCTACTGTCAGGGTCTACTACTACTACCACCACAACCATGGCATGTTGGGAAAGAAAACCATCACCACCATGCAGCCATCGCCGTGCCCAAGTTAAACATCAAGCACAGGTAAGAGAAGAGGTTTGGGGGAGGCATAATTAATAACAGATTTTTTTTCATTAATTCTATTTCACACACCCCTTTGAGTCCAGTTGCAGAATGCATAGATTAGGAGGAGAGACTGACAGTACTAGTAGGACAAGTCCCTCAGTGAGGGGTACCGCATCTGTCTGTTTGTGTCTTAGTAACTCAGCCAATTATTTAAATCAAACACTGGCTGTGGCACTGCACCAGCAAGGAAACCGTGTGACGTAAAACAGTAACCCCACCCACAAAACATTAACCACATCGTATATAAAGTCTAAATATGTAATTTAATACCCTAACAAAAATAAACTATGTAAAAAAATCCCACAACACCTGACCCACCCCTCTCCCTAACCCGAACCAATGTTCATGTCCCGGAACGAAAAAGTCCAACAAATGTCCAAAAGTCCAAAACCCAACGCCCGATATCCCACCCACCAAAATAAGATATAAAAAAGGGGCAATAAATAAACGGGGTCTCAGCGGGCTCGCCTCTCCAGGACACGGATGGGCTCCTCCAGGCGGGCCACGCGGTGCTTCAGCACGCGGCAGTTGCATCCACAGTGGGGGTGGGCAGCAGTGCTTCTTGCTGTGTGGCGGCGGGTGGCTGACAGGCGGTGACGCCGTAACACTGGAGGGGGGTGTCTGGGGCCCGGGGCATTGGAGGAGGCTGCAGCTGCTGCCGCCTCCTCCTCCTCCTCCTCTAGAAGAACCAGCCGGCGGTATTCGGCCTGTATGGCCTCCAGCTTACGGCGCCGGGCCTTGGCTGCCAACTCCTTCCTGTTGACTTTAGGAGTAGCTAAATCAAGAAGAAAAAACAAGACTATTGTAAAATATACTCAGCAAAGCAGTCAGACAAATTCATTATACACATAGTGGCACAGTAGCACTAGCAAGCACAGTACGTAACATTTGTGGTATGTATCTATCCTCCCACTACCTCGGCCTCGAACATTTGTGGGAGTTTCAGGCATTACACCACCCATGCATCTGATTCATATCACACACCTATGCATGCATGCCACGTATCCTTCTCTGCCAGTCATAAATATAAAATCTCGCCCGTCCTTCCTCCTTCCACCCTTCTTTCCCTTTTTGTTCAACCCATCCATCAAAGTCATCTGATCAGACTTTGTCTTCTCCATAAAAATTTCACAGCTGAGTTGAAGTCCGATAGAAGAGGCCATTGGTTACTCTCAGTACACTCCCGTCGCTAATGCTATTGCTAATGCTAAGTAAAGGGTGACTTCTTCAACCGGCGTTCACAACAACTTCTTACTTAAGTCTCAACAGTACAGTATATACATTACACCCTTGCAGCGAGTGTAATGTCAATAAGTAAGTATTAGGAATATAACTTACCACCGCCCGCCACTGCTGCTGGCTCACCCCCTGCAGCTCCTCCAACTGCCACATCGCCTGCACCCTCAGCGGCCGCGCCACCTTCGCCGCTGGCCCCAGTACTGGTGGTCGGTAGTACGCCTGGAAAAAACATTACACATTTTTCAGATGCCATATACACCTCCCCCTATTTTTCACTAGCAAGAATGAAAAAAAAGTTAATACATACATAATACATATACAACATACATCACTAGTATAAATCAGGTAGTAGAGTAGACACTAGTAGTGTTATATGGTCCCTAGGGTCATTCTAGTCTTTGCTAAGTTACCCCGAGCCATGCAACCATTTTAGCTCTGTCTTTTATTTTTGCGCAAGTTACCTCGCAGCTTGTTGTGAAAGACGCCTTTGAGCCCACATGAGCTCATACTGCTACTGTCTGAGCGCTGCGTACAAGGTCGAAAAACAAGCGACTTTGTTATGGAGTTCTGGTGTTAGTCCATATTGCTTATCCATAAAAAAACCAGCACTTTTTGGCATGACTGAGAAATGCTTCCGCTATACTAACGCACACCAATTTTCTCATTACAAACGGAAGATCCCTTATACGAAGAACCAGAGCTTTGCAGAGCTTATGATGTAACCAGTACTAGGTTCTTCTAAGGTGAGGGCTCCCCAGAAGTCTCACATCTCCATTTATAATTTTATATAAACTAGGGGGCATATTAGCAAGAAGAGGCGATAATCATCGCTAACCCTGCTTAGCGTGATTTTTTTTATCGCCGGCTATCGCTGGAATATATCGCCACGCTAACGCTGTATTAGCAACGATTAGCGCTATGGCGATGAATATTCCAGCGATAGCGGGGAAATGGGCCAACATCGCTGAAAAACCAGCGATGTTGCATGGAGAAGGGAGAACACCTTGCTGATACGACCCTGTGGTCGTATCAGCATAATCCACCCCCATGTTAGGTATGGCTAACACCTGCTAATTGCAGGTGTTAAATAAATGGCGATGACCCCGGTTAGCGCGACTTTTCACGTCGCTAACTGGGGCCATGGCCACCTTGCTAATAGGCGATAGGCCTGTTAGCGAGTGTTTCCCAGGTTTGTTCATC
Source organism: Calotriton arnoldi (assembly GCA_963921515.1). Lineage (NCBI taxonomy): Eukaryota > Metazoa > Chordata > Amphibia > Caudata > Salamandridae > Calotriton > Calotriton arnoldi. The sequence continues at coordinate 52,399 of CAWUFW010012218.1, read as the reverse complement.
GGAACGCCCACTTTGCATGTCATTAGCGATAAATATCGCTGACATGCAAAGCGGTAAAAACGGGCGCTTATGCCCGCAAACTGTCGCTAACTGCTGTTAGAGACAGTTTGCTGATAGGGCGATATAAATATCGCCGCTTTAGCGGCAAAAGTGCCGCTAAAGCGGCGATAGTGCCCTTGCTAATATGCCCCTAGATTCCTACCAAGGGGAGGGTGGTTCTTCCACCACTGTTCAATTATCATGATCTCGCCTTTTGGCTTCTATGGACTTGTAGTTGTAAGTAACTTGTAAGTCTAACTAAGTGTAACAATGTTTATTATTTTAATCTTATGCATTTTGCTGTTGCTACTGCATTATACAACGTACAGAGCTTGTCAGTTGGAAATAAAAAGAAACCTTTTGAACTTACATAGACTCGGTGGTATTTGGTGTGGACTTACATGAGAGTGAGCAAAGGGTGTGCATTGCTTCCGCGACAGAGGTTGGGAGTGTTATGTTGTCTGGGTTGTCTACTCATTGGGTATTTTGGGGGGCGTTTCGGAGTAATGAGACACTATAACTAGTCGGTCAGGGGATTGTGGTGGCTTCCGATTGAGGTGTGAGGAAGGTCCAACCTCCCATCACCAACGTCCTATTTTCTTGTGCAAAGTTCTGTATGTGCAGAATCCCTACAACAGTAGTAGTATGTCCTATCCTATCTAAAATTCTAAAATGTGGTTGGGCATTTTCTTGGTGGGACTTGTCGAAAAGCCTCAAGAATAAGAAGACTAGAAGTAGTAGAAGAGGACAACCCAAAGGACTGGACTCAATGGCTATAGCTATTGGTGAATATGAGTTTTATTTAAAATATTTGAAATAAAGAGTGGGCAACTGGGCAAGCTTAGCTACAGACAGACTAATAGTAGTAGTACAGCCGCAGTTAGAGGCAGGGATAACAAGAATTTAGAAACAGATAGTATAGAGCAAAGAAGATTTTGTAAAAATTCGAATTAGGATACCGAAATAATAGTTCGGAAAAAATAAGGTGCAGGAAAAGTTTGGGAAATTTAATTATTAATATTAACCACTGGAGGACTTACTGGGGCCAGCAGCAGAGCCCTCGATAGAGGAGCGGTCCTGTCCCTGGGAGGCATCTTCTAGATCTTCTTGGCCCACCGCCTGCGACCCCGTCTTCTTGCCCCTGGGTGCTGCTGATCATGTAAGATTTCATAAAGAAAGAGACAAAAATTTAAGTTTGGTGTGAAATAAATAAAATATTTTAAAATAGGCACCAAAAACATTTTTGGTAACAAAAATTGCAATAAAATTGACCTATCTGATCGACTGGTAGTATTGCGAGATTCACGGACCGTCTAGCAAGCCTAACTACCACCTGACCTAGCCCACCTATTCCAATCCAGACGGGCCAATTGTTCAGTAAGTCTGCATTTCCATTTATTTTAGTCCTCAAAAATGCATAGATGGAGGACACATGCATACATTTTTGCATACACCAAATTGTTGGCTGGTTGCTGCTGATGTTCTGCTAGTGATGATATAAGCCTATTAACACACTCACTAAACAAACTACAAAAGGTTCTGCTAAGGACTGGAGTAAGCAACACTCAGCAGCACGTGACGTGACAGAGGATGCGTCACGCACACAACTTACAAATTACCAACTAATAAGTAACTAAACCTATCAATCCACCACTATCCCTTCTTAGTGGCAGGAGGACAAAGGAAGGACTACTCTCTCTAGCATTACATCACTTAAGTTCTCTAAAGTAAACTCTTACATAATCATCAGGCCAAGCGAGCGCAAAGTTGCAAACAAGTAAGATTAGTAGCGCCGAGCGCCTGTGTCATAACAATCACAGATTTTTAAACGTAATTTACCTGCAATGTAAGCAGCAGCATTCTTGCTGGTCGGAAAAAAAAATATTCGCAATATATAACACAGAGCAGAAGAACACAAAGTAGTAATATTAAATAGCTACTCACCAAGCCCCGGGACCTCCAGTCCTAGCAGGTCCAGCAGGTCATGCTCCCGGTCCAGAATATCGGACCACCGGTGCGTCAGCTGATTCTGGGTGCGCCGGACACCAGAGCAGCGAAACACTGCCCGACGCACCTTGCCCCACCGCTGCCGACGCTCCCGGAGCCCGTACCCGGACCCAGGCCTGCCGCCTGCTGCCAGGGTTAAGGGGAGGTGGCGCTGAACAAAAAATACCAGTGCGGCCACCTCCGCCTCATTGAATAAGGCCCGTGCCTGCACCCCTCTTTGGCGCCGTCTTCCGCAAGGAAGGCAGTCGCGGCTCTGGCTCTGACTTCGAGCCCTGTGGCTGTGGCCCTTTGCTATGGTTCTGGGTAGGCGGGGGACGGAAAAGAAAAGGTAGGAATTAAATAAAGTAAGTAAAAGAAATGAAAAAGCAGGTAATAGAAAAAGTGTGAAAAAGTAGTTAAAAACACACAAAAAGTAGAGAGAAACTCAAAATATAGAATCAGGAAAATAGAGAGATAGATAATAAACAAAAAAGACCCAAAAAAAGTTTACAGAAACAAAGGATTGAAAAAATAGAGGGAGGATTGAAAAGCAGGCCCAGAACCATAGCAATAGAGTAAAAAACAAGATGGCCGCGCCCATTGCGACCGCATGGGCAAGTTGTCGCGATATTTCCCCCCGAGCACGCAAAAAGCGTCGCGAACACGTAATGCGCGTTCCCGAACAGGAAACCCTTATCGCGAACGGGCGGGAGCATGCAATACGCGACCCGGAACAGGAAATACCATCGCGAGCGGGCGGGACAAGTGAAAACAAGATGGCCGCGCCCATTAGCGACCGCATGGGCAAGTTAGCAATATATTTCCCCGCAAGCACGCAAAAACACATCGCGAACGGACGGGACCAGCAATTCCGCAATTCCGCGGAATTTCCGCGAGCTCGCGGAATTTTTTAGCAATTTCGCGAAGATTTGCGGAACGCGACTACGCAAATTCCGCCCACCCCTAGATTAAACCCAGATCAGTTGACTGGGGGTGAGTGTTTGTAATGTTCAACACTCCGTCCATCATCCCCTTTGGTTTGGCTTTGTTCGCCCTAAGTTGGCAGGGTATGCCCAGACGTGGGTCCCTTGCTCACTTTGCCACTGGATTCAAGCTAGCCTGGCTGATGACGGCTGATTAGCCAGACCCCGGTCCCAGGATGCTTGTTTCCGGTCCAGGGAAGACATGGCTTGGCAGTTCGGGCTGGACTGTTCCCATGAGGCACAGGGTCAGACTGATTTGCATATGGCCATGTCTGAACTGGGGTGGCGGAGTGAGCTAAAGAATGATGATGGATTAAACCCAGATCAGTTGACTGGGGATGAGTGTTTGCAATGTTCAACACTCCGTTCATCATCCCCTTTGGTTTTGCTTTGTTCGCCCTACGTTGGCAGGGTATGCCCAGACGTGGGTCCCTTGCTCACTTTGCCACTGGATTCAAGCTAGCCTGGCTGATGACGGCTGATTAGCCAGAAACCGGTCCCAGGATGCTTGTTTCCGGTCCAGGGAAGACATGGCCTGGCAGTTCGGGCTGGACTGTTCCCATGAGGCACAGGGTCAGACTGATTTGCATATGGCCATGTCTGAACTGGGGTGGCGGAGTGAGCTAAAGAATGATGATGGATTAAACACAGATCAGTTGACTGGGGGTGAGTGTTTTAAATGTTCAACACTCCATCCATCATCTCATTTGGTTTTGCTTTGTTCACCCTAAGTTGGCAGGGTATGCCCAGAAGTCGGTCCCTTGCTCACTTTGCCACTGGATTCAAGCTAGCCTGGCTGATGACGGCTGATTAGCCAGAAACCGGTCCCAGGATGCTTGTTTCCGGTCCAGGGAAGACATGGCTTGGCAGTTCGGGCTGGACTGTTCCCATGAGGCACTGGGTCAGACTGATTTGCATATGGCCATGTCTGAACTGGGGTGGCGGAGTGAGCTAAAGAATGATGATGGATTAAACCCAGATCAGTTGACTGGGGTGAGTGTTTGCAATGTTCAACCCTCAGTCCATCATCCCCTTTGGTTTTGCCCTGGAAAACCTTATGAACCAATTAAATGCTTTCTCTTAAAGTCACATGGGAGTCGCGCACCCAGCACGCACCCAGCACGCACCCGATGCGACTTCGCGAAAGTATATTTAACAGTAATATAACTTTATTGCAATTAGAAATATATCATTGTCATAATTATTTCACATAATCTCTTGGTCTAATATACATATTTAACTAGTATACATATAGTTTTCAACATAATTTTTTTTTCGTGGGAGTCGCACACCCAGCGCAACCACACACGTTCATAACGTTATGCAGGGCGGGGAACCGCCCTTCCGTCGCATACCAAACGCGCATGTGACGCGATCCCATATGTATATGATGTTACGCGGGGGCCAGGCACCGCGCACCCGTCGCTAACCAAACGCGGCTCCTTCTCGACTTTTTGAATATGGCGGCTTGAATTCGCGCACCCACTGTGATAGGTACACGATGGGTACGCGACTCCAATATTTTTTGAAAAAAAAATATACATATATTTTAAAAGACATAGGACATTACATAATTAAATTGAAATACAAAAAATAAAAGAAAATAATTATAGAATATTACAGTTACAAAATATCTTTTAAAAAAAAAAAACTTGTAATTTTCAGAAAAACATAAAAGGTTGTACAAATATTAAATTTACAAATTAGCATTTAAAAAACCCTAGAAATTCCCTGAAAAAAACCATAGGTTTCAGGACCGTTATAGTTAGAAATTAGCATTTAAAAAAACCTTAGAAATTCACTGAAAAAACCATAGGTTTCAGGGATGTTATAGTTAGAAATTAGCATTTAAAAAACCTTAGAAATTCACTGAAAAAACCATAGGTTTCAGGCCCGTTATAGTTTGAAATTAGCATTTAAAAAACCTTAGAAATTCACTGAAAAAACCATAGTTTTCAGGGACATTATAGTTAAAAATTAGCATTTAAAAAACCTTAGAAATTCACTGAAAAAAATCATAGGTTTCAGGGACGTTATAGTTAGTTGGACATTTCACTCCTACAAAACCATAGAAATTTCGCCGTTATAGTTAGTTCACCTAACTATAACTCGTGCCCCCGCAATGCACTGCATATGACGTCACATATTACATCATTCATGACATGGTCAGTGACATCACTGATGTCATTTGAGATGTCATCAGTGATGTCATCACTGATAACATCACTGATGACATCATCCATGTGATAATCTGATGCACCTCCTCACACCTTAATATAACCTTTGATACACCTACTCCAAAAACAGAATACTCTTTTCGAAACCATAGACACACCAATACCACTTAATACATATCTACTCACTGGTTCTTAGGACTACACACATATCTACTCATTTACCCATACAATCACTCATACATGCAGTCACACATCAATACAACACTCTCATATACACTCATACACCTACACAGACACTCACACACCAGCACTCATCCAGAGTTACTCACACACCTAGTCAGTCATGCAAAGAATCAATCACACTTCCATTTACTGACCTATACAGTTATACACACAACAGATCACTTATTCAAACAGAAACAAACACATAATTACTTTCTTATACAATCACTGATACAAGTACACACTCACCTATACAGCCACTCTCACAATCACTGACTCTCACATATAGTCATTTATATACTCCAACTCTCAAATACACTGCCTTTTACATATGTAGTTACTTGGCCATGTACCACTGAGACATCCATTTACTCAGTAACACACCCATACACACACTCACCCACCCATACAGCTGTTTCCACATGCACTCTTGAACCCATACAGCCAGTGAATCAATCACTCAAACATGTATGCTTGGAGTGAAATGTCCAACTATAACGTCCCTGAAACCTGTGGTTTTTTCAGTGAATTTCTAAGGTTTTTTAAATGCTAATTTCTAACTATAACGTTCCTGAAACCTATAGTTTTTTCAGTGAATTTCAAAGGTTTTTTAAATGCTAATTTCTAACTATAACGTCCCTGAAACCTTTGGTTTTTTCAGTGAATTTCAAAGGTTTTTTAAATGATAATTTCTAACTATAACGTCCCTGAAACCTATGGTTTTTTCAGTGAATTTCTAAGGTTTTTTAAATGATAATTTCTAACTATGCCTACAGAGGTAGGACATGTGAAGAAAGAGGAAGAAAGGCACAGAAAGAAGCAAGAGAAATGCAGAAAAAGGCAATAGAAGTCCAGAAAGATGAAGAAAAGTGCAGGAAGAAACAAGAGATATGCAGAAAGAACCAACAGAGGTACAGAAAAAGGCCTTGTTGCAAAGTCATCCTGTGCCCCCAACTTTTAACTGACTGCTACTGGTGGTAACTGACTCTGACTAAGGAGGCCCGGAGCCAGTGCTATGCTGAAAGACACTTTGAATACAGTGAAAATGCCTACATACACTAGGGTACACTATGGGGTGGGGTACCCCTGTGATTGGCATGACCTCCCCTGTAAGGCCCTAGTACATAATAGGGCAGGGGAATTAAAATTACCTCTAACTCAGAGGTGCAGCAAGAGGCAAAAGAAGTGCATAAACAGGCAGGAAAGGTGCAGAAACAGGGAACAGGGGTGCAGAAAGAGGCAAGTGAGGTGCAGAAAGAAGCAAGATCTGTGCAGAAAGAACCAACAGAGGTGCAAAAAGAGGCAAGAGGGTCTAAAGAAAGAGGTAAGAGAGGTTCACAAAGAGGCAAGAGAGGTAAAGAAAGAGGCAGGAGGGGTGCAAAAAGAAGGAAGAGAACTACAGAAAGAGGCAAGAGAATTGCTGAAAGAAGCAACAGATGTGTAGAAAGAAGCAAGAGAAGTGCAGAAAGAGGCAAGTGAGGTGCAAAAAGAGGGAAGAGAGGTATAGAAAGAGGCTAGACAGTTGTACAAAGAGGGAAGATGGGTGCAGAAAGAGGCAAGAGGGGAGCAGAAACAGGTAAGAGAACTTCAGAAAGAGGCAAGAGAATTGCTGAAAGAAGCAACAGCGGTATAGAAAGAAGCAAGAAAAGTGCAGAAATAGGCAACTGAGATGCAGAAACAGGCAAGAAAGGTACAGAAAGAGGGAAGACAAGTGCAGAAAGAGACAACAGGGGTGCAGAAAGAAGCAAGACAGGTACAGAAAGAAGCATGGAAAGTGCAGAATGAAGCAACAGGGGTGCAGAAAGAGGCAAGAGAAGTGTAGAAAGAAGCAACAGAGAACTCCAGAAAGAGGCAAGAGAGTTGCAGAAACAGGCAAAAGAGGCACAGAAAGAGGGAACAGAGGTGCAGACAGAGGCAAGAGAGGTGGAGAAACAGGTAAAAGGGGTGCAGAACGAGGCAAGAGGGGTGCAGAAATTTGTGGAATAGGTGCATAAAGAAGCAAGAGCAGTGCAGAAAGAACCAACAGAGGTGCAAAAAGAGGCAAGAGAGGTGCAGAAATAGGCAGGAGGGGTGCAGAAAGAAGGAAGAGAAGTACAGAAAGAAGCAACAGAGGTGCTGAAAGAGGCGTGAAGGGTGCAGAAAGAGCAAGAGAAGTACAGAAAGAAGCAACAGAGGTACAGAAAGAGGCAAGAGAGGTGCAGAAAAGGTAGGAAAGGTGCAGAAAGGAACACAGGTGCAAAAAGAGGCTAGTGAGGTGCAGAAGGAGGCAAGAGAACTGTAGAAAGAGGCAAGAGAGTTGCAGAAACAGGCAAAAGGGGTGCAGAAAGAGGGAACAGGTGTGCAGAGAGGGACAAGAGAGGTGCAGAAAGAGGGAAGAGGGGTACAGAAAGAAGAGAGTGAGGTTCAGAAAGAGGCAAGAGAGGTGCAGAAAGAGGCAATAGAACTGCAGAAAGAGGCAAGTGAGGTGCAGAAGGAGGCAAGAGAACTACAGAAAGAGGCAAGAGAGTTGCAAAAACAGGCAAAAGGGGTGCATAAAGAACCAACAGAGGTGCAAAAAGAAGCAAGAGGGGTGCAGAAATGGGCAAGAGAAATGCATAAAGAGGCAAGTGAAGTGCAGAAAGAAGACAGTGAGGTGCAGGAAGAGGAAGAAAGGTGCAGAAAGATGGAAGAGAAATGCAGAAAGAGGCAAGACAGGTACAGAAAGAAGAGAGGTTTGTGCACTATTATTACCAATTTAACACCCATATTTAGCAATAAGTAACACGTGACCATTCCAGCTTTCCAAAGGGCCTTCCACCACGCTGTAACACGTGAAGCTGCATTTTTGGGAACATTTGAGTCGTTTGAGCTAGAAACTAGGCTTTTTTTGTTCAAATCTGCAGATTATGCAGCAGGTGATGGAATATTTGGCAAATGCGGAAAATGTTTAATTATGTGACAATTGGTGCAGCCGACAAAATGCCTAAATCAAGAATGCGTCCATAGGTAGTAGAGTTGTAATGTTACGTAACCAATTAGTGTGCGAATAGAGCTGTATAGGCCAAAAAATGATGTATGGTGTCAAAATCCACTCTGGTGTTGAAGTAAAGAGATGAATGCAGGAGGGAAGGAGAAATTGAACTGACACGAGACGTCCAGTTGACAATAAAGCACTGCCAACAAGCAACAAGGCCCTTTCTGTGCCTGAGCAGCCTAAACCTGAAATACCATTAACAAGATGCATTGGAACAGTAACTAAAGTGTGTGTATGCTTCAGAGCAGCGTGACAAAAAGCAAGCACGCTCTCTTGGAACATGTGCATTTTATTTGTATTTCCCTTTGCAGCAATTGGATATTAGCGTGACTAGGGTACGGCATCGTTTTGTGAAAGTAAAGAAAACTGGCCCACACCCTCCGGCTTTGAAGCAAAACAGCAACTAATTAGAAAGCAGTGAGCTTCTTACACACCGTACCTGCTGCAGTATTTATAGCTACTTACCTGACTTCTTCCTCAGACTTTCCATAGACTTTGTAATGAAATCAAATGGGATTTGAAATGTGCTTAAAGTTCTATGTTAAAATAAAAATCTTTAAAAAAAATGCTAAAGCCAAGATTAGGGCAAATTTCGGGATTCCTAACTGTATGCTAAATGGTACATGTGAACATTTTTTTGTGTGTGGAATTCTCACCTGTGGATTAGTTGTGACTGGGGCGGTGAGGCAGGAAGGTTACAGCAGAGAACCCCTTCAGCAGGCAGGTTCCTCCTGGCTGCTCTGCTGTATAAGGAAGGGCTCAATGAAGAGAGAGCCGGCGCAGCCGGAAGTAAATCAAAACCGCTCATAGTGATTGTGTGTGCGCGCGTGTGGGCTTCGGTGTTTGGGAAATAGTTTGTGTATGTGTGGGGGTGTGCACGCGTGTTTGTGGGTGTGTGTGCGTGAATGTGTGCTTAGGTGTCTACAGAAAGGTTGTGTGCATGTGGTTTGCTTAGGTGTCTCTGTGGGGAGTCGTGTGTGTTTGGATGTGTATAGGGAGTTCGCGTGTGTGTGTGTGAATGCGTGTGTGTAGATAGGGTGATTGTGTTTGTGTGTTTATATAGGGAGCTTGTGTATGTGTGCCTGAGTTTGTATGTAGCGAGGTAATGTGTGTAAGCGTGCTTGTATGTGTGGAAGGCTCTTTGCGTGCATAAGTGCGTGCACATGGGCGAGGGTTTTGTGTATGGGACATTTGTGTGAGAAGGGTTGTGTGTACGTGTAGGAGACAGTATGTTTGATCTTAATATAGCCCATTCTGAGGGTTCTCAAGGGTTTTTCTTTTTCTCACCAACTGGTAACATGGTGCCAGGCCTGAGCATGCTGCAAATTAATGAATACTCCAAAGTAGCAAGGGGAGCGTGGGCGCTTTTGCCCCTCTGGTGGGTAGTAAAAGAAAGCCACAATTGGGGTGCAATGGGCTGCTGACACCTCTGGGCTTCGGTGCTACTACTCCTGCTGCACTGTTGAATGCTAAGCCCCTGAACTGATATCATCACATAAGTAAAAATGAAACAGAGTCGTACTCTAGCCTCACTTTGTCCATTGAACACTATGTGCGTGTAGTGACCTATCCCTAGTGAAAAGGTGAAATCAACCGAGCTGCTTAATCGAGAACGCACAAGAATTAATTAAAACAAAATTAGCAGGTCGTGTATTCGTAAAGCATGTTTTTCTTTCACCTCGATAAAATGTGACGGTGATGAATGAGAATGTGTGTTACGTTGTCACTTTTTGCAGTTTTATATAGCGCGAACTCGACCCGAATGTATTGGAGCGCTTTGCATGAGCACCAGTTACATCAATGACACATTCATTTTTTTGGTAAGCACAGGGAGGTTAAGTGATTTGCCCAGAATCACAGTTGTCTTCAGCAGGGCTGCTCGGCCCCCTCCCGCCGCCCCAGCCCTGCCAGAAGAGATATATCGGCCTCCCAGGACGGCTTACACGTTGCAGTATAATTGCAGTACGCAGTGTGCTAGCGGGAGTGTACCAAGTAAACGTGTTGCCTGGAAGCCTGTTTTGTTAAATGGATCAAAGTGTCACTTGTAAAGAATCTACTGAGAGCTTGGGAGAGGAGGGGTGGCTAGAACCTCTGTGTATTCGACACTCCCCCCTGAACACAGGGTGATGTGCCCTGGCGGGTGATTTATAATAAATCACACTGTCCATTTTAAAGCCCGTTCTCCAGCACTCGCTCACACCTCCATTGGTTTCCAGAGCAATATATATGCTAGTGAAAAGATTCGCAGTAACTAAAACGTCTCTCAGACTGCTCCCAGGCAGCTTCAAGTGTCCCGAGCACAACTTCAATTGATTAAGTGCATTTGAACCGCCGTGGAGAAAAATCCTCCTACCTCCTGCTTCTAACCTCTGAGCCCCCTCTGCCGAGCAGCCTCCGTTGTTGTTCCCGGCGTCTTCAGCGAAAATCGCCTCGGTGCCACAAAGCTTCATGCCACCCCATTGAAGGAGAAGAGGCCGCCACTAACGCCAGCCGCAGAACGCCGGCCATGAAGGAGAGAGAAAGACCGCCAGCAACACCTTCATTTTCCGTGACGCGCCCGCTCAGGTACGCCGAAACTCCATTGCCGGGGGCGGGGCAGCATCACCTGTGGCTACACGAAGGCGTGGTTCTCCGCAGCCATCCCGGAAAAGCTCCAACCTTCGAATTTAAATTACATTTTTTTTTGTTTTTATATTTGGTTGTCAATTAAATAAAATATTTCCTAATTTATGTATTAGCTTGATGAATGCTTGTTTCTGTATTTTTGTGTTTTGCAGTTCAAATCATTGAAATTGCTTAGGCCAGGGTCTCTGGATTCCAATTCCAATAATCACTCAGTAAGGGTCCCCAGATAAAAAAAATTATTCAGTAGGGGTCCCCAGATTGCAGTAATGATTAAGTCAGTATCCACAGAAGTTAAAAGCTGAAGAACCACTGCCTTAGATAACAACATAACGTGTCAAAAATATCTCACACACGTAGGGTGTCTTACTGTGTACTTGTACCACTTCAAGCTTTTTAAGCTATTTACTAAATTGAAGCAGAGGCACTGGATGAGATGACAGTGGATGCAGGTTTCCAATATTTCAGTTTATGAACCAGAAGAGGCTATAAATGATATATGGGCCCATGACACCAGATATAGACTGGAGGCCATTTGACACTGGACCTTCAACCAGAGACAAGCCAGAGCTTGAGACTGAGCCCTGCTCTCAGATGCTCCTATTTCTGCAGGAAGAAAAACCATCCCCAAGTCTGTCCTAAAGATCCTGTCCTCAAAAGGTGTCAGTTGACATTTCAGAAGATTAGGTAGTAGTGTTGTAAAGCCCCTAAAGTCCGATTCCATTTTATGTAGGCCTGACTCCATCATGGATAATGGAAGTTGCCAACGTCTCGATCTTAGACAATAGAAGTCCCCATCATTCCAGATTTATGCAGACTCATTGTCATGTCTGCCATTTAATGCAGATGTCATTTGACCCTATCTTTCTAAGAACTGTGAAAACATAAAGCCATCTGATTGATGACATAGACAACTCTTGATGCAACATTTGTCTGGGCCAAATATCTACTTTCCACTCTGTCAAGGTTAAATAAGAGCACATACAGACATATAACCAAAATAATGTAGTCTGAATTGACATCATTTTACCTTAAATGTTCATAAGGAAACGTCTGTGACGCATACCTTAATGCACATAATCTAAGACATTGCGTAACTTACATAAGAAATGTCAATCTCTCATAAGATTTAATATATAACAACAACCACTTGTCAGGAGAGGTTCTTCGCCCATATTTTTGCCCAAGATTCTGCCAGAGAAGGTACTGCCAGCACACTTTGCAGATGTTAAATCTCACTTGAAGGCAGAAGCCGAGCCCCGAAGGAAGACCGCAGCATGTGTTTGTACCTTCACAGGGAACACTGGCTACACACCTCCGCTGATAAAGATAGCCTTTGCTGTCAACAAGGTATGCAGTGCATCTCTTCTCCCTAAGGAGCTCTAGATTGCAAGTAGCTCTGCCTTCCATGCTCTCTTAGTGTAGCGCATAGAAGTAGGCATTACAGTGTTAGGCTTAAGATGACATTTTAAAACATGCTAGAAATTTTCGTTTTATTCTCATTATTTATAACGTGCCTTCTATAATGTTTTTATAATATTCTGTGTAGTTGTTTTAGATGTACTGAGAAACAGATTGTTCCTTTAGTAATAAATACTTTTACTTAAAATTGTTTATTCATCTTAGTACAGTGTGTGTGTGATACTGTGAATAACAAAAATAAGGTTTGTTGTGTTTTCACTGTGCCCCTGATCCCTTTATGGGATTGTTATTAATCCAAAAGCAATGCCTCTATCTAAATTGCGCATTGAATAGTGTTTTGCAGGGCTACAATAGTCTGTCTTTTACATTCACCACTGGTGCCTTCATCCAAGTTCACCAATGTCACTCGTGGGTGGGAAAGCACACCTTGTAGAGCTAAGCCAAAGTCATAGCTTACGCAACAGTAGACCATTATGAGTCAAATGCTCCTGAAGAGTTTTAAGGCCTCCTATGGAAATGGAGCATGAAGTAACCAGTTGTCCCACTGTGGAAATATGCACCATCCCTGGAGATGTAAAAGAACAACCACAGGAGCCATCCTCTTTAAAAAAAAATAAAGGCTAAAATCTCTCCTGATCTCTTTCCTGATGGAGAACGTGAGCATGAAGTATGACAGTAGAAATGCCAACCACAGGGATCAGCACACCCCATCCTGCTAAGATATTGCTTTCATGTTGCACACAAAACCTCTCTGCGTCCAACACAAAAAGACGAGTATTAAGATGGGAATTCAAGTCAAGGAGGGATCCCCAAGTCCTCTCAGCCAAAGGCAGAAGAGAAAAAGCAGGAAGAATGCTGGGTAAGCTGGCCATCTATAGTGTCCAAGTGGTGGGAAGGGTCAGCTAGCAGCATGCTTTGAAGTTCCTTTGTTTCTCCTGTCTTCCAGTTCAGAATATTTCATTAGTAATCATTGGGAAAATAATGGATGGATGAAGGGATAATTCTTCCTTAGTCTTGGGGTATGGTCCGTACCCCTGAAGGAGAGGCAGCCAGGATTTCTTCTGCTGGGCTTTGCTTTCCTTTACACAGGTGATCAGAGCTCCAAGAGTAAATAAAAAAATGAACACCATATAATTTGCAGGAATTTGCTTTTGTCTACTTCCAGGAAGAACGGACATAAACTCTGAATCTGATTGATCAGTTTGATGACCACAAAGACATAGAGACAACCACGAAACTCAATGAACATTTTCCTTTCAGTGCTCAACATCTCTATGGCAACCAGTTTTGGGAGAAGATGTTCTCCTGCTTTTGCGTATGCCAACTCAGTTCTTTTCACAGCACACAGGATAGGGAGGTAGGGCAGGAAGCCGCTCTTCACTGCAAGTGGTGTGTATGGTGCCCTTGCTTTTTGGTAATTTCTTTGGGCCGGTGTTATTCAAGACAGGTCACACAGTTGTCTGCTAGAACTGATCTGTCCTTCTCTTTCTTTCAAGGTAGTTATTGGTGCCAGGCTGTGAAACTGGATTAGCAAGTCATTCCATAGGGAGGTGAGAACTGACAGAAGCAGTTCAGGGGGAACATGCGTGGATTGGGGAGACAGCACTCTCTCACTGCCAAATCCGGTATTTGTGAAGCACAAACTACTCACTCCTAAGGGTCTCAAGGCGCTGGGGGCCGTTGGGAAGATTAAGTGAGTTATTGCCCAGAGTCACAGGGTGCTGCTGAGCTGAGCTGCCGCCGGTGCCAGGGATTGAACCGTGAGCCCTGCGCTCCAGAGTCAGCCGCCCTGGCTTCTGCGCCACACCTCTCCCCCTACCACTACCACTAACCCTATGGAGCAACCTATAACCCTAGGGGTTCCCTATATAGAGAAAGTGACCCCAATGCACATCCCAACCATCACAGGTTCTCAAGCACTTTTATACATGCTATACATATTTGCTACACAGTTTACCAAAGAGGGCCAGAAAGCTCAGGTAAAAAGGCCTGAACCATAGTATAATCAGTTCTCATCAGTCATTATTAGTGCCAAGGTCAGGTCATGGGAACATAGTCACCCACTTTAAAAGGAGTGTCTCTTTGGATGGGCCCCACTCAAGCAACATGGCATAAAGAGGGAGAGCACAAGAGACTTGATATAGGGGCCTCCTGAGCAATGCACAAATCTAGACTGCCAGAATATTGAAAAACGCAGGTTGTTTTATGGACACTGAGCTAATGAATTACAACCCTGCTTTAGCCATGAAAAACCAGATTCGGCAGTCATATAGAGTTTGACTCCATTTTGGTATAAAAGCCACACCATGTCTGGATCTCTCTGCTTGCTTTTGAGACTTATGAACAGGATGCTGCAGCATCTCGCCAGGCTGTAGCTCTTCAGACTCCAGCTCTTCATTCTCCAGATCACCTGCATTCCTGTAGCACTTCATGATCTTTAGTGTTGAGGTGCTAGGACCCATCAGCTCCAAAGCCTCAGATGTCATCTTCCTCACCAAAACCTGGCTCAACCAAACTGAGGTACTTTCAAGACATCCCTCAACCAATACCAACCACTCCTGAAAAAAACAAAAAAGAACACCTTCGCCGACCACATTGAAGCCAGCTCCAACCACAGCAAAGAACTCTTCAACATCTCTAGAGAGTTCTCCAACCCCTCAGCCTCCGAAAACATCATCACCCCCTCTTAGGAACTCTGCGACACCCTTGTAGATTTCTTCCATGGCAAAATTGCCACCATCTACAAAAACTTCGTACCCTAACCCACTGCCGGCAACACTCTCAACCTCCTGGCTCCCACAAGCGCAAATCAAGACCACCTGCTCACCACCTGGGACCAGCTCACCACGCAAAACACCACTGCCATCATGAAATACATCCATTCTGGAGCACCCTCAAACCCTGCCCCCAACATATCTTCAACCTCAGGAGCAAGATAATCAGCAACAAACTCACCGCCATCCTCAACACTTCCATCACCATGGCCACATTCCCTGCAGAATGGAAACAGACTGAGATCAAGCCTCTTCTCAAGAAACAAACTGCCGACCCAGGCAACCTCAAGAAGTACCGTCTCATTTCTCTGCTCCCCTTCCCATCCTTGAAAAGGCCATTAACCGTCAACTCACGGAGCATCTGGAGAACAACAGTCTTCGGGACACCTCTCAATCCGGATTCTGCACCAACAACAGCACTGAAACCGCCCTAATCACTGCCACCGATGACATCAGAACCCTCCTTGACTGGGGAGAAACAGCAGCCCTGATCCTTCTCAGCTGTATCCCACAGCACCGTCATCAAGAGACTCCACTACATTGGAATCCAAGGAAACGCCCTCAGGTGGATTGCCTCCTTCCTCACCAGAAGAACCCAGAGAGTTCGCCTCCATCCTTTCACCGCTGAACCCAAGAACATCATCTGCGGTGTCCCTCAAGGCTAGTCCTTCAGCCCCACTCTGTTTAACACCTACATGACTCCCTTGGCCAACATCGTCAGAACAGACAGACTTAACATCATATCCCATGCAAACGACACCCAGCTCATCCTCTCGCTGTCGGAAGACCCTCCACCACCACGGCCAACTTCCACAGATGCATGACTAGAATCTCAAACTGGATGAAAGACAACTGCCTAAAACTCAACACAGACAAAACAGATTTGCTAATCTTCTGGAATAACTCCTCATCGTGGAACGACTTCTGGTGGCCCTCCAAACTAGGACCCTCATAAACTCCGACAGGCCATGCCCGCACCTTGGCATCATTCTGGACAGCAAGCCCACCATTAAAAACCATATCAATGCAGTTTCCTCCGACTGCTTCCTCACCCTTCGCATGCTCCGTAAAATCTTCAAATGGCTCCCCATCAAAACAAGTAGAACCGTTACTCAAGCCCTAGTCACCAGCTGGCTGGACTACGGCGACGCCCTCTATGTAGGAATCACAGCGCACTCAACCTCCCCAGACGAACCCACATCATCCCTCACCTCAGGAAGCTATACCAGCTGCCCATTCAGAAGAAAAGTAAATTCAAGATGCTGATCCACACCTACAAAGCCCTACACAACCAAGAACCATCATACATCAACCACCGCCTGAACTTCCGCCAACCCACCAGACTCCTGTGCTCCGCCTCCCTCTCCCTCGCTTACACCCCCCACATCTGCAGAATCAACAGTGGAGGATTCTCCTTCTCCTATCACGCAGCAAAGTCCTGGAATGACCTCCACCCTTCACCTCTGAACCACACCCTGTCTGCTGGAATACAGGAAAGGACTCACGACCTGGCTGTTCAACTGAATTCCCCCCACCTACCCCTCGGCCACATGGTTCACAGCGCCGGGACACCCTCACAGGTGATTAGCCGCGCTTTACAAGTCCTGTTTGATTGATTGATTGTTTGTTATGTTTGTGAGCATCACAATGTGAGAATACCTTTGAAAAATTTCCAGGTAAAAGCATTGTTTCCTCCTTTTGTGATCATGAACATTCAAATGTTCACAAATCAGAGCTGGATAACTAGCTCATATAAGTTGAAAAGTTGTTTAACCCCTTCGATGCTCATGACGGAGCGGTTCCGTCATGAGCATCGGT
The DNA here is from genome assembly GCA_963921515.1 of Calotriton arnoldi. NCBI lineage: Eukaryota > Metazoa > Chordata > Amphibia > Caudata > Salamandridae > Calotriton > Calotriton arnoldi. The sequence goes on along the minus strand of CAWUFW010012218.1, from coordinate 35,343 downwards.
TGGGCTGTGCTTATGACGGAACCGCTCCGTCATGACCACAGCCCCTGGGGGAAGCGCTGGCGCTCCCCCCCTGGGGCATCGATCTTGCCCCCACAGAGGGGGGTGGCAGCGGAAGAGTTTCCGCTGCCACCCCCGGCCCCCCCCCACGCTTCCCCATGACGTCAGCGCGCACAGCGCGCGCCGACGTCATCAGGAAGCGCTGGACGCGCTGGAAATCATTTCTTTCCAGCGCGTCCAGAGGGAGGGTGAGTGCTTGTTGGTGCGGTGGGGTGGGGGGCCGTAACAGGATGCCTTGAGGCATCGGGGGAGAGGAAAGAGTATTTCCTCTCCCCTGATGTCTCAATGCAGGGCATTCCTGCTTCACGATCGCGCACAGCGTCGCGATCGTGGAGCAGGAATGCCCCACTAGACACCAGGGATGTTTTTTAAATAAAGGAAGCGACCCCTTGGGCAAGGGTCGCTTCCTAGGAGGCCAAATTTTAATCAAGACTTTTCTGCCCCCCTGGGGACAGATCGACCGTTTTTTCGGCCGTTTTTGGATCCAGGGGGGGCAGAAAAGCCCACTAGATCCAGGGATTCATTTTTTAAATGAAATGGAAGCGACCCCTTGGGCAAGGGTCGCTTCCAGGGGGGCATTTTTCTTTGTTTGGACATTCTGCCCCCCCCCCTGGGGCAGATCGCCCCTTTTTTTGGCCTTTCTGCCCCCCACTAGACACCAGGGAGTTTCTTTAAATTGTGATGGGAGTGACCCCTTGGGCAAGGGTCACTTCCAGGGGGCCATTTTATTTTGTAATGGGAATTCTGCCCCCCCTGGGGGCAGATCGGCCTGTTTTTTTGCCTTTCTGCCCCCAGGGGGGGCAGAAACCCCCACTAGACACCAGGGAAGTAGTTTAAATAAAAATGGAAGCGACCCCTTGGGCAAGGGTCGCTTCCAGGGGGCAGATTTTTTTATATGTGTATTCTGCCCCCCCTGGGGGCAGATCAGCCTAGTTTTTTGCCCTTTCTGCCCCCGGGGGGGGGGGCAGAAAACCCCACTAGGCACCAGGGATTTATTACTTTTGCAAGGGGGCAAATTTCTGTCTGCTGTTTTCTGCCCCACCTGGGGGGGCAGATTGGCCTGGCAGACAACCTCACCCGATCCCTTGGGCAAGATCACCCCCTATTTTTCTCAGCCCTATTTGAAGGCCCATCTGGCCGATTGACCATTTGGGTAGTAACATAGCGTGTTATAATGTTAATTGTTTTATTTTTTGTGAATTGCAATTGTAATGCTTTATTTCTCCTTTTTTGTTCTAGTTGAAGGCTTTTGCTCTTTAGACTGTTCCAGGTTGCGGTTTCGTTACTGGTGGCTCTGCTGTTTGTGTAGTTGCACGTGTTTGGTAAGAGAGTTTTTTTGTACAATGTAAATGAGTTTCATTTCTCTGCATGAATTTGTTTTTTGCAAATGGTGTAATAATAGCAGTATGTTTGGCTTCTGTTTTTTGAGTGTCAAAAACATTTTGCATTTGTGCTCGATGTGTATTTTGTTGTCTTGTGAGTAATTGGTTTTGTTTTTTTTCTTTCTAGTGGGATATCGTTTTTGCTGTGTCTCTGCAGAGTAGGTGCTGGTGAGTGTAGCTGTCTCTTGTAAGTGAATTGTATAGTTTTTGAGTATATAGATCTTTGTGATAAAGGCACACATTTTTTTACTTACTTGCTTTGCACAGTGTTGGTTGTTGTTGACTTGTTTGTGCAGTCTCCTTTCTTAGTAAGGATAATGGCTAGCCGCAGGATTACTGCTCAGCAGGTTGTTGGTATGCTTTTTGAGTCTTCCTCTGACCATGGTTCAGAGACTGACTCTGCATCTGAGGCAGAGGAGGCAGGGGACGATTCAGGCAGTGAGTTTTCTCTCCACATGGAATCATCGGATACTGAAGATACTCTTAGTGCGGATGAAGTGCCTGTGTTAGAGGAGGAGATTGATGTGCCGATAGTGCGGCAAGAGGCATCTGGGCTGCAGCCTGGGGCTGCAAGGCTTTCCGTTGGTGTAGTGCGGCAAGAGGCATCTGGGCTGCAGCCTGCGGCTGCAAGGCTTCCCGTTGATATAGTGCGGCAAGAGGCATCTGGGGCAGCAAGGCTTCCCGTTGGTATAGTGCGGCAAGAGGCACCTGGGCTGCAGCATGGGGCTGCAAGGCTTCCCGTTGAAAGTGCTGACCTCTGGGTTGCCCCAGGCATGGTGCAGCCGGCATTGCCAGACTTTACTGGTGTTCCAGGGTGTAGAGTGAATACTGAAAACTTTTTGCCGATACATTTTTTTCAGTTGTTTATGGACGATGTGTTTTTGGCAGAGATTGTTGAGCAGACTAATTTGTATGCCGAACAGTTTTTGAGGGACAACAGTGCCAGTCTTAAGCCCCACTCTAGAGCTACCCGGTGGACTCCCACAAATCTGGAAGAGATGAAGAAGTTCTTGGGTTTAACTTTTTTGATGGGCTTGCTAAGGAAGCCATCAATGTCTTCATATTGGTCTACTAGTCCCTTGATGGCAACTGCTATTTTTCCGGCAGTCATGAGTCGTGATAGGTATTTGCTTCTGCTTCGGATGATGCATTTTGTCGATAATGGTTTAGCGTTGCCACGAGATCACCCTGAATGTGACCGTCTTTTTAAGATTCGGCCTGTCATTGATCACTTTGTTGATCGATTTTCTGAGATCTATGCTCCAGGGAAAGAAATTGCAGTGGATGAGTCTTTGGTGTTGTTCAAGGGCCGCTTGGTTTTTAGGCAATACATTCCTAGTAAGAGGGCACGCTATGGAATTAAGCTGTATATGCTGTGTGACAGTAGGACTGGATATGTCTCTAATTTCAGAGTGTACACCGGTAAGGAATCCAGGATTAACCCCCTGGTTGTCCGTCCACTTTTGGAGTGACTGAGAAAATTGTGTGGGAACTTGGAAGAGGATTTTTTAACAAAGGCCACCATTTATATGTAGATAACTTCTACACTGGTGTGCGGTTGTTCAGGGAATTGGCCAAAGTGGACACTGTTGCTTGTGGCACAATCCGCTCTAACCGTAAAGGTTTCCCAAAAGAACTTGTTTGTAAAAAGCTTGTGCGGGGACAGTGCAGTGCGTTGCGTTGCGAGGAGCTTCTAGCTGTGAAGTTTTCAGACAGGAGAGATGTCTACATGCTGTCTACCATCCATGATGAAAGCACTGCACCTGTGACTGTTTGGGGTCAGGTTGCTGAAGCGCGCAAACCTGTGTGCATTTTAGACTATAATAAGCACATGGGTGGTGTTGACAGAGTAGATCAGAGGTTGGAACCTTACGCTGCTCTTCGTAAGGCTTACATTTGGTACAAGAAGTTGGCTATCCATCTTTTCCACTTGGCAACCTTTAATGCTTTTGTTGTGTTCCAGGATTCTTGTCCTGAGTCAAAGATGACTTTTGCTAAGTTTCAAGAGTCTGTAATAGGCAGCCTTGTTTTAGTGGAACAGGCAAGTGTTCCTAGAGTTGGATTGGTGGAGGATGTTGCTAGATTGAAAGATCGCCACTTTCCTGATCACATTCCTCCCACACCCTCAAAAGACTTTCCCAGTAGGAGATGTAGAGTCTGTTGGCGAAGAGGTATGCGGAAGGAGACTCGCATGTACTGCCCCGAGTGTCCTTCTAACCCTGGGCTGTGTGTGCCTGCTTGTTTTAGAATGTACCACACGCAAAATAATTTTTGGGAGCATCCATGAGTGGTAAAGTGAACTGCCTGGCCTCTATTGTTTAATATTTTTGGTTCAGTTTCAAGGTTGGCATTTGTGTAGTGTATTGAGTTTCAGATGTTGTGTTAGTAGATTTGTATCTATTTGCAATTTGTTTGTGTTTTCTTATTTTTATTAAAAAAATCCTAAATGTGATGGCGGTGTGCGTGGAGTGGCGCTTGTGTGGCGGTGTGCGTGGTCTGGCGTTTGGCTGGCGGTGTGTTTGGATTGGCGCTTGGCTGGTGGTGTGCGTGGACTGGCGCTTGGCTGGCGGTGTGTTTGTACTGGCGCTTGGCTGGCGGTGTGCGTGGACTGGCGCTTGGCTGGCGGTGTGTTTGTACTGGCGCTTGTCTGGCGGTGTGTTTGCACTGGCGCTTGGCTGGCGGTGTGCGTGGAGTGGCGGTGTGTTTTGATTGGTGCTTGGCTGGCGGTGTGTTTTGATTGGCGCTTGGCTGGCGGTGTACGTGGACGGGCGCTTGGCTGGCAGTGTGCGTGGACTGGCGCTTGGCTGGCAGTGTGCGTGGACTGGCGCATGGCTGGCGGTGTGCGTGGACTGGCGCTTGGCTGGCGGTGTGCGTGGACTGGTGCTCGGCTGGCGGTGTGCGAGTAGTGACTAGCTGCTGGTCACTACACACACTGCTAGCCAAACGCCACTCAACGCAATCCGTGAGCTGGTGTGGTTGCTGTGTCAGGAATGTGGGCGTGTGAAAGTGATGGGCCCTTGAATGGCGCTGTCTGCTGGTGTGAGTGTTGTAATGTGCTGGGCCCGCGGCTGGCGTGAATGGTTTTGTATGTGTCACACGTATGAAAGGTGTATGAATGGCCTGTAAAGAGGTTGGTGCCTTGTCGTGGCTTTACAGCTCACGAGCTGTGAGTCAATGGTTCAGTTTCTTGTCCTTTCAAGTAACAGTGCATTTCATTTTTGTGAAATCTCTGGTTAATACAACTGTATATACTGAACCATCACTCACCCTCGTGCCAAATCCAACCAGTATGTATGTGTGCTTGAGGAATAGGTGGTTGTGCATAAAAATGTGTCTTTTCTGTTTTTGTCAAGCAGGGTGTACCTTGTCCTTTTTTGTGAATGTTGTAATGTGTTGGTTTTGTGCCTGGTGGTGTGAATGGTCTTGTGTGTATCATGTATGAAAGGTGTGTGAATGGCCTGTAAAGCGGTTGGTGCCTTGAAGTGGCTTTACAGCTCACGAGCTGCGAGTCACTGGTTCAGTTTTTTTGTCCATTCAATTATTGACAGTGCATTTCATTTTTGTGAAATCTCTTGTTAATACAATTTTATATACTGAACCATCACTCGCCCTCGTGCCAAATCCAACCAGTATGTGTGTATGTTTGAGGAATAGATGGCGGTGCAGTAATCTTTGTCTGTTTTGTCTCTCTGCCAAGCTGTACATTTCATTTAAGAATAACCTAACAACTGTAGTTTTTGTTGTAAACTAAACACCCATGGGAGTGCATGGTGATGTCTCTCTTGTGGATCCCAACAAGTTATCTTACCCACAATGTCCTGCAAACCTCAAAATGTGACTGACATTTTCCTTGCATTTTAGTGCCCAAATTTTCACACTGCAGAAAGTAACAACAAATTTCCAACCCCCAGCATTTCTCCAAGTATCCCAATAGAAATGGTACCTCACTTGTATGGGTGGGCCAAGTACCTGTGGCAGGGAATGGCCCAAAACCTATTGATGTGACATCAAAATTACCTATCACAAACCAACCTGGTTTTGCATGGGGGGTCCCATGACTGTTTGGCCCGGGGCTCGGCATCCATGTAGGGAAACCTACCTAACCCATATATTTCTGGAAACTAGACACCCGGGGGAGTCCATCGAGGTATGGCTTGCGTGGGTCCCCCATCATTCTCCTACCCATAATCCCCTGCAAACCTCAAATTTTGCTGAAAAATCCACTTTTTTCTCACATTTCTGTGTGGGAAATTTCTGGAATCTGCGTGGATGGACAAATTTCCTCCCACCCAGCATTCCCCCAGGTCTCCCGATAAAAATGGTACCTCACTTGCATGGGTGGGTGAAGGACCCGCGACAGGCAAGGCCCCAAAAGCTATTGAGGCGACATCAAAATTACCTATCACAAACCAACCTGGTTTTGCATGGGGGTCCCATGAGTTTTTGGCCCGGGCTCGGCATCCATGTAGGGAAACCTACCTAACCCATATATTTCTGGAAACTAGACACCCGGGGAGTCCAGCGAGGTATGGCTTGCGTGGGTCCCCCATCATTCTCCTACCCATAATCCCCTGCAAACCTCAAATTTCGCTGAAAAATCCACTTTTTTCTCACATTTCTGTGTGGGAAATTTCTGGAATCTGCGTGGATCCACAAATTTCCTCCCACCCAGCATTCCCCCAGGTCTCCCGATAAAAATGGTACCTCACTTGCATGGGTGGGTGAAGGACCCGCGACAGGCAAGGCCCCAAAAGCTATTGAGGCGACATCAAAATTACATATCACAAACCAACCTGGTTTTGCATGGGGGGTCCCATGAGTTTTTGGCCCGGGGCTCGGCATCCATGTAGGTAAACCTACCTAACCCATACATTTCTGGAAACTAGACACCTGGGGGAGTCCAGCGAGGTATGGCTTGCCTGGGTCCCCCATCATTCTCCTACCCAGAATCCCCTGCAAACCTCAAATTTCGCCGAAAAATTCACTTTTTTGTCAAATTTCTGTGTGGGAAAGTTCTGGAATCTGCGTGGATCCACAAATTTCCTCCCACCCAGCGTTCCCCCAGGTCTCCCGATAAAAATGGTACCTCACTTGTGTGGGTAGGCATAGTGGCTGCAACAGGAAATGGCCCAAATCGCACTGTGGAGACTTCAAAATTACCTATAGCAAAACTACCCGGTTTTGGGGGGGGGGGCACCTGAGATTTTGGCTCCGGGCTCGGCGGCCATCTTGGGAAAGTACCAAACCCAAACATTCCTGAAAACTAGACACCCGGGGAAGTCCAATGAGGTATGGCTTGCGTGGATCCCCCAACGTTTTCCTACCCAGAATGCCATGCAAACCTCAAATTTAGTTGAAAATAACACATTTCCCACATATTTGTGCGTGGAATCACTGTGCCGGCACAAATGTCCTACCACCCAGCGTTCTCCTTGTTCTCCTGAGTAAAATGATACCTCACTTGTGTGGGTGTCCAAAGCAGAATTGGCTAAAAACGTATTTTTAAAAAAATGTAGCGCTTAGAATTCTCGGTGCTATACTCTAAGGGCCATATGTATCAAGCCTTTTTCCCGTTTGCAAATGGGCAGATTCTCAGAATCGGCCCGTTTGCGAATTGGAAAAAGCCTTTTGGGATGTATCATCCCAAAAGGCCATCGCAAAATAGAGAATTGCAAAACTTGCGATTCTCTATTTTGCGAATGCAATTAAGGAATTGCCAATTGCAATTCCTTAGATTTGAAATTCTGGAAGCACCAGAAATTTGCTATTTGGCCTTAGGAATTGCAAATTACCACCATCTTAAAGTTGGTGGTAATTTGCGATTTTTCTTTAAAAAGCACTTTTTTGATTTTTAAAAGTGCCATATGTCGCACATACATGCCTTTAGGGCATGTATGTGCGCAAAATGTGCACACATGCATATTTCAGGGTGCAACAGGGTGTCCTTTTGGCACCCTTGCAATCCTGAAATTGCATTCTCAATTTGCGATTCTCTAATTGGTAATCGCAAATTGAGAATGTCTTCCCAATCATTCCTATGGGCCTCCTAGCCCATAGGAATGAATGGGAAGGTATTCCTTATTTGCGAATCTCAATTTGCGATTCGCAAATAAGGAATATGTAGGATTCGCAAAGTTTTTAGCAAATCCTACATACATTGCATTTAGCGATTCTCTAATTGCGATTCGCTAAAAATCGCAATTTGAGAATCGCAAAACTCTTTTTTGATACATATGGCCCTAAATCTCTATGTTTTGGGCTCTTCCTAGCCACAGGCCTTTGGCCCACCCACACAAGTGAGGTATCATTTTACTCAGGAGAACAAGGAGAACGCTGGGTGGTAGGACATTTGTGCCGGCATGGTGATTCCACACACAAATATGTGGGAAATGTGTTATTTTCAACTAAATTTGAGGTTTGCATGGCATTCTGGGTAGGAAAACGTTGGGGGATCCACGCAAGCCATACCTCATTGGACTCCCCGGGTGTCTAGTTTTCAGAAATGTTTGGGTTTGGTACTTTCCCAAGATGGCCGCCGGGCCCGGGGGCAAAATCTCAGGTGCCCCCCAAAACCAGGTAGTTTTGCTATAGGTAATTTTGAAGTCTCCACAGTACGATTTGGGCCATTTCCTGTTGCAGCCACTATGCCTACCCACACAAGTGAGGTACCATTTTTAACGGGAGACCTGGGGGAACGCTGGGTGGGAGGAAATTTGTGGATCCACGCAGATTCCAGAACTTTCCCACACAGAAATTTGACAAAAAAGTGAATTTTTCGGCAAAATTTGAGGTTTGTAGGGGATTCTGGGTAGGAGAATGACGGGGGACCCACGCAAGCCATACCTCGCTGGACTCCCCCGGGTGTCTAGTTTCCAGAAATATATGGGTTAGGTAGGTTTCCCTACATGGATGCCGAGCCCCAGGCCAAAAACTCATGGGACCCCCCATGCAAAACCAGGTTGGTTTGTGATATGTAATTTTGATGTCGCCTCAATAGCTTTTGGGCCCTTGCCTGTCGCCGGTCTTTGACCCACCCACGCAAGTGAGGTACCATTTTTATCGGGAGACCTGGGGAATGCGGGGTGGGTGGAAATTTGTGGATCCACGCAGATTCCAGAACTTTCCACCACAGAAATGTGGGGAAAATGTGTTTTTTTTGACAATTTTTTAGGTTTGCAAGGGATTCTGGGTAACAGAACCTGGTGGGAGGCAGTCAAGTCACCCCATCTTGGATTCCCCTGGGTGTCTAGTTTTCAAAAATGTATAGGTTTTCTAGGTTTCCCTAGGTGCCAGCAGAGCTAGGGTTCAAAAACTACAGCTAGGCACTTTGCCAAAAAAGGGTCATTTTTCACTGCGAAATTGAGGTATGTCCACATTGTGTTTTGCGCCGTTTCCTGTTGCGGGCACTAGGCCAACCCACGCAAGTGAGGTACCATTTTTATCGGGAGACCTGGGGGAACGCGGGGTGGGTAGAAATTTGTGGATCAACGCAGATTCCAGAACTTTCCAGCACAGAAATGTGGGGAAAATGTGTTTTTTTTTACAATTGTTTAAGTTTGCAAGGGATTCTGGGTAACAGAACCTGGTGGGAGGCAGTCAAGTCACCCCATCCTGGATTCCCCTGGGTGTCTAGTTTTCAAAAATGTATAGGTTTGCTAGGTTTCCCTAGGTGCCGGCAGAGCTAGGGTTCAAAAACTACAGCTAGGCACTTTGCCAAAAAAGGGTCATTTTTCACTGCAAAATTGAGGTATGTCCACATTGCGTTTTGTGCCGTTTCCTGTCGCAGGCACTAGGCCAACCCATGCAAGTGAGGTACCATTTTTATCGGGAGACCTGGGGGAACGCGGGGTGGGTGGAAATTTGTGGCTCCACGCAGATTCCAGAACTTTCCAGCACAGAAATGTGGGCAAAATGTGTTTTTTTTGACAATTTTTTAGGTTTGCAAGGGATTCTGGGCAACAGAACCTGGTGGGAGGCAGTCAAGTCACCCCATCCTGGATTCCCCTGGGTGTATAGTTTTCAAAAATGTATAGGTTTGCTAGGTTTCCCTAGGTGCCGGCAGAGCTAGGGTTCAAAAACTACAGCTAGGCACTTTGCCAAAAAAGGGTCATTTTTCACTGCGAAATTGAGGTATGTCCACGTTGCGCTTTGCACCGTTTCCTGTCGCGGGCACTAGGCCAACCCACACAAGTGAGGTACCATTTTTCTCGGAAGACTTTGGGGAACACGGGGTGGGTGGAAATTTGTGGCTCCAATCAATCAATCAATCACGGCATTTATAGAGCGCGCTACTCACCCGGGAGGGTCTCAAGGCGCTGGGGGAGGGGGTAAGTTACTGCTCGAACAGCCAGGTCTTGAGCTGCTTCCTGAAGGCGAGATGGTCCTGGGTTCGCCGAAGGTGAGTGGGGAGGGAGTTCCAGGTCTTGGCCGCCAGGTAGGAGAAGGATCTTCCTCCGGCGGTGGTTCTGCGGATGCGTGGTACGGTGGCGAGGGCGTGGCTGGTTGATCGTAGCTGGCGTGTGGGCGTGTAGAAGGACATGCGGTCGTTGAGGTACTTTGGGCCCAGGTCGTGGAGGGCCTTGTGTGCGTGGGTGAGGAGTCTGAACGTGATTCTCTTGCTGACGGGGAGCCAGTGCAGGTCTTTCAGGTGTACGGTGATGTGGCTGTGTCGGGGGATGTCCAGGATGAGTCGTGCGGAGGCGTTCTGGATGCGCTGGAGTCTCTTTTGAAGTTTGGCTGTGGTTCCGGCGTAGAGGGTGTTCCCATAGTCCAGTCGGCTGGTGACGAGTGCCTGGGTGACGGTCTTCCTGGTTTCAGTGGGGATCCATCTGAAGATCTTGCGGAGCATGCGCAGGGTGTTGAAGCATGAAGATGAGACGGCGTTGACTTGTTTGGTCATTGATAGGGAGGAGTCCAGGATGAAGCCCAGGTTGCGTGCGTGGTCCGTTGGCTTGGGTGCGGTGCCCAGGGCCGGGGGCCACCAGGAGTCGTCCCAGGCGGAGGGTGATGAGCCCAGGATGAGGACTTCCGTCTTGTCTGAGTTCAGTTTAAGGCGGCTGTTCCTCATCCAGTCGGGCGACGTCTCTCATCCCGTCGTGCAGGTTGGCTCTGGCGGTAGTGGGGTCGTTGGTGAGGGAGAGGATCAGCTGGGTGTCGTCGGCGTAGGAGATGATGTTGAGGTTGTGTCGGCGTGCGATGGCTGCGAGGGGGCTCATGTAGACGTTGAAGAGGGTCGGGCTGGAGTGAGGATCCTTGTGGAACGCCGCAGATGACTTCGGTGGCTTCGGATCTGAACGGGGAGAGGCGGACTCTCTGGGTTCTTCCGGCGAGGAACGAGATGATCCATTCCAGTGCTTTCTCTCGGATTCCGATGTTGCTGAGGCGCTTCACTAGGGTGCGGTGGCAGACGGTGTCGAACGCCGCGGAGAGGTCCAGGAGGATGAGGGCAGCTGTTTCCCCGTTGTCGGTTAGGGTTCTGATGTCGTCGGTGGCTGCGATAAGGGCGGTCTCGGTGCTGTGGTTGGCCCGAAACCCGGACTGCGAGGGGTCGAGGGATCCATTCGTCTCGAGGAAGGCGGCAAGCTGTCTGTTGACGGTCTTCTCGATGACTTTGGCCGGGAAACGGAAGGAGCGAGATGGGGCGGTAGTTCTTGAGGTCGGTGGGGTCCGCCGTTGGTTTCTTCAGGAGGGCGGTAAGCTCGGCGTGCTTCCAGCTCTCCGGGAAGGTGGCGGTGCGGAAGGAGGAGTTGATGATGTCCCGGAGATGGGGTGCGATGGTGGCGTCGGCTTTGTTGAAGACGTGGTGTGGGCAGGGGTCGGTTGGTGATCCGGAGTGGATGGAGTTCATCGTGCGGGTGGTGTCTTCGGTGTTGATCGGGGTCCAGTTGCAGAGGGTGGTGGTGGCGGGCATTGGTTCGGCGGTAGGGTGCGTTGTTTGTGCGTTGAAGCTGTTGTGTATGTCGGTGATCTTGCGGTGGAAGAACGCGGAGAGTGAGTTGCAGAGGTCTTGCGAGGGGGTGATGTCGTTGTTTCCGAGCGCTGGGGTTGGAGAACTCTTTGACGATGCTGAAAAGTTCCTTGCTGTCATGGGCGTTGTTGTCCAGTCGTTCTTTGAGTGCCGACTTCTTGGTGGCACGGATCAGCTGGTGGTGTTTGCGGGTGGCGTGCTTGAGGGCGGTCCTGTTGTCTGTGGTCTGGTCGAGTCGCCAGGTTTTCTCGAGAGTGCGGCAGTTCTTCTTGGATTCCTTGAGTTCGTTGGTGAACCAAGGGGTTTTCTTGCTTCCGGGTCTGCTGGGAGGGTTTTTAGTGGTGCGAGGTCGTCGGCGCAGGCGGTCAGCCACTTGGCGAGGTTGCTGGCTGCTTCTGTTTGGGTCCGTTGTGTCGGTGGGTGTGTTCTGGCTGAGGGAGGCGGTGAGCTGCTCGGCGGTGATCTTGCTCCAGCTCCGGCGGGGAGCCTGTTGCGGGTGGTGGTGGGTCGCAGTCTTTCTGAAGCTGAAGTGGACGCAGCTGTGGTCGGTCCAGTGGAGTCCGGTGGCGTGGCTGAAGGAGATGTGCTTGCTGGACGAGAAGACGGGGTCAAGCGTGTGGCCGGCGTAGTGGGTGGGCGTGTTCACCAGTTGCTTGAGTCCGAGGTTGGCGAGGTTGTCCAGCAGGGCGGTGGTGTTTCTGTCGTTGTTGTTCTCCAGGTGGAAGTTGAGGTCCCCTAGGAGGATGTAGTCGGCGGAGGGCATGGCGTGCGGGCTGATGAAGTCTGCGATGTCTTCGCTGAATAGTGTGCGTGGTCCCGGGGGTCTGTAGATGAGGGTGCCTCGGAGGGTGGTCCACGCAGATTCCAGAACTTTCCAGCACAGAAATGTGGGGAAAATGTGTTTTTTTTGACAATGTTTTAGGTTTGCAAGGGATTCTGGGTAACAGAACCTGGTGGGAGGCAGTCAAGTCACCCCATCCTGGATTCCCCTGGGTGTCTAGTTTTCAAAAATGTATAGGTTTGCTAGGTTTCCCTAGGTGCCGGCAGAGCTAGGGTTCAAAAACTACAGCTAGGCACTTTGCCAAAAAAGGGTCATTTTTCACTGCGAAATTGAGGTATGTTCACATTGCGTTTTGCGCCGTTTACTGTCGCGGGCACTAGGCCAACCCATGCAAGTGAGGTACCATTTTTATCGGAAGACCTGGGGGAACGGGGGGTGGGTGGAAATTTGTGGATCTACGCACATTCCAGAACTTTCCAGCACAGAAATGTGGGGAAAATGTATTTTTGTGGACAATTTTTTAGGTTTGCAAGGGATTCTGGGTAACAGAACCTGGTGGGAGGCAGTCAAGTCACCCCATCCTGGATTCCCCTGGGTGTCTAGTTTTCAAAAATATATAGGGTTGCTAGGTTTCCCTAGGTGCCGGCAGAGCTATGGTTCAAAAACTACAGCTAGGCACTTTGCCAAAAAAGGGTCATTTTTCACTGCGAAATTGAGGTATGTCCACATTGCGTTTTGCGCCGTTTCCTGCTGTGGGCACTAGGCCGACCCACACAAGTGAGGTATCATTTTTCTCGGAACACTTTGGGGAACGCGGGGTGCATGGAAATTTGTGGATCGACGCAGATTCCAGAACTTTCCAGCACAGAAATGTGGGGACAATGTGTTTTTTTGGACAATTTTTTAGGTTTGCAAGGGATTCTGGGTAACAGAACCTGGTGGGAGGCAGTCAAGTCACCCCATCCTGGATTCCCCTGGGTGTCTAGTTTTCAAAAATGTATAGGTTTGCTAGGTTTCCCTAGGTTCCGGGAGAGCTAGGGTTCAAAAACTACAGCTAGGCACTTTGCAAAAAAAGGGTAATTTTTCATTGAGAAAATGTGGTGTGTTCACGTTGGGTTTTGAGCCATTTCCTGTCGTGGGCAAGTTGCCTACCCAAACAAGTGAGGTACCATTTTTATCGGGAGACTTAGGGTAATTCCGATTTGTAAAGCAACTGTTATTACCTATTGACTTTCGATGCATTTCTACCTTCCAAATGAAAGACATTGTGTAAAAAAAGTCATTTTGAAAAATGACCGATAATTCTCATGCTAGTATGAGTATTCCCAATTTCAAAAATGTGCAAATATCTACTGTTTCTAAACTCTATAACTTGTTCCCATTTCAGAAATACATAGGTGTTGTTCATACCAATTTTTCCATGTATACATTTTCCCACAATAATTGCTATATACCCGGTACATAATAAAAAGCCATTGCAAATTGCTGATCAATTTTTTACTCTGGGTTCGTCGGGTTCTTGGTGAACCTACAAGTCCTATATATCCCCACAACCAGTAAGGTCCAGCGGATGTAACGGTATATTGCTTTCAAAGAGCTGTCATAATTAGAAGAAGTTACAGGTGAAAACGTTGACACAAAAGGCTGTTTTTTTCAACTAATTTTCAATTTTTCCTATATTTAACTGTACGTTTATATAAAGAAACCTTGATGGATCTACACAAATGACCCCTTGATGAATTCAGAATTTTGTCTACTTTTCAAAAATGTATAGCTTTCAGGATTCATTATTGCTTTCATACCCATTTCTACCATTAAGTGGAAGGAGGTTGAAAGCACAAAAAATAGCAAAAATAGGCTATGTCCCAGAAAAATGCCAAAACTGTGTAAAAAATGTTGGTTTTCTGACAAAGAGTCTGTCATTCCCTAAAATCTGGGAAAATGGTGATTTCAGCCCCACAAACACTTTTTGGATACCATTTGCAGGGAAAACCCAGACGCTTTCATTTGCAGCCCTTTTTCCCATTTTTCCCCCAAAAAAACAAAATTTAGCTGTGTTTTGAATAATTTCTGGGACCCCTCCAGGGGAATCCACAAACCCTGGGTACCTTTAGAATCCCCATGATGTTGGAAGAAAAGGACGCAAATTTGGCGTGGATATCTTATGTGGTCAAAAAGTTACAGGGGCCTAAACGCGCACTACCCCAAATAGCCAAAAAAAGGCTTAGCACAGGGGGGGAAAAGGCCTAGCAGCGAAGGGGTTAAGCATTAAAAACATACCACTCTGCGTTATGCATGAGTGGATGGGCCCTAGGTCTACCTACTTTTGCAGATCTTGGAGAGAGATGACAAAAGAAAGAGGCCCTTATCCAACCCCTCCTGTCCTAGCCGTGATGGGGGGATACAAATGCACCAAGGGCTTTCCACAGGATGAGGTGTAAAGAATAAACTGCCTGGGCCTTGCTAAGTCGTTGGTGAAATGTCCCACAAAATGATATGGGAAAATGAACATTAAGGCAGCTGATGTGGTCCATCATCACCCTAATTCATTTGAGGTTTTATAAAAACAGTGCAACAGCCAGGATGTCTATTTGCCATATTGGCAGCTAACGGTCATAAAAAAGAAATTAGGTGGAATGCTCTAATTATAGCTCTTCTGCCTCTGGCTATCCTCGGGGCATATTAACAAGGCGGCGTTAATGAATTATCGCCGCTTTAGCGTCCGTTTTTCGGACGAAAAGCGGCGATAATTTTATCGCCGAATTATCAGGACACGCTAGCGCGTGATTCCTGACCTAGCGTCCGTTTCTGCACGCCTCCCATTGCATCGCTAATGAGATGCAAGGGCGTGCCTGTGAATACAAAAGGGGAAATATCGCTAACCCAGGTATCGCCATATATTAGCAACGTGGGTTAGCGATATATTAAATGCGTTAAGTATGCCTTAACGCAGGAATTTAACGTCTGCTAAATTCATGACTAAGGCATACCTAACATGGGGGTGGATTGTGTGGCTAAGACCACAGGCCCTATCGCTAAGTATAGTCGCCGTTTTCCATGGGACATCGCTGGAAAACCAGCGATGTTCCATGGAAAACATCGCTATCACTGGGAAATTATCGCCTTTGCGCTAAGCGTTGTTAATACAGCGCTAGCATGGCGATAATTTCCAGCGATAGCCGGCGATAGGATTCCTCACGCTAAGCACGGCCAGCGATAATTATCGCTGGCCGTTGTTAATATGCCCCCTAGTTGTTAAAGATCCTCTCCATCGGTATATGATCTTGCCTGAGGCAAGGTCCTATAACTAGGGTGTAGGGCCTTTAACACTATTATAGCTCACAGCAGTGCACTATAATGCTATATTACATCATGGAGCCATTTAGGCTCATTAATATACTCCTTACAGTCGTTGCCCATTAATGTCTTGTATTGTCAAGGGCAATTCGGGACCCTCAGTGACTGGGCTTATTTATAATCAGGGTGCGGTGCCATTATTGCCTGAGGACATTAATGCTTTCTAAATCATGGGGTCACTAAGGCTCATTCCTAGCTGACGGACATTGATCCTCATAGAGTCCAGGCTCCATTGACACTACAGGATTGGAATTGGAGAGACAAAAAGACAATACAATTAATTGAAATAAAAGCTCTAGATAAAGTTTGGTTTAGATTGACATTAAAAGAATAGCACATATAGTAAAAAATGCAAAAGACCAGAAATATAAGATCTGTGTGCTCCTTGATCCTTTAGCCATACCCTGCTGTCAGTTCCCCAGGCCAAATCTTGGAGCACAGAGTCTGCTGGGAGGGGTTTTAATGGCAGGGCCTCGCCAAATGAACTTTAGTAATGTCACACATCTCGGAAACGATCTTTTTTTTAATTGGTGGCCTTCCAGCTTTACCTCATCATAGCCCAAAGGGTTGGTCCCAGTGGCATAAGACAACATGATACCCCCCTACAGAATGTGAAAAGGGTCCCAGAGCCCCCAATATTTGACAAATGTATGCTTTGGGCTGATTGGGGGCCCGTGAAAGGTTGGAGTCCCCCCTGCACTGCAGGGGCCTGTATCACTCCCCTGGTTGGGCTCCCGTACAATTGTTCACAGGTGTGTGTTAAATGGGGCTTCGCTGGATGTGTGACAGCCATAGTTATAGACTAGTGCAATAGAGAACTACGTACAGACTGGAAGCTCTGCCAGTGCTCATCTATAGTTATACTTACTTGACATGAGTGTGCATAGCATGCCACTGCCCTTGTGTCGTTTTGTAGCACTTGTCTACTTTGTTCAGTTTGTTTTGGACCAGGGATTAAATAAGCAGATGTATTCTAAAATACGCTGACTAATCATTAGAGTGCGGGCAGCTGTAATGCCTCTCTGCTACTGCCCGGTGAGCAGGCACACCGCTGGACCTAAGCCATCTTGGTATGTGGATGGGAAATTGGAGCAGAGCAGCCCCAGCCCACCATAAGTTTACCTGTTTGGGGGATGCTAAATAAATGTAATTTGTGGACATTCGAAGAGGGCGTTGACTTTCTGCCTGTGAATGAGAAACTACGTAGGTGAAACCAGGGGTGGTATTTCCAAAAATGCCCCATTGACAAAACAGGCGTGTCCTCTTTTATGCACCTGAGGCATTTTGCTATTACAGAAGGGACTGCAGATGCTTATATTGTATTGTATTGTAATTGCATTTATATAGCGCTTAGTACCCCTGACAACTCTTCGAAGTGCTTTTTCGGCGAGTAGCACGCTACTCCGGAACCCATGAAGGATTAGTGGTGAATTAGTATAGTGAAATATGAAAGTAATTTCAGTGGTGTCCCCTTCTGTAATACGCTGGTGCTAAATGTACACTGCCACGATCTCAAGAGGGTGTTCCCACCTTTGCATTGGGGGCACCCCATGCGATAATTGAATCTTTTTGCCTTTGTGTCTCTACCTTATTACAGACAGGCAAAGAGGCCACCAGGTGACACACAGTGAGTGCGCCTCCTGGGTGCCGGTACAGTCACTCCATGGACCTGCCTGCAGAGGGGTCTCTACCTCCATTTCACACAGGCCGGGTTAGGGTTTGCACAGTGAAAGGTGGATCAGCTGCTTCAAACTTCTGCTTTATCTTTTACTAAAATGTTCTTTCCATAGCAGGCATAGGTTCGCGCCTGTCCTGCGAACAGTGCATGTGATTTGATACGGTGCACTGACCTGGTCTGCATCTGGCTGACAGACTTAAGTGGCTAACGCAGGACAGTGTGGGGCAGTGCACCAAATCTGTAATGTGGCCTGGGCTTATAATAGGTGGGCAGTGCCCTGTGATTTTCAACATGCACTTAACCCTTCAGGCACCACTGACCAAATTTAAAGGGGTACAAGCGGTCAGACTAGCGAAATGTCATATTGCTTCATTAACCATTACTAACTGCACTGTGAAGCAAATATATTTTGCAGTGAATGGTACATCATGCAGTGAATGTACACCTCTATATGCATAACTCCTAGTGCACATTATTAATACTTGTAAAACTCCCTTAAGACAAACTGAGTTCAGGTCTGTATACCTGTTACTCACTCTGCCTGTATTAACAGCTCTCTTCGTTTTGTGGGCTCCTGGCACCACCTTCACGCTAGCATACTTGTCCTGACCTGGTCATGGTAATTCGTGTAGGGATGATGGCTAGTTCTGAACTTTGAGTGCATGAGATGGGTAGTTAGTCATTGCCTACATGACATCACGTGCCTTCTTGCATTCAGTGACAGCTGTTAGTTTCACGAGTAGGTGATTGTGTGCCTCGTCATTCATAAGAGGTCTGGCAGTGCAGAGAGGTACAGAGGTGCCAGTGCTGTATGTGTGGCATAGGGGCATGTTGTTAGTGCATGGCACGGCGCACGCCTGTGGACTCAGCCTCACTTGTAAGTACTCTATTATTTTACTGTGTCCCTAAATATTCAACATTTACTGGTGTACAATTCAATCAAAAGTATGCTTCTCCTTAAAGTTGGTATGTTTTATGATTAATATAAGGCTGAAACAAGTTCAGGTTTCCGAAAATTGTGTTTTTCTTTCTCAGATATGTCAGTTTTATAGTTGTTTTTCATAATTGGCCAATTAATTTAAATTATAATGCGAAATTATGACCGCTCGCTCTTTGTCCTCTGTCTGTTGTGCACTGGTAGGTGGCTACAGATTGTCAGTTCAGGTATAATTAGGACAGCTAAACGTCAGTCGTAACTGGAGATTTGAAACTAGTGATAAACGATGTAATGCACTTAAAAATATATGTACTTGCTGGAGAAAAGCAGCTAAGCAACAGCATCAATATAGCTAACAATAATAAAATGGCCTTTTATTGTGTCAGTGCTACCAACAGTCATAGTATGCGCACAACGTGACATTCACCCTTCTCCATTTCAAACATTTGCTACCCCGCTATGCCCAATAACTCCCAGAGTCAGAGCATGTTGTTCAGGGCGTAGCCTTTTATTCACATCAAACCAGGTAATTCATCACAGACCAATAGGAGAAAACCATCCTGTTTGGATATATACAATTATTCACAGCATCACACTTTAGCCGCATCAACCTGTCAAAGGCATTAAGTAAATCAGGCATGACATTACACTTGAACTTCAGTTTTGGCCGTACACTTTAGCGGCAACAACATGTCAAAGGAGTAAGAAAAATTAGGCACAACATTACACCTGCACTTGAGCTTGGGCCTTACAATTGAACTTGACCGACTCAGCCTGCCAAGCTCTCCACTCAGCTGCACACCTTGTGCCGGCAGGCCCCAACGCGCTACAGCAAACAGTTGCATTACTTGCAACCCAGGGCACCGCATAACGCACCGGCCCACCGGGGTGCCTGAACACAGGCAGCCTCCCCAAGGTTCTACTCAGTCCATACGTTGCGGGTTAGGGCAGTAGTGTCCAGGACCACCGGCAGGTCAGTCCTCCTTTTCCGCCTACCCTCTGCACACGTGGATCCTACCCCCCTCCTGGGGTCAATCCAGTTGCTGAACATCTCTTGTTGTGCATCCCCCTATGTTGTTAACTGTCAGTGCTCTGCCACAGGGTGAGAAGCTACCCGGCGCACTCTCCCTCCCCACCCCCCGGTGCTGACAGTGCTCCGTAATAGCCCTATTACCTAACTGGAGCAAGTTGTGCCGACTAGTGCCTTACGTGGAACCTGCACAATGTATTCAATGAGATTGTTCAGCTACTCAGATGTGATTGTTACCTAAACTGGGGGATCTCCCGCCGCAACGGCTTGCGGTCTTACTTCCGATCATATTATAGATAATGCAAGTAAGAATTGTGAACTCCGAAAGAGGGGGCTGTAAACCAGACCTCCCAAAACTGTTGCCTCCTTAAATGGCATAATATTATATATGATTCCCACCGGCGTTAATGACTAAAATGACCAGATGGGAAACTGTGTTTGATTGTATAGCCAGTTCCAGCTAACCACACAGAACTTGTTAGTTATATACCCCATCCATACGGCAACCAGGAAATTAGGCAAAACACTCCACTTGACTTTGCCGTCACCGTACCCAAGAACTTGAGCACTCCCCCTCGACGTCCTACCGACCCACTCTGCTGTGTACCATGTACCAACGGCCCCAACGCGTAATTGCCACAAACAGTTGTCCCACTTAACCTGCAATGGTACACTCCCCATCATAAAGGCAGAAAGGACATTAGGCAAGCCAATCCTCACAAACATTGACTTGGCCATACACTAGAACTCGTGTATTGTCCCTCGGCGTCCTTAGGACCCGCTCCGTTGCATACGTTGTACCGGCAGGCCCCCACGTACTACAACAAACTGTTGTCCTATTTAAAACCAGGCCCCCTCGTAGCCTTCCGGCCCCTCGGGGTCCCGAACACATGGTGGAATACCCACGGCCTACTGCATGACAATTGGGCCGCACACCGACAGTCCTCACTAAATGCAGATAGTGACAAGAACAAGAGAACTCCATATGTAGGTACTTTGGGCTATTGAATAGAGCCACCATACTTGTTGATGAAATGTTAGCAAATCCCCTTGCATATGGATAATGGCAGAACTAAATCGCAACCTGTTATTGGGATTTGCTTTAAAAATGCAGTCCGTTCCCAAAGCCCAGTCCACGTTAAATGAGTTGCACACCACCAAGCCTCACTAAGGACTGCTAACCCCGACAAAGGAAAGGGAAACTTTGCGATATATATTGGGATATGTACCATTGTTGGTACGAGTTTTCAAAATGTATTTCCTCCGAAGAGCCCCTCCATGTAGGTTGCATCGCACCGTAATTAGACCACCCACAGACGGCTAACACATAATAGAGAAGGAAAAACCGCACTCTGCCTATAAATACTTGGCAATTTAGTAAAGCCAACCTACATATGATTGACTTTGGAAATACCGTTGTCTGTGGATTATGCCAAAAATAAATCGCCACCCGTTAGTCAAAGGCACTAAGAAATTAAAATTGTCATTACACTTAAGCATAGCATTAAGTTGACCTTACTCTTGAACAGTCTGCTGCACATATTGTGCCAGCAGGCCACAACGCGCTACAGCAAACAGTTGCATTACTTGAAATCCAGGGCACTACATAGCGCACCGGCCCTCCGAGGTACCTGAACAATGGCATCACACTGTAGCAAGATTCACATGTCAAAGGCACCACGAAATTAAAATTGTCATTACAGTTAAGCATAGCATCAAGTTGCCCATAGTCTTGAACCCTCTGCTGCGCACACTGCGCACCGGCCCTCCAAGGTACCTGAACACAGGCAGCCTCCCCAAGATTCATCTCAGTCCATAAGTGGCGGGTTAGGGCAGTAGAGTCGAGGACCACCGGCAGGCCGGTCCCCCTCCCCACCAACCCACTGCACCCTTCAATCCTACCCCCTCCTGGGGTCCATTGTGCATGGGTCCTTACAAAGGACTGCCGACACCTGTTCCACCATTGCCTGTGTATTATGTTATAAATAAATCGCTACCTGTTATCGGGATGAGCTTTTAAAATGCATTTCTCGCCCAATGCCCACTCCTTGTTAATTGTAGGGTACGCCAAAGGCCTCACACGAGATCGCTGACACCTAAAAGGGAAGAGAACTGTGCATTGAAACATTTGGCAATGAGCAATTGTGATGAGTGTATAAACTGCAGTCCCATAATAAAATTGAGCAGCACGCCCCATAGAGCAACGCCAGGACATTGCTTTAGTGTCTAAAACATGAATAGCCCTTAAATGGCAAGGGCAACAGAGAGCTACGTAGCCCACTCCCTAAATCCACATTCTAAAGTAGGTATTCCCCTATGCCCTCACTCCTTGGGTGACTCAGCACCATCGGTGACTATAATTAAAGCTATGCATGAATACTATCTCTGTATTCGACAATGCAAACCAACTGCTCCCTTTAGCTGTTAGATACCCCCTGAGGATCACCCCACAACGTCAGACTGTCACTAATCTGAAGGCAAATGACATAATAAAGCTATGGGGAGCAGTAGCAAAGTATGTAGATCCCTGCATTATACCCCCATAGTAGCCTAAAACCGAATTGCCTACCAGTACTATAGCAGCAGGATGAAACTACCTCATTGTATCAACTTTCAATAAGTGAATCACACCATACGTCAACCCATGGACGGGAATCTCTGAACCTGTTAACAAAGGATGCTGCACCTCGAGTCTGCAACCAATCAAACCACCATCCCAAACAGCAAAGGTGTCACTTCCTGGTCGCAGCAGCATATCCAGATGCCTGACACATAAGGGGACTTGTAGCTGCCCCGTGCACTTCCTCCCCCAAAGGGGCATCTTGGCGCAGCATAACAGATGATTATTTACCTGACTGAATGATGCTTATGTGTCTCCCCCTATCACCAGGTCATAGCAGCCCATCCGTGTTTCTGATATCTAGCATGACTTGTATTTGCACTGTGCCCCAGAAACCCCCCCCCCAAAGGGTCATCTTGGCACCGAATAACAGATGCGTAATTTACTCCACCGAATGGTGTTTTATTTGTCCACTTGCGCCATGAGGAGCGGCCCCGTGTACCTGCCGGGACTGAGCTTGTGACCAAGAGGTGAAAAACAGGGCCCAGCAATGGATGCGCTAATCCATTAATCCACCCGGCCTGGCTTGGTGACGGAACCAGCCGCTAATGAAATAAGTGGATAGCATGTGGCAACTAATCTGGATCATGTAACATTCCCAATGCATTTAATTGTATCCAAAAGAAATTATATTTTAGCCAATGTGGTGAAGAGTGTCTAGTTGACGACATGAAAGCTTGTCTCACGGAGGGAAAATGAGTAGAGTTGGGAGCAGGCTGTTGCAGTAGCCATTTTGCACCGGCTATGCCATTAACAAGGAAGTCCCAAATCAAACCATCACCAAAGAGGCCCATCTCCGGTACCTCGCATATATCCCGTTCTTGCTTGCTACATACTGGTTAACTGCCTAACACCCTTCAATTTATACATGGGAATGGTACTGCCTTAGCTATCCTGAACTTTTACCTTACACATGAGTCAGGGCTGTGGGAAGAACAGTATTCGGTGCCTTCCGACGGCAATTTGTCATGGTGATGGCCGTAATAGAGCACCTTGTCAAGGCACACCCACATGGCACGAGGGAAAGGTGATCCGTTTGCCTAACGTGGGCCAGCACCCAAAGAATGGAGAGAATAATCTCTCATTTAAGTACCCGTTTCATCCCTGCCTTGCTGACAGCGGCCATAACTCTAACCTGCCAGCTTTGCCTTTGAATGTAAGTACTCAAGTGCGGCACCAAAGCATCATTTATGCACCCGAAGCACATTGGTATTAGCCCCTGGAAATCTCACCGGCCGTTCCGCCTTGAATGTAAGTGCTGAAATGCGGCACCAAAGCACCATTTGTGAACCCCATACACATTGGTATGAGCCTGCACAACGCTCCTTTATGTCCTGCGCAATGCTTCTTCAAATGAAACGACGGCCTGCAAAACGGAAAGAGAGACGAGAACAAGCTGTAACCCTGGGCAACCACTTTTGCCACCATGAATTCTTGCCAATATGAATAATCTTGGCAACCCGAACCTATGCGTTGTACAACAAGGGAATGCCGCAATGAGTGCTCATACAACAATTGCCAAGGCCAAACCCCAGCCCTTGCAATGGATGTGCTAATCCACTAATCTACCTGGCCCGGCCAGACAACGTAACCAGCCATTAATTAAAATATTTGATAACATGTGTATCGTTTGACTCGTACATCTGGAAATAATTCCCTTAACATGATACATAATTCACACATATAACTAAGAGCCTGAGTTCCATATTATTTAGAAATTCCCGTCTACCGGAAATTGTAGACTAAAGGACTATATGTTCGGTGCATTTATTGGCAGACACAATAGAATTCAGAAAGGGCAAAACACATTAGAATAACCTGGACCCCGCGGCGAGTAGCACTCTATGGTCCTGGTGCTAGCGCCCCCCCGAGCATTGCCCGAACGCCGAATATCTCCAAGAGCAAATCTCTCAATAAATGGCAAAAGGCATACTCAACACTGCCAGGCCAGCACTGGAATCAGCACCGCACCGTCCCAGAGCACAGCGCTCCATACACTACCACAATAGCCCAACTCAGAGCCCAACCAACCTGGTCTGCCTACTGTGAAGATGCCGCCAATTTCGACCGAGTGTTTCCACTCGGCCTCACTCTCAGCCCAAAACTCCAGAGCTGTGGCGAAACTTACATCCCTCCATCTCCAGCTACCCGAGAGACTGAACAATTCCCTCTCTCAGCATATAGCACCCCATACCACACTGCCACAATGCAAAACCTTGGCCCACTTCATCCGAACCACCGGATAAACCTGCAACACATCCCGCACGGACCACTGCTCCACAACATGCATGATCACGCCAATAGCCATCCGCCCCCGAAAGTGGCATGCACACTGAGCCCCCAGCTTCCATCCGTTCTTAGCTCCTGTCCCAAGTACAAAATGCCAGTAATGTACAAGGAGACATCGTCCATGTGTGTACCACGCATCGATGCGCCACATTTTTTACATGTATAGACCAGGCACTCCAAATTACTCCCCCGCTGCTTCCTGACCCCGCCACGGAACCACGTCCATCCATGGAGGGTGACACCACTCTGGCCATGGAGGCAGCAGGCCACCCATGACCTCTCCTCTGGCCAGAACCAATGCACACCTCCCACAAATCCCAACATGAGATCCCCCTCAACACCATCCCAGCCGGCAGCCGTAGTTTCTGCCCCCACCTGTAGTTCTGCCCCACCCCCAGCAGCACAATCAATAGCGTACTGTACTTCACTGTTACCTCGAAAACCATTTTGTAGCTGCAGGAGTATGTTCCGTGGTTAATAAGGAACAAGGGCGTAATCTGTTGGTGAAATTAAGAAAGAAAGCACCGTTTGCATGATGTAATTGAAAGTGCACATCTGGAACTAAACAAGCCAATGGAAGGAAATTGGTTGTGTAAAGCGGTATAGACGCTGCTTTAAAACCAACAACTGCACCGCATCAATTAAGAGTGAAAACAGCAATATTATTCAACCTTAGCGGGAAACCATGCGAGGACAAAGGCGCGTCCCCCGCATATGGCAGCGGGACACCTCGCACCACGAGCCGCATCTTTTCAGTGGCGGCACGGGAAACCACGCGAAAACAAGGCGCGTCCCCCGCATATGGCAGCGGGACGCCTCGCACTACGAGCAGCTTCTCTTCTGTGATGGCACGGCCCTCTAAAAGGAAATAATTATTTAATTTGGCAGCGAGACGCCTCGCACACGAGCTGCATCTCTTCTGTGACGGTGCGGGAAACCACACAAAAACAAAGGCGCGTCCCCTGCATATGGCAGCGGGATGCCTCGCACTACGAGCCGCATCTCATCTGTGACGGAGCGGCCCTCTAAAAGAAAATAATTATTTGATAAGGCAGCGAGACGCCTCGCACCCGAGCCGCATCTCTTCTGGCACTCTTTTATTGTATACATTATACGTCCCTTCTGTTTCGCTGCCATCGCTCGTTTCACTTTTGCGCATTATTTGAGTTCCGTATAGCACCCAGCAACCAAGTTATATATCTATGGAAGTAAAGGAGCTTTGCTAAGGTGACATCAAGACTATCACTAACCTAAAAGTCTGCTAGCAGCGTGTCAC
This sequence comes from Calotriton arnoldi, assembly GCA_963921515.1. Classification (NCBI taxonomy): domain Eukaryota; kingdom Metazoa; phylum Chordata; class Amphibia; order Caudata; family Salamandridae; genus Calotriton; species Calotriton arnoldi. The sequence continues at coordinate 9,969 of CAWUFW010012218.1, read as the reverse complement.
GGATAGACACCGGTAGGAAGGAGGGAATGGGCAGTACACTACATCTCCCATAATGCTGTGAGAGGGCTTCCTTTTTTTTCTATCCTCTCTCTCTCTCCCTATCTATTTAAACTCCACCCTCCAACAACCCGGTGCTTGTCACCTGAAGACCTACGCCATGAAAGGAAAACTGATTTCCCCGGGACTCCTGTTAAGCGCCTCGCCGACCATCTGTTGTGGAAGTGATTAGCCGCATCAGAGATTGCCGGTCCGGATTCCAGAGACTCGCGCTTATGCGCACTCGGTAACTGTTTGCCCTCCTTGCATTTCCAACCCGAAGGACATCTGCGGTAGCAAGGCTGTTAATACACGCGCTAGTGTAACCGCTGTTGCCGCTTTTTCTTTGTTTGTTTTCCATGAGATATATTGAAGACTCACCTTTAGTTCAGCATGCCTAGCTGAACCCACCACCTTATCGAGTGTGTACTCCTGGGAACACTCTTATCTAATTTTGGAGGGAATTAATCGCAAATGAACCAGGAGAAGCTCGCAGAGCATTACATCTTATTTTTCCTTTCTATTCCTGTATGGTATGGATTATAATTAACACGCACTGTGGAATCGCGTGTCTTCACAGAAGAAGTGCCTAGTTACATATGCTTCTACACACACCGCTGACTGAGGAGTATCAGTATTGAGATAAGTAACTCAGCGGTGTATTGCGAAAACTTAGCAGTGTTCTGGGTTTCATGAAATACTTATCCCTGAATACTAAAGTGACACTGTGACTCGCTATCTTTTTTTCTTTTTTTTCTTAATTTATTTTTACCTTTTGTGCATTGATGTTATTTGGATATGGGCGGCTGCATAACTGTAAGTGCATCACATACTGCTAAATCTATTGTATGGTGTACTAGGGGAATGTCTCTCATGAGATGTTGTGTTGTGTCTCATATACAGGGCGCACAAAGCTACCATAGGAGTGAAGCCTACAACTCCAGAGCTTGTCGAGTGTTGTCGCAGCCGCACTTCTTTATGTTTCATTTGTCCCTTTTTTCCCTTTCCCCTACTGCGGGGTAGCCTATGTAGTGAGTGTATATTTATACTCGCAGATTCTTCCGCATATGGGGTAAGGGAGGTTTAGCATCATCCATCGCTCCCGCTGTAACAAGCCTTTAAGGTTAGTGACTAACCATTCTCTGTTGTGACACAGCGAGCCTCCAGCCTCAAGCAGCAGCCCCGCGAAGATTTTCACTCGATGTGAGGCACAAGATGGCTGCCAACACTTCCTGGTTTGAAGTGTTGGCAGCCAATTAGAGCCAAGCTCGTGCTGGGGGTGTTAGGCTTCGCCCAGATATATAAAAAAAAAAATCCTTTAATATCTCAAAAAATACTGAACGGATTTACACCATTTAAAAAAAAGGGCTCTTTCTGAACCAAGGGCTACCTTTTTGCCAAATTTGGTGTAATTCCGTTCAGCAGTTCGGGGTGTAGCTTTGTCTAAAGTTTCCTATGGAAATTACCATGGGGAAAACACAATTTTGGGACCCCCCTTTTTTCTCAGCCCCCACTTGATGAATCAGCCCGAAACTTTCAAGACAGGAGCTGACCGGAATGGGCCACTAGTTTTGAAAATTTCACAAAGATTCGTCAAGCGACACCAAAGTTATTGGAAAAACAAAAAATGCTTTTCCTATGGAAACTAGGTCCTAACCATAACTACCTACTGGCGAACGCCAGTAGGTTATATATATATCTCTATCTCCAAACAAACTCCTCCACAAGAAAGAGCAGAGGCCACACAGGGGAAGACCATGGAAGCACTTTATTTCTTTCTTTTATGTGGTGAATGCATTTTGGCTTTAAATCCTGCCTTCATCAGCGCCCAGGTGTTTAGCAGGCTTCCAACATCGCAGTGAGTTTGTCCTGCTGCTCTTTTGTTGGTAAAAGTCAGCTCCGCCCCCAAATTTCACCTTTCACCTGTTACAGTTCACAAGGTTGCTGTGAACTGCAGGCCCCAGAATGCACTGTCCCAATTCCAGGTAGGTGATGCATGGAATATCAAATCAAACCAAGTGGCCGGGCGGTGGCACAGAAATTCCGCGATGAAGGTGATCAGTTTTATTCCTGCTATGATAGAAATGCAGTGCCTCCTCGGGTCCCCAAACAGCTTCAGCCCTAAAGTCCAGGAGTACCTTTAGCGGGGGCAATAATGGCAATGCACCTCGCCCAGCATGAGGTTAATAACCTCACAACCGCCTTTTCTCCTCCTGAACCCCGAGGCGTGCCCGGACCAACCAATACCTTGGAGTCAAAAGAAACTGCCGAAACAGCGCTAGGGACGTCGGGGCCAACTTGCAAAGCGGGGGCCTCTGTATCGCATCTCTGGCTGATGCGAAATAATCTCCAAACAAACTCCTCCACAAGAAAGAGCAGAGGCCACACAGGGGAAGACCATGGAAGCACTTTATTTCATTCTTTTATGTGGCGAATGCATTTCGGCTTTAAATCCTGCCTTTATCAGCGCCCAGGTGTTTAGCAGGCTTCCAATATCGCAGTGAGTTTGTCCTGCTGCTCTTTTGTTGGTAAAAGTCAGCTCTGCCCCCAAATTTCACCTTTCACCTGTTACAGCTCACAAGGTTGCTGTGAATGCAGGCCCCAGAATGCACTGTCCCAATTCCAGGTAGGTGATGCATGGAATATCAAATCAAACCAAGTGGCCGGGCGGTGGCACAGAAATTCCGCGATGAAGGTGATCAGTTTGATTCCTGCTATGATAGAAATATATAATATACATATTATCTACTGGCGGTCGCCAGTAGATAGTTATAGTTAGGACCTAGTTTCCATAGGAAAAGTTTTTTTTCTTTTCCCAATAACTTTGACGCCAGTTGACGAATCTTCGCGAAATTTTCAAAACTTACGGCCCGCTCCGCTCAGCTCCTATCCTGAAAGTTTCGGGTTGATTCGCCAAGTGGGGGCCGAGAAAAAAGGGGGGTCCCAAAACGTGTTTTCTCCATGTTATTTTCCATAGGAAACTTTAGACACGGCTACAGCTCAACTGCTGAACGGAATTACACCAAATTTGGCAAAAGGTAGCCTCTTGTTTCAGAAAGAGACCTTTTTTGAAATGGAGTAAATCCGTTCAGAAGTTCCTGAGAAATTAAAAAAATAGAGGTCGGAAAATCAATTTCCCATAGGAAACTTTAGACACGGTTACAGCTAAAACTGCTGAACGGAATTACACCAAATTTGGCAAAAAGGTAGCCCTTGGTTCAGAAAGAGAACTTTTTTTTTAAATGGTGTAAATCCGTTCAGTAGTTTTTGAGATATTAAAGGGAAAAAATCTTTATATATCTGGGCGGGACCTAACTACACAAGCACAAGCTTGGCTCTAATTGTCTGCCAACACTTCAATCCAGGAAGTGTTGGCAGCCATCTTGGTGCAATGCTTTTAGGTCTCGACTAGCGATGCAGCGCATGCGCTGAACGCTTGGCGAGATCTATTGTTGTCGCATTTTTCTTCCGAAGAAGAACACTACCCCCAGCACGACCCCCTACACTACCCAAACACCACTGCACTACCCTAAACCCTAAAACACTACCCCCAGCACTGACCCCTACACTACCCAAACACCACTGCACTACCCTAAAACACTATCCCAGCACGACCCCTACACTACCCAAACACCACTGCACTACCCTAAACCCTAAAACACTACCCCCAGCACGACCCCTACACTACCCAAACACCACTGCACCACCCCATACCCTAAAACATAACACCAGCACGACCCCTACACTACCCAAACACCACTGCACTACCCTAAACCCTAAAGCACTACCTCCAGCACGATCCCCTACACTACACAAACACCACCGCACTATCCAAAACCCTAAAACACTACCCCAGCATGACCTCCTACACTACACAAACACCACTGCACTACCATAAACCCTAAATCTACCCCCAGCACGACCCCCTACACTACCCAAACACCACTGCACTACCCTAAACCCTGAAACACTACCCCCAGCACGACCCCCTACACTACACAAACACCTCTGCACTACCCTAAACCCTAAAACACTACCCCAAGCATAACCCCTACACTACCCAAACACCACTGCACTACCCTAAACCCTAAAACACTACCCCCAGCACGACCCCCTACACTACCCAAACACCACTGCACTACCCTAAACCCTAAAACACTACCCCAAGCACGACCCCCTACACTACACAAACACCACTGCACTACCCTAAACCCTAAAACACTACCCCCAGCACCGACCCCCTACACTACCCAAACACCACTGCACTACCCTAAACCCTAAAACACTATCCCCAGCACGACCCCCTACACTACGCAAACACCACTGCACTACCCTAAACACTACCCCAGCACGACCCCCTACACAATCCAAACACCACTGCACTACCCAAAACACTAAAACACTACCCCCAGCACGACCCCATACACTACCCAAACACCACTGCACTATCCTAAACCCTAAAACACTACCCCAGCACGACCCCCTACACTACACAGACACCACTGCACTACCCTAAACCCTAAATCTACCCCCAGCACGACCCCCTACACTACCCAAACACCACTGCACTACCCTAAACCCAGAAACACTACCCCCAGCACGAACCCCTACACTACCCAAACACCACTGCACTACCCTAAACCCTAAAACACTACCCCCAGCACGACCCCCTACACTACCCAAACACCACTGCACTACCCAAAACCCTAAATCTACCCCAGCACGACCCCCTATACTACACAAATACCCTAAACCCTAAAACACTACCCCCAGCTCGACCTCCTTCACTACCCAAACACCACTGCACTACCCTAAACCCTAAAACACTACCCCCAGCACGACCCCCTACATTACACGAACACCACTGCACTACCTTAAACCATAACATACGACCCCAGCATGACCTCCTACACTACCCAAACACCACTGCACTACCCTAAACCCTAAAACACTACCCCCAGCACGACCCCCTACACTACCCAAACCCCACTGCACTACCCTAAACCCTAAAACATGACCCCCAGCATGACCCCCTACATTACCCAAACACTACTGCAATACCCTAAACCCTAAAACATGACCCCCAGAACCACCCCCTACACTACCCAAACACCACTGCACTACCTTAAACCCTAAAACACAACCCCCAGCACGACCCCCTACACTACACAAACACCACTGCACTACCCTAAACCCTAAAACACTACCCCCAGCACGACCCCCTACACTACACAAACACCACTGCACTACCCTAAACCCTAAAACACTACCCAAGCATGACCCCCTACACTACACAAACACCACTGAACTACCCTAAACCCTAAAACACTACAACCAGCACGACCCCACACTACCCAAACACCACTGCACTACCCTAAACCCTAAAACACTACCCCCAGCATGACCCCCTACACTACCGAAACACCACTGCACTACCCTAAACCCTAAAACATGACCCCGTACACTACACAAACACCACTGCACTCCCCTAAACCCTAAAACACTACCCCCAGCACGACCCCCTATACTACACAAACACCACTGCACTACCCTAAAACCTAAAACACTACTCCCAGCACAACCCCCTACACTACCCAAACACCACTGCACTACCCTAAACCCTAAAACATGACCCTGTACACTACACAAACACCACTGCACTACCCTAAACCCTAAAACACTACCCCCAGCACGACCCCCTATACTACACAAACACCACTGCACTACCCTAAACCCTAAAACACTACCCCCAGCATGACCCCTACACTACACAAACACCACTGCTCTACCCTAAATCTACCCCCAGCACGACCCCTACATTACCCAAACACCACTGCACTACCCTAAACCCTAAAACACTATCCCAGCATGACCCCTACACTACCTAAACACCACTGCACTACCCTAAACCCAAAAACATTACCCTCAGCACGACCCCTACACTACCCAAACACCACTGCCCTACCCTAAACCCGAAAACACTACCCACAGCACGACCCCCTATACTACACAAACACCACAGCACTACCCAAAACACTAAAACACTACCCCCAGCACGACCCCATACACTACCCAAACACCACTGCACTATCCTAAACCCTAAAACACTACCCCCAGCACTACCCCCTACACCACCCAAACACCACTGCACTACCCTAAAACACGACCCCCTACACTACACAAACACCACTGCACTACCCTAAACCCTAAAACATGACCCCCAGCACGACCCCCTACACTACACAAACACCACTGCCCTACCCTAAACCCTAAAATACTACCCCCAGCATGACACCCTACACTACACAAACACCACTGCACTACCCTAAACCCTAAATCTACCCCCAGCACGACCCCCTACACTACCCAAACACCACTGCATGACCCTAAACCCTAAAACACTACCCCCGGCACGACCCCCTATACTACACAAACACCACTGCACTAATCTAAACCCTAAATCTACCCCCAGCACGACCCCCTACACTACCCAAACACCACTGTACTACCCTAAATCCTAAAACACTACCCCCAGCACAACCCCCTAAACGACCCAAAAACCACTGCACTACCATAAAACATGACCCCTACACTACGCAAACACCACTGCACTACCCTAAACCCTAAAACACTACCCCCAGCACAACCCCCTATACTACACAAGCACCACTGCACTCCCCTAAACCCTAAAACACTACCCCCAGCACGACCCCCTACACTACACAACCACCACTGCACTACCATAAACCCTAAATCTACCCCCAGCCTGACCCCCTACACGACCCAAACACCACTGCACTACCCTAAACCCTTAAACACTACCCCCAGCATGACCCCAGCACTACCCATACACCACTGCACTACCATAAACCCTAAAACACTACCTCCAGCACGATCCCCTACACTACCCAAACACCACTGCACTACCCTAAACCCTAAAACACTACCCCCAGCATGACCCCTTCACTACCCAAACACCACTGTAATACCCTAAACCCTAAAACACTACTCAAGCATGACCCCCTACATTACCCAAACACCACTGCACTACCCTAAACCCTACAACACTACCCCCAGCACGACCCCCTACACTACCCAAACACCACTGCACTACCCTAAACCCTTAAACACTACCCCCAGCATGACCACCTACACTACACAAACACCACTGCACTACCCTAAACCCTAAATCTACCCCCAGCACGACATCCTACACTACCCAAACTCCAGTGCACTACCCTAAACCCTAAAACACTACCGCCAGCACGACCCCCTATACCACACAAACACCACTGCACTACCCTAAACCCTAAATATACCCCAGCACGACCCCCTACACTACACAAACACCACTGCACTACCTTAAACCCTAAAACACTACCCTTAGCACAACCCCCTACACTACCCAAACACTACTGCACTACCCTAAACCCTAAAACACTACCCCTAGCACGACCCCCTACACTACCCAAACAACACAGCACTACCCTAAACCCTAAAACATGACTCCCAGCATGACCCCCTACACTACCCAAATACCACTGCACTACCTTAAACCCTAAAACACGACCCTCAGCACGACCCCCTACACGACACAAACACCACTGCACTACCCTAAACTCTAAAACACTATCCCAAGCACGACCACTACACTACACAAACACCACTGCACTACCCTAAACCCTAAAACACTACCCCAGCACGACCCCTACACTACACAAACACCACTGCACTATCCTAAACCCTAAAACACTACCCCCAGCACGACCCCCTACACTACACAGACACCACTGCACTACCCTAAACCCTAAATCTACCCCCAGCATGACCCCCTACACTACACAAACACCACTGCACTACCCTAAACCCAGAAAAACTACACCCAGCACGACCCCCTTCACTACCCAAACACCACTGCACTACCCTAAACCCTAAAACACTACCCCTAGTACGACCCCCTACACTACACAAAAACCACGGCACTACCCTAAACCCTAAAACACTAACCCCAGCATGACCCCCTACACTACACAAACACCAGTGCACTACCCTAAACCCTAAAACACTACCCCCAGCACGACCCCCTACACTACCCAAACACCACTGCACTACCCTAAACCCTAAAACACTACCCCCAGCATGACCCCCTACACTACCTAAACACCACTGCACTACCCTAAACCCTAAAACACTACCCCCAGCATGACCCCCTATACTACACAAAGACCACTGCACTACCCCAAACCCTAAAACACTAACCCCAGCACGACCCCCTACACTACCCAAACACCACTGCACTACCCTAAATGACTACCCCAGCACGACCCCCTACACTACCCAAACACCACTGCACTACCCTAAACCCTAAAACACTAACCCCAGCACAAACCCCTACACTACCCAAACACCACTGCACTACCCTAAACCCTAAAACACTATCCCCAGCACGACCCCCTACACTACCCAAACACCACTGCACTACCCTAAACCCTAAAATACTACCCCTAGCATGACCCCCTACACTACACAAACACCACTGCACTACCCTAAACCCTAAATCTACCCCCAGCACGACCTCCTACACTACCCAAACACCACTGCACTACCCTAAACCCTAAAACACTACCCCCAGCACGACCCCCTACACTACCCAAACACCAGTGCACTACCAAAACCCTAAAACACTACCCCCAGCATGACCCCCTACACCACACAAACACCACTGCACTACCTTAAACCCTAAAACACTACCCCCAGCACGACCCCCTACACTACCCAAACACCACTGCACTAACCTAAACCCTAAAACACTACCCTCAGCATGACCCCCTACACTACCCAAACACCACTGCACTACCATAAAACATGACCCCCTACACTACACAAACACCACTGCACTACCCTAAACCCTAAAACACTACCCCCAGCACCACCCCCTACACTACACAAACACCACTGCACTACCCTAAACCCTAAAACACTACCCCCAGCACGACCCCCTACACTACACAAACACCACTGCACTCCCCTAAACCCTAAATCTACCCCCAGCACGACCCCTATACTACCCAAACACCACTGCACTACCCTAAACCCTAAATATACCCCAGCACGACCTCCTACACTACCCAAACACCACTGCACTACCCTAAACCCTAAATCTACCCCCATCACGACCTCCTACACTACCCAAACACCACTGCACTACCCTAAACCCTAAATATACCCCAGCACGACCCCTACACTACACAAACACCACTGCACTACCTTAAACCCTAAAACACTACCCTTAGCAAAACCCCCTACATTACCCAAACACTACTGCACTACCCTAAACGCTAAAACACTACCCCTAGCATGACCCCCTACACTACCCAAACAACACAGCACTACCCTAAACCCTAAAACACTACCCCAAGCACGACCCCTACACTACACAAACACCACTGCACTACCCTAAACCCTAAAACACTACCCCAGCACGACCCCTACACTACACAAACACCACTGCACTACCCTAAACCCTAAAACACTACCCCCAGCACAACCCCCTACACTACACAAACACCACTGCACTACCCTAAAACACAACCCCCTACAATACACAAACACCACTGCACTACCCTAAACCCTAAAACACTACCCCCAGCACGACCCCCTACACTACACAAACACCACTGCACTATCCTAAACCCTAAAACACTACCCCCAGCACGACCCCCTACACTACACAGACACCACTGCACTACCCTAAACCCTAAATCTACCCCCAGCATGACCCCCTACACTACACAAACACCACTGCACTACCCTAAACCCAGAAACACTACCCCCAGCACGACCCCCTTCACTACCCAAACACCACTGCACTACCCTAAACCCTAAAACACTACCCCTAGTACGACCCCCTACACTACCCAAACAACACTGCAC